>ML104637.1:0-360172 GCA_003697995.1 Taxidea taxus jeffersonii | reverse complement strand
CTATATATTTTCCTCTCAGGACTGCCTTTGCTGTGTCCCACAGATTTTGGACCGTTGTGTTTTCATTATCATTTGTTTCCATGGTTTTTTTCAATTCTTCTTTAATTTCCTGGTTGACCCATTCATTCTTTAGAAGGATGCTGTTGAGTCTCCATGTATTTGTGCTCTTTCCAAATTTCCTCTTGTGATTGAGTTCTAGCTTCAGAGCATTGTGGTCTGAAAATATGCAAGGAATGATCCCAATCTTTTGATACCTGTTGAGACCTGATTTATGACCCAGGATGTGATCTATTCTGGAGAATGTTCCATGGGCACTAGAGAAGAATGTGTATTCTGTTGCTTTGGGATGGAATGTTCTGAATATATCTGTGATGTCCATCTGGTCCAGTGTGTCATTTAAGACCTTTATTTCCTTGTTGATCTTTTGCTTGGATGATCTGTCCATTTCAGTGAGGGGTGTGTTAAAGTCTCCAACTATTATTGTATTCTTGTCAATGTGTTTCTTTGATTTTTTTTTTATATTTTATTTATTCATTCGACAGGGAGAGAGATCACAAGTAGGCAGAGAGGCAGGCAGAGACAGAGGGGGGGGAAGCAGGCTCCCTGTTTCTTTGATTTTGTTATTAATTGGTTTAT
Organism: Taxidea taxus jeffersonii; assembly: GCA_003697995.1. Classification (NCBI taxonomy): domain Eukaryota; kingdom Metazoa; phylum Chordata; class Mammalia; order Carnivora; family Mustelidae; genus Taxidea; species Taxidea taxus. The sequence goes on along the minus strand of ML104637.1, from coordinate 359,536 downwards.
ATAGTTGGCTGCTCCCATGTTAGGGGCATAGATATTTAAAATTGTTAGATCTTGTTGGACAGACCCTTTGAGTATGATATAGCATCCTTCCTCATCTTTTACTATAGTCTTTGGCTTAAAATCTAATTGATCTGATATAAGGATTGCCACCCCAGCTTTCTTCTGATATCCATTAGCATGGTAAATTGTTTTCCACCCCCTCACTTTCAATCTGGAGGTGTCTTCAGGTCTAAAATGAGTTTCTTGTAGGCAGCATATGGATGGGTTTTGTTTTTTTATCCATTCTGAAACCCTGTGTCTTTTGATTGGGGCATTTAGCCCATTTACGTTCAGGGTAACTATTGAGAGATATGAATTTAGTGCCATTGTATTGCCTGTAAGGTGATTGTTACTGTATATTGTCTCTGTTCCTTTCTGGTAATACTTTTAGGGACTCTCTTTGCTTAGAGGACCCCTTTCAATATTTCCTGTAGAGCTGGTTTGGTGTTTACAAATTCTTTCAATTTTTGTTTGTCATGGAAGCTTTTTTTATCTCTCCTTCTATTTTCAATGATAACCTAGCTGGATAAAGTATTCTTGGCTGCATGTTTTTCTCGTTTAGTGCTCTGAATATATCATACCAGTTCTTTCTGGCCTGCCTCTGTGGATAAGTCTGCTGCCAATCTAATATTTTTACCATTGTATGTTACAGACTTCTTGTCCCGTGCTGCTTTCAGGATTTTCTCTTTGTCGCTAAGACTTGTAAATTTTACTATTAGATGGCAGGGTGTGGACTGATTCCTATTGATTTTGAGGGGTGTTCTCTGCACCTCTTGGATTTTGATGCTTGTTCCCCTTGCTATATTAGGGAAATTCTCTAAAATAATCCTCTCCAGTATACCTTCTGCTCCTATTTCTCTTTCTTCTTCTTCTGGAGTCCCAATTATTCTAATGTTGTTTCGTCTTATGGTATCACTTATCTCTCGAATTCTCCCCTCGTGGTCCAGTAGTTGTTTGTCTCTCTTTTGCTCAGCTTCTTTATTCTCTGTCATTTGGTCTTCTATATCACTACTTCTTTCTTCTGCCTCATTTATCCTAGCTGTAAGAGCCTCCATTTTTTATTGTACCTCATTAATAGCTTTTTTGATTTCAACTTGATTAGATTTTAGTTCTTTTATTTCTCCAGAAAGGGCTTTTATTTCTCCTGACAGGGTTTCTCTAATATCTTCCATGCCTTTTTCGAGCCTGGCCAGAACCTTGAGAATCGTCGTCCTGAATTCCAGATCTGACATATTACCAATGTCTGTATTGATTAGGTCCCTAGCCTTCAGTACTGCCTCCTGTTCTTTTTTTTGTGGTGAGTTTTTCCGCCTTGTCATTTTGTCCAGATAAGAATCCGCTGTTCTCCTTGTTAAGTGAACTTGGTCTTGGCTGTATTTCTTTGATCTTCTGGGGGAGAGGCCTGCTGTAGTGATTTTCAAGTGTCTCTGCCCCAGGCAGAATTGCACCGCCCTTACCAGGGGCCGGGCTAAGTAATCCTCTCAGGTTCGCTTTCGGGAGCTTTTGTTCCCTGAACGCTTTCCGTAGAGTTCCTGGAGGACGGGAATGAAAACGGTGGCCTCCCAATCTCTGGCTCGGAGGAGCCGATAGCTAGGGGCCCCAGTTTTCAGTGCGCCTTCAGAGAAAAGCGCTTAATCACTCCCGTCTCCCCAGCCTCCAGCCGCGCTTGGAGAAAATCGTGCGTAATCAGTCCCGTCTCACTGGCTTCTGGCTGTGCTCCGAGGTCACCCAGCCTGTGACCAAGCGTCTCTGTCTCTGGCAGAGTCCCACCTGGAGTCTCCGAACCTCGTAGATCCCTGAGCTCTCCCAGGTTGGAGTCTCCCCAGATCTTGTGGGGACCCCTCGCACAGAGCATTGGCCCATGTCACAGACCACAGCTCTAGGAAACCCCGAGTTGAGAGCTCACTCCTCAGCTCTGTTTCTGCAGCCGGCTTCCCCGCTCTAATACCTGTGAGCTCTGTGACATTCAGACACTCCCGATCCTTCTGTGACCCCGCGGGACCTGAGTCCACGCTGTCCCCAAGAGGTCTTCACCACCGGTTTAGCCTCTAGGGTGATGTCCCTCCATGGAGCCGACTTTTAAAAGTCCTGATTTTGTGCTCCGTTGTTCCGCCGCTTGCTGGGAGCCGGCACTTCCCCCCAGTCTATCTTCCCGTCGCGTTGGATTCACTTCTCCGCTGGTCCTACCTTTTAGAAAGTGGTCGATTTTCTGTTTCTAGAATTGTTTTTCTTCTCTTCGATCTCCTGTTGGATTAATAGGTGTTTGGAATGGTTTGATAGGCTATCTAGCAGATCTCCTGCTGCCTGATGTCGTCTCAGCCTGCTACTTCTCCGCCATCTTGACCTCTCCCCAAAAATAAACTCTTTTAAAAAGATTTATTTATTTGAAAGAGAGAGAGAGGAGGGGTGGAGGGAGAGGAAGAGAGAAGCTTTAGCAGACTCCTCACTGAGCTCAGAGCCCCAATGCAGGACTTGATCTCAAGACCCTGAGATTTTGACCTGAGGAAAACCAAGCGTCCAACACTCAACCCACTGTGCCACTTGTAGGTTTTTAAACTCTTTTTTTAAAGACTTTATTTTTAAGTAATCACACCCGATATGGGACTCAAACACACAATGCCAAGATCAAGAGCCACATGCTCTACCAACTGAGCCAGCCAGGCACCACAGAAAATAAACTATTTTTTGTCAAAGGAGAAAACACACACACACACACACACACACACAAGCACATACGTGTGTATCATTTTAAAAGTCAAATAGTATTGCAAGGCTTATGATAAAAACCAGCAGTCTCCTACCCCACCCTTCCCCATGCCCACTCCCAACATGACAGGTTAACACCCTCAACTTTTCTAGCTAGTTCCACTGATAATTTTCCTCCATATCTTTATATGCTTATGTCACTGTTCCTTGATTTGCCTGATGACTTCCTGCTATTGTGAATAAATACTGGAATATTGCTTCCCAACTCCATTTTTCTTCTTCTTCTTCTTCTTTTTTTTTTTTTTAAAGATTTTATTTATTTATTTGACAGACAGAGATCACAGGCAGGCAGAGAGGCAGGCAGAGAAAGGGAGGAAGCAGGCTCCCTGCTGAGCAAGCGCCTGACAGGACCCTGAGATCATGACCTAAGCTGAAGGCAGAGGCTTTAACTCACTGAGCCACCCAGGCACCCCTCCATTTTTCTTCTTCTATCCCCCAATATAATTACATACAATTTTTTGTGAAATCAATAGTCAGCATAACCTCATTGAAACTACATAAATATTGTTCACTAAGCCAAGTAATGCATTGCAATAACACCTCTTTTCCTGTATGAGCTTTTCATTTTTTCTGAAGTTAATAATTGCCTCATTTTATCATTTGTTTGGTTTCCCATCTACCTATTGTTAATTTTCCCCCAATGTTCTGGCATCTCTGCCATATACTTATTAATAATATGTTCTTTATGCTCAAAAACTTCTCTTCCATTTTTCTGAGTTGTTCTGGGAGACTTCTTCCCTCCTCCTCCTCTCTGGCCTGGCTGTTTTCTAGAAGTTCTAAGACATTCTTTCCTGCCACCTTACAGCTTTCCCAGCTGATTGTCTTTCTAGGATCTTCTCCTCTATCTTTTATTTTCATGTTTTAATCCCCTATTTTGCTAAAATACATCTTCCAGTTTCCCAACAAAGGAGGTAATGTTTGAGACCTTGTATATATGAAAATTGTGTGTATTCTATGTTACTTGAGCTACAGTTTAGTTTTGTAAAGGATTCTAGGCTAAAAATAGTTTTTCCTCTGAATTTTTAAGGCAGTGCTTTATTGTCTTCTACCATCAAGAGTGATAGGTAGAAATTCCAATGCTACTCTGAGTCATTCCATTTTTTGTGATCATCTTTTTTTCTCTGAAATTTTTTTCTAGAATTCTTTTCCTTATCCAAGGTGTCTGAAATGTAACGATGATATGCCTCGAAGTGGGTCTTTAAAAAAAGTTAATTGTTCTGGGTGAGTCCTATCTGGGAAATTTCCTTTTATTATTTCTGATTTGTTCTCCTCTGTTTTCTCTGATCCTTCTTCTTCTTTTTTTTTTTTTTTAAGATTTTATTTATTTATTTGACACAGAGAGAAAGAGATGGAAAGAGACAGCACAAGTGGGGGGGGTGGCAGGGCAGGAGTGGCAGGCAGAGAGAGAAGCAGGCTCCCTGCAGAGCAAGAAGCCCAATGCAGGCCTGGATCCCAGGATCCTGGGTTCATGACCTGAGCCAAAGGCAGATGCTTAACCAACTGAGCCACCCAGATGCCCCTGATTTCTCTTTTTGAAACTCTTATTAGTAAGTCACTGAATAGATTCTATAATGTTCTCATCTTTCCTCTTCTGTTTTCCATCTTTCTCAAATTTATCCTCCAGTGTTTATATTGAATATTTAATTTATACTGCCATATATTTTATTTTTAAGAGCTCTGTATGTGTTTTCCTTTCTTTTTTTTAATCACTTTTTATTTTTGTTTTAGAAATATATATTCCTTTGTCTCTTTGCTGATAATAATCAAGTATAGTTTTTTTTAAGTCCTTTTCTCCTTGCATTGTTTCTGTTCTCTCCATATCCTTTTCACTTTCCTGTGTACTTTTCTTACTATGTTGGGGGCATTCATCAAATTTCTAGTGATTCTTCAGTTTCCATTCATATTTAGGAATGAGACTCAACATTTTATTAGAATTCCCTAGAGTACTGATCTGGGAAATTCACAAGTAGATGCTCTAGTAATGAACCAGCTTTTTATTGGGCTCCCCAATTATAAATGTCTTGAGAGTTTTTATCTGTTCTCTATCATCATTCTTTTTCTTGGAGAACTGAGCATTCACTAAATGCCCCTTTTCTGAGACACTGACCAAAAGCTGTCTGCCTGGGCAGGGTAAGTATAGAAAGGAACCTGGGGGTCTATTTCATATGGGGACTTTAACCTATCCCTCCTATTTTCAGCCTGTACCTGATCTCCCCTTCAGGGACCTGGCAGGTCCCAAATGCTGAGGCTTTACAGATCCTCTGAGGGAAACTGGCCCCCATCTTTATTCTTAGGTTTTGAATTCTTCCTCCCTGTTCAATTAATTACTACTACTCCATCCACTTTCCATCTACCAAACACTTATCTTTGGCCAAACACTTATTAAAATCTGTAATCATTATCTTGCCCTCTCTTACCATTGTTCCTTGTAAGCTAATGCCTTTTTTAATTCCTTTGCTATCATTTTATTTTTTTTAAGACTTTACTTATTTATTTGACAGACAGAGATCACAAGTAGGCAGAAAAGCAGGCAGAGAGAGGGGGAAGCAGGCTCCCCACCAGCAGAGAGCCGGATGTGATGCGGGGCTCCATCCCAGGACCCTGGGATCATGACCTGAGTCAAAGGCAGAGGCTTTAACCCACTGAGCCACGTAGGTGCCCCTTTTGCTGTCATTTTAGAGAGATTTGAAGCAGTGGTGGGGGGACAGCTAGAGGCCAAATACTCATAGACAAACCACTGAGGTTTTTTTGTTTTTTGTTTTTTTTTAGATTTTATCCATTTGACAGACAGAGACCACAAGTAGGCAGAGAGGCAGAGAGAGAGAAATGGGGAAACAGGCTCCCTGCTGAGCAGAGAGCCCGATGCGGGACTCAATCCCAGGACCCTGGGACCATGACCTGAGCGGAAGGCAGAGGCTTTAACCCACTGAGCCACCCAGGCGCCCCCAACAAATCACTGTTTTAAGCAGAATTCTAAAGTATATCTTGGGCAACACACACTTGAGGGCCACTGGCTAGAACACAGTTGGAATACTGGATGACTGTTGACTAAATACATGAACTGATGAATTTATGCAAAATTAATGATTTAAGAAAAACAAACAATGATGTATGTTGAATTATCAACCTGGGGGGATCATTAGATCCTGAAACAAAAATTCCTGTCAAACAAACAAATGAATAAGAAAGAAAAAAAAAAGATAGGAAGGAAGGAAGAAAAATCACAAACATGTTAACTGTAGCTATTTTTTTAAAAGAGATCTTATACTATTATTATTATTTTTTTTTTAAGTAATCTCTACTCCCAACATGAGGCTCAAACTCACGACTCTGAGACAAAGCCTCTCAGGCTCCACCGACTGAGCCAGTTAACCACCCCTAACTGTAGGTATTTCTGTCTATCTATGGACACATTATATTCATCTTCATACTTTTCTATGTTTTCTAAATTTTATGCACTGTAGTTTATTACTTTTAGAGTGTGAATGAGTGTATGGGAGAAAATTTCTATACCTTTCCCAATACCTCAACTATGGAGGTGAAATAAAGTCCACAGATTAACTGAATAAGCTTTTACTGAGTGCTTAAGACCAAAGTTACATACCTCAGAGGCAGTAATAAATAGGTAAATATTTTCTGAATCATGATCTGAAAATAAACTGTTTTCAAAAAGTTTAGAAGAAGGAAGTATCTTCTGGGCAATTTTTTAAACTGAAAAGCAACAGTGTCTTCCACATTTTTACATTTAATTTTTTTAAAAACAAAAAAAACCACATATCTGGTGCCTATCATCTCACAGATTCCATGCATGGAGTTGGAGATCAAGAATTCATAGTCTATTCCTATAAAAATCCCATCCATTTTTTTCAAAGAAATGGAAGAAATAATCCTAAAATTTATATGGAACCAGAAAAGACCTCGAATAGCCAAAGGAATATTGAAAAAGAAAGCCAAAGTTGGTGGCATCACAATTCCAGACTTCAAGCTCTATTACAAAGCTGTCATCATCAAGACAGCATGGTACTGGCACAAAAACAGACACATAGACCAATGGAACAGAATAGAGAGCCCAGAAATAGACCCTCAACTCTATGGTCAACTAATCTTTGACAAAGCAGGAAAGAATATCCAATGGAAAAAAGACAGCCTCTTCAACAAATGGTGTTGGGAAAATTGGACAGCCGCATGCAGAAAAATGAAATTGGACCATTTCCTTACACCACACACGAAAATAGACTCAAAATGGATGAAGGACCTCAACATGAGAAAGGAATCCATCAAAATCCTTGAGGAGAACACAGGCAGTAACCTCTTCGACCTCAACTGCAGCAACTTCTTCCTAGGAACAACGCCAAAGGCAAGGGAAACAAGGGAAAAAATGAACTATTGGGACCTCATCAAGTTCAAAAGCTTTTGCACAGCAAAGGAAACAGTCAACAAAACCAAAAGACAACTGACAGAATGGGAGAAGATATTTGCAAACGACATATCAGATGAAGGGCTAGTATCCAAAACCTATAAAGAGCTTAGCAAACTCAACACCCAAAGAACAAACGATCCAATCAAGAAATGGGCAGAGGACATGAACAGACATTTCTGCAAAGGAGACATCCAGATGGCCACAGACACATGAAAAAGTGCTCCACATCACTGGGCATCAGGGAAATACAAATCAAAACCACAATGAGATACCACCTCACACCAGTCAGAATGGCTAAAATGAACAAGTCAGGAAATGACAGATGCTGGCGAGGATGTGGAGAAAGGGGAACCCTACTACACTGTTGGTGGGAATGCAAGCTGGTGCAACCACTCTGGAAAACAGCATGGAGGTTCCTCAAAAAGTTGAAAATAGAGCTACTTTACGACCCAGCAATTGCACTACTGGGTATTTACCCTACAGATACAAATGCAGTGATCCGAAGGGGCACATGCACTCTAATGTTTATAACAGCAATGTCCACAATAGCCAAGTTATGGAAAGAACCTAGATGTCCATCAACAGATGAATGGATAAAGAGGAAGTGGTATATATATACAATGGAATACTATGCAGCCATCAAAAGAAATGAAATCTTACCGTTTGCGACGACATGGATGGAACTAGAGCGTATTACGCTTAGCGAAATAAGTCAGCTGGAGAAAGACAACTATCATATGATCTCCCTGATATGAGGAAGTGGAGATGCAACGTGGGGTGCTTGGCGGGTAGGAAAAGAACAAATGAAACAAGATGGGATCAGGAGGGTGACAAACCATAAGAGACTCTTAATGTCACAAAACAAACTGAGGGTTGCTGGGGGGAGGGAGGTCAGGAGAGGGTGGTGGGGTTATGGACATTGGGGAGGGTATGTGCTATGGTGAGTGCTGTGAAATATGTAAACCTGGCGATTCACAGACCTGTACCCCTGGGGATAAAAATACATTATATGTTTATAAAAAAATTAAAAAATTAATTTTAAGAAAAGTACCTGTTGATGCAGAAAAAAAAAAAAGAATTCATAGTCTAGGGCGCCTGGGTGGCTCAGTGGGTTAAACCGCTGCCTTTGGCTCAAGTCATGATCTCAGGGTCCTCGGAGAATTGAGTCCCACACCGTGCTCTCTGCTCAGCAGGGAGCCTGCTTCTCTCTCTCTCTCTCTCTCTCTCTTTCTGCCTCTCTGCCTACTTGTGATCTCTCTCTGTTAAATAAATAAAATCTTAAAAAAAAAAAAAGAATTCATATTCTAGTGTTGCCTGGGTGGCTCAGTCAGTTAAGCATCTGCTTTCAGCTCAGGTCATGATCCCAAGGTCCTGGGATTGAGCTCTGCTTTGGGCTCCTTGCTCAGCAGGGAGCCTGCTTTTCTCTCTGCCTGCCTGTCTCTCTCTTTCTCCCTGACAAATAAATAAGTAAAATCTTAAAAAAAAAAAAAAAGAATCCATAGGGCTAGACTAAGAATCCATAGTGATGGTGTGATGGGTTCTCGAAAAACACTCAGGGAAAATACAGCTGCCTGCATTTTATGATGTATAAATGAATGCATATGTGGCTGATTCTCTTGGTTTTCTACCCAACAGTTACTTTCCCCACACTGCAATTCTCTTTGTTAGAGCCTTTTGTTCCAGTGACTTAACCGTCCCCATATGTGACTTAGGAAATCTCCCCATTAGTCAAAGCTAATCATGGTAACGCCATATTTCCCTTGCCAATGATTAAAATCTGTAGAGCTTTTGAGAAACTAAGACACATGGGAAGAGACCACCCCCATCTTCTGTTGGACTTTGTTGCATCTGCACATAATCCCAGGAGTTTTGGGGACCATACTGCTATCAGCCTGAAGAAGACTCCAACACACAGAGGAAAACAGCACCAAAAGAATCCTAGAGAAGCAGAATCAGAACTCTGATGTACCATGCTTGGACCCTGACCTACCTTTGGATCTTTTGTTTTCTGAGAAAAAACATCCATCCCTTTATTGTTTATTCCAATTTGGGTTGGAGTTTCTGTTACTTGCAGCAAAAGGCATCCTAACTGATACAATATGCTTTGTCTCAGGAAGGGGCTTTGGTGCAAGGGGCTGATGAGAGAAAAAGCAGTTGGTACTATTAAATGTTAGGCAAATTAGACACCCAAAATTCACACCTGGGCAGGATTCTCTGCTGATACTCAAGCAAAAAGGCTTTGTTAAACCAGGAAATTAGGAACAAAAGTGTGAGCCCAATAAATGATCAGTTTCCTAATGGGGACTTATGAGTGGCCAGCACTGATCTTTTTTCCAACCAAAGCAAGTAAGTGGAAAAAGTTCAGGAAGTTTTCCTCATCTAGTGATTATTATAGAGAATTCTTTTGTGAGGGGCTAGAGCTTACATGCAGTAGAGACTGTGAACTTCATTCATTCATTGGCTCATGCATTCATTCATTTAGTCAACAAATGTACTTTTGAGAAGTCACCAAGTGCCAGGCATATTAATCAACAAGACATAGTCCTCTGACCTAAGGAATTTATTTGTCTAGTGAGAAACAAAGGTGTTATATATTTATTTATTGGTTAATTATAAATTGTGATAAATGCTTTAAATTTTTATCTATTTATTTGACAGAGAGAGACAGAGAGAGCATAAGCAGAGAGGGGGAGCAGAGGGATGAGGTAGAGGCAGGCAGAGGGGGAGCAAGAAGCAGGCTCCCTGCTGAGCAGGGAGCCCAATGTGGGGCTCCATCCCAGGACCCCAGGATCATGACCTGAGCTGAAGGCAGTGTTTTATCCATTTTGCTATATTACCTTCTAGGAACTATTTCAACATTACTCAACAGCTATTCCCAACTATGCTAGAGAAGACAAAATAATAAGAAAACAATTTGGAATTGCCTAGAAGTTTGATTCAATAGTAAAATAAATCATCATTATTACATCATTCTTCTACTATTTTATTGTATTGTTCAAAGCACTGCATCATCTTTTAAGAAGGTACAAAAAAATCTGGAGATATGATCTTCATAGTTATTATTAAACCTTTTATTAATCACTGATGAAAATTCAGAAATTTCATATTTTGTTCCATAATGGCAAAGAATAGAAAACACTTCGAAAGTATTAGAAAAATCAGGAAATAAATGCAAAAAGACACTAGACTTTACTGATGATGGTGAAATTTATCACACAAGTGGAATACCAGATGATGAGCCTTCATTTATTTATTTTTTAAAGATTTTATTTGTTGTTTGTTAAGTATCTGTACACCCAACATGGGGCTTGAACTCAAAACTGCGAGATCAAGAGTCCCATGCTCTACTGACTGAGCCAGCGAGGCAGCCCCAGATGAGTCTTTAGATGATGATATCCTCACTTTTCTCACACTCAAGAATTGATAATTCAACAATATATGTTCAAAGATAAAGAGGAAATATGGTATTCCTATCTGTTCAACAGGAATTACTCCATTATTCAATATTTCACAAGAACTCAAACCATCCAAAAAACATGTGATGTATTTTGTTATCTTTTTTGATGTTTTGTATCATATAGAGTTGATATAGTTTGAAGTCAACAAATGCTAAAGGCAATGTATATGCAAAGGTGACTGGAAGGAAATCATGATGTAGAGAGGAAAAACTGAATTGCTAGATCTTTTTTCCTCCAGTTTTACTGAAATATAATTGTCATACATTATATAAGTTTGGGAAGTCCAATGTGTTTAAATTGCTAGTTCTAATTGTTGTTTATAAATCTAAATATGAAAATGTTTTACAGCTAAGAAGAAGATGGCTACCTTCTTTTTTTTTTTTTTTAAAGATTTTTTATTTATTTATTTGACAGAGAAAGAGATTAGGCAGAGAGGCAGGCAGAGAGGGAGAGAAGGAAGCAGGCTCCCCGCGAGCAGAGAGCCCCATGCGAGACTCGATCCCAGGACCCTGAGATCACGACCTGAGCCGAAGGCAGAGGCTTAACCCACTGAGCCACCCAGGCACGCTGGTTACCTTCTTTTCAACAAGATTTCAAGCCACCTGTATTTTCAAAAGTGTTTTTGTTGATTCAAGGGCAAGAAGCATTAAAAGTAAGAATAATCTAGAACAATAGAGATGTATTTTTAATTTGGAGTCAATATTTATGAGATGATTTTATTCCTGGTTCATACACATTGATCAGTAGTTCTATGTAAAGGATATGACTTGGGGTACCTAGCGTCAGTCGGGAGAGCATAAGACTCTTGATCTCAGGGTTGAGCCTAGGTTGGGCATAGGGATTACTTAAAAAAATGGTCCATTTAGGGTAATGTTTCTATAATTGCAGGAAAATATAAGATAAAAACCTGAATTTGTTATGTTTAAATTCTTTTTTTTTAAAAATATTTTATTTATTTATTTATTTGACAGAGAGAGAGAACACAAGCAGGGAAAGCAGCAGGCAGAGGGAGAGGGAGAAGCGGCTCCCAACTGAACAATGAACTGGGGACGCTGGGATCATGACCTGAGCTGAAGGCAGACACTTAACCAACTGAGCCACTCAGGCACCCCACACTGTTTAAATTATTAAAATTTATTTTAAAATTGTTTTACTATTATCCTTTATTTTTGTTTCTTATAAATGATTTGCAAAATGACTTAAAAATATGAAAAAATAGGGTGCCTGAGTGGCTCAGTCGGTTAAGCATCTGCCTTCGGCTTAGGTCATGATCCCAGGGACCTAGGACTGAGTCCCACGTTGGGCTCCCTGCTCCACAAGGAGTCTGATTCTCCCTCTGCCCTCCCCCCAGTCATTCTTTCTCAAATAAATAAAACCCAAAGACAATTTTAAAAATATATGAAAAGATAAAACAGGTCCATTGGTGATTATTGGTATACGGAGGGTTCAACAAGCAGGAGTTTATTTATTTCACATAATAAGCAATACAGAACACAAAACAGGACCCTCTTATAGACTGCTTTTGGCTTCAGATAAAAGAAATATTATCTCATCAAATGCGGAATGTCAGCTTAGGGTAGACATATTGTGGCTCAACAGTATCATTAAGACACAGCTTGTTTCCGCCTCTCTGCCCTGCCATCTCCAGAACTAACTGGTTTCATGCCCAGGCTCCTAGTAAGATAGCTGTAGAATTACATGTAGACAAACAAAGGAAGAACAACAACAACCCACATCTCTCCTTACAGTTCTCTATTAAGAGTGAGAAATCACTCCTTCTCTGGCTCCTTTCCTTCTTGCCTCCTTAGCTAGATTTGCCTCACGGGCTCATTCCTGAACCAGTACCTTGCAAAAGCATCGGAATTACCCTCAGATCATTCAGCTGCTTTGGGGATAATGTCAGTTTACCTGAGGCCTGCTGGCCTAGGGGAGGGATAGACACCTGAACAAAACTGGAGTTCTGTTAGGAAGAAGGGGTAATAGATTAGGTAGGGTACAGAGTACAAGGCAGACTAATCATACAAGTGAAACTCCTAAACCAACTTCCAGAACATACGTTCACTAACTGGAGAGAACTGTCACCAGGACTCAGAACAGAATAGGGTAAGTACGTAAGCCCTTTTACAATTCCTCCTTTCCTGTATTAAATGTTATTCTGTCATCTCCCAAGAATTCTGGATATTGTTTTACTCCTTTCTCTTGATAGCTGCATACAGGAACAGCCAGCCAATAGATTTTCTAAGATGGAGTGAGTGGGATGAGGCAAATAAGATGTATGGAATTCAGAGACAAGCCACATGACCATGCTGGAGACTGGGAGTATGACAAACTTATGGGATGAGGCAGTGACCAATGGATGACAAGCAAAAGACAGGGTTTTTGAAGAGGCCTTGAACAGACAAGGAGAGAAAGAATGAAACCGGGATAGGAAAGCTGGCTAGAGCAATTTTCCCCACATTTTGCTGGTCAGGATTTCTGTATGCTTTTAAAATTAAGAGCGAGAGGTGTGGCCAGAACCAGAATGAGGAAGAATGTGGTGTTGAGAGGAAGCAAAGGGAGAAAAAGAGAGGGAAGGGAAAGGGAACCATTTCAGTTCCTTTTTTTCTCACCTAACTGAAGTCTGTCCTTAATTGTTTGAGATGCACACACCCCCTTTAGAGTTGCCCAGTGAAGATCAAAATTGAGGGTGATGTCTGGGGCAGGCTGATCTTTGAATTGCCTCTTTTGGGTAATTCTGCACACTTGGACTGGGGCTGAAAGTGAAATAGTCTTCGCAGGTAGGGGGGACACAAGGAACACCATGCCAAATTCCTCTTCAGTGTCCAGTTACAAAAGCTGTAGGCATAAGAGAAAACACTTGAGTTGGGAGAATAAAGGACATTTTCTGAGCAAGTATGGGGAAAGGGAGGGTGGTCAAGTGCCAGCCAGAACATGACCTGGGACCATGTCTTAATAAACTCACAACAGATGAAGCCACTACCTGTTACATAGGATACTGACCAATACTGCCAGTTCCATGAAGTAGTTGCTTGCAGTAAATAGAGAGAGATACAGAAGTTGCAAATCAGGATTCTGTGTATACTCCATTGTGCAAAACAAGGATTGCTTACTGGTGAGAACACTTAATCCACCATTTTAATAGTAGAAATCTGAAAGGAAAAAACGACTGAGTTTCAATTCCTACCACCTTTCCCTTACCTTTGTGAAATTTCACAGCTCGTTTCCTACCAAAGCCAGAAAGAGGTATTTTTGATTACTTATGTTCATGGGAATACATTTGCCTTTTTGAGTTTCCAAGAGTCCTCCTCTGAACAACTCTAAGAGAATCCAGGTAAGTCACTGTCCACCGCTCATGAGCTAGGAGAGGCAGGGTTGGAATCTTACTTTTATCTCCATTACTCCTCTTCAGAAAAACCGAAGAGCTAACGCTATAAGGTAGACTAAGAAGCTGCTTTGAGCCTGGCTCGTTCCTTCACCACCACAGGCTGTTGGGAGAGTTCTACACTAGAGGCTGAAGTTCTCACGGAGGCTGGGTGGGAGTGGGTAGGAAAGCCGACTCAAATACGATTAACTCCTCCCTTCTCCAAATCAAATAATATCTATCTGCTGCTAACATCAGATTATTATGTGCCTTGATAATTAAATATGTATTAGGAAAGCATTCTCTTTTTATGAAATAGCTTCTCTTAATTTTCTAAATGTGGTAAATTCAATGTGTGTGTTTTTTTTTAATTTCACAAGCAACTTTTTATAACTATGGTATAGTTACCCAAGATGCTAAAGAGCAATTAATTCCAATAAACAGTTTAAATTTAAAAAAGCAAAAAACGGAGAGCTCTAGTCTGGATATCGCAGAAACATGCCAATACCCTGGGTGTCGTCAGATTCGAACCAGTCCTGCGAAACAGCAACCTCATGTATTAACCCCCCCCCCCCGCCCCCCGCCATGGGCTTACTATACAGGAGCACTTGCACCTGCACAAAGCGAGGACCCAAGTTCAGGGCTTTGTCTCAAAAGAACAAAGATCGGCCCCGCTGCGCCCTCGCTTTCGAAAGAACACAGCCACCTCCAGCACCCCTCGCCGCTCGCGGAGCTGAGCCCCGCCGGCAGCCCACCCTGGCCGCGCGGCGCCCGCCCCCGCCTCTCGGGCCTCTTTAAGCCCCGCGCCCGCCCCGCCTCCGCTCCCCGCGTGCCTGGAGCACAGGACCGCCCGATCCGGGCCTCGCCTCCCGCCGGGGTTACGTGGGCCCGGGGCGGGCGGCCGCCGGGCCAATGGCCGCCGCCCGGGAGGCCGCGCTCCTCCCGCGCCGCCGCCACCGCCGCCGCCGTGGGGCTGCGGGCTCCTCCCGCAGGAGATAACTGTCAGCGCGCGAGGCGGCGGCGGCGGGCCGGCTCAGTCATATGACCGGCCTCCGGCGGCCCCGACGCGGAGCAGAGTTACTCAGCCGCAGCGGCCCCGCGCTCCCACAAGGCTGGGCGGCCGCGCCGCCGCCGCCGCGATGGCCCAGCCGCCGCGGCCGCCGCACCCGGCCGCACGCTGAGCTGCCGGCCCCCCGAGCGCCACGGCCGGAGCTGCAGCGGCGGCGGCAGCATCATGGCCCCGACCCTGCTCCAGAAGCTCTTTAACAAAAAGGGCAGCGGCTGCGGCGGTAGCACCGCGTCGGCGTCTGCCCAGGGCAGGGCTTCCAAGGAAGGACCCGCGTTTAGGTGAGGGGGCGCCGGGAGGCGAGACTGGAGCGGGAACGGAGTTGGCTTTGGTGCCCTCCGGGAGAGGGAAGGAGCAGGGAGTGGGCCGCTCGGGACGTCGCAGCCCATCGCCGGGACCGGGTCCCGGGCTTGTCATCGTGGACGCGCCTGATCCGAGTGTGGCTCCGAAACCTCTTTGACCGGGAGGGTTCTTTCCTCCCTTACTCCCCGTCTTCCCTCCCTCTCTTTCCCCACTACTCAGGGTCCCTTCTTCCTTGCAGAGTTCTCTTGTGTTCCTTGGGATTCCCAGGCGTGCGCTTCCTTGGCTGTGGAGGTGGGAGATTGGCGGTGAATTGGGGTGAACCCCTTCCCGGCAGAGCCGCCTGGGCGCCTCTGCGGGCGCTGCAAAGCTGTGAGCTGTCATTTTGAGGGCAGCTTCATCTATTGTGTACGTGACAGTATTTTGAAGTTAGGAAGGAGCAACAGTCAAGAAAAAGGCATCTTCCTTCTTTCTTGCTGTATATGACAGGCTTTCAGACGGATGAGTGAAAGTATGTAATTTCCACATCATTTTGAAGGTTGATGCCGCCTGATGTATGGAAAAGGGGAGTAAGCTGCTTTTATGAAATGGTCGAGTGTTTAATTTAACAGCACTGATGCATATATTTAATAGATCCGACCTTGTGAACACACACCTTTGAATAATAATTTCTAGTACTTATCCAGCGTTTACCAACTTAAATGGTTTATGCTGATTTATTTCATTTATTTCAACCCTGTGAGGTAGGTAGTTGCTATTATAACTCCCATTTTACAGATGAGGAAACAAAGTCACAGGGAACTTAAACAGCATGCCTAAGATCCACCGAAGTAGTGGCAGAGCCTGCAGTTTGACCATGGAATCCAGTCTTTAAAATCCCAATGTTATTCTGCTTTCAAGAGCAAACTTTTAGAAGGTGACTTAAAATGTCCTATGTTGCCTTTCAGCCCGCATATATTGAGAGGTTTAGTTTATGTACTTTTATTCAGTGAATTTTTAAATTATCTACTTCCAGCTGTGACACAGTGCTACATGTTTTTTGACCAAAATGTCTTGCAAAATTAGTTTATGGAACAAGTCCAGAACTGGTAGAATAAATCTTTTAAAAGTTTGAAGTGAAACTTTGAATACATTTTGGATTAAGTTTTATATTCTAGATTTTGCTTGTCTTGAATCCCATTCATTTAGAACATAGCCCCTCATTGCCGTTATGTGAATATTAAATATCAGTATTTTGTTGTGTGTGGGTGTGTGTGGGTGTGATTTTGTTTGGAAGGTAAATTGTGAGGACTTTCAACTACCCTAGTTAAATTCTCATGTTTCCTTTAGACTAACTGGATCCTTATAATTTGAGTAGGGAATCCTATTCCTTTCACTGCTTTGAGTACTAGTGATGTTGTGTCCCTTCTCAGAATGGTAGAATTACTTCAGACCCAGGGTATGGAATTTCTTTTCTTCCCTCCAGTAACCCAGACTTGATCAAGAGAACAAAGCCTGGAAAAAAAAGGGCATGTGTGTTACTGGTGTCTTTACTTTGGCAGCCCTTGTCAAGGACATTTAAAGCCATTTTAATGCTGGTGGAGATAGTGGAGTTACACTGTCATTGTTTCCTGTGCTCTCTGCCTAGTTGCCCACCACCATTTCCTCCATCCACAAGTTTAATTGAGTGTATTTTGAACAAAAAAAATTGTGGCTATATTTAGGGCTTGGCCATATTAGGGCAATTGATTCCCACTTTGTGGGAACATTTTCAGTATAATGTTCTGACGTCCCATTGGTGTATAATGAAGAACACAAAAGTATGCCAAGGACTGGTTTTTTTTTTTTTTTTTTTTTTTTTTCCTTGACCTCCTTAAGATTTTCTACAAGTTTTTTGAGGTAGATTTTTGAGGTAGATTGGGAGAATTGGAGCAGTCAGTTGAACATTTCACTCCTGAGGCCCTTTAGCTGTGTCCCTGCTAGGGGTCACCATGGAAAAAGAAGTGAAGTAACACATGTCTGGGAAGACGCAGGAAGATGGGGACAAAGCAACCAGTGCACACCAGATCAACTAAGGATACCCAAGCAAGTCTTTCCTTCTGCTCTATCCACCTTGTCTCACTCTTAGATATATATAATATATTATGTATAAATAATTATGTGTAGCCCTCCTGGGAAAAGTCTCTTAGAAAATTTCCTTTTCTTACCCTTGTGCTTCAATTTATCCATTCAGTTTATCCATATTACCAGACAGAAGCTGGCATGTGCTTTTTTGGGGAAGTGGGTGCCTTATACAGGGGATTAGCTGCCCTTAGGAACCCACTTCATAGTAGAATAGATTTTCAGAAGTTAAAGTAAAAACCCTTAGGTTAAAAATCTAGTATTCCTAACGTGAATTTTTATTTTTCAGTGCATTTAAATATAGCATGTAACTTGTGGATCTTGGGAATGAAAGTCTCCTGAGGAATCAGATAGACTTTTTGGGCAGTTTTGTAGCATATATTAACATATATTTTGGAGAAAAGCCTAAGTAAAAATAAGATCCAACTTTATATATTTTTTATAAATATATATATTATATATGTAGTATATATATAATATATATAGGCATACATATACGCACACACACGTATGTTTGTTCTAGAGTTTGTGAAAACCTTTTTATATCTCTTCTGTTTCCGCGATGGGCTTTCACTAGTTATTTTAAACTTTTCTCCAATTCTCTGAAGTTTAGCCTTTCCGCAAGTTTTGCCCTCTGTTTTACTCTGTGTACTCTTGTGCACTTCCTGGCACTTCCCTTGGTTTCTTACTATTCCTTCTCACTCCTCCAGTTTTCATACACTATAATTGATTAGAGAGGACATTTTTGTCCAGTATAAGTAGCTTATCTCGTAGGTCATTTTCAGATCGTCATGCTTTCTGGTGTTCCATCTAAAAAGAGGAACATCACAGTCAAGATTTCTTCTTAAGTGTGTTTTGTTTGGCAAAACAAAAGCCCTCAACAAAAGCCCTTTCATTGCTTTGAGGAAAGAGACTTCTAGGAAAACAAAAGAAATCAAAAGAGATTGATTTTATATGTTTAGGAGAAGATATGATTATGGTATTGTGAAATGTAAGCTCTATTTAAAGTTATAAAATTCCATCATGGTCTTGAAATTTGAGAATAATCTTTATTTGCTGGTTTTCAGAATACTTTCACTTTTAATTACTTGATACATAAATATGTATTTGAACAACCCTTTGTTCTAGAAGGGTAAAGTAGAACAAAAAGAGGTACTTTGTCTAGTGGCTCAAGTCAGAAGTAAAATTAGGTTCCTTGTTACCTTGGATTTGAAGTCAGCATGTGCACATAGGAATTTTTAAAAGCCAAGGTATGCCCATTGACTCGCATGTCTGATTCAAGTTTGAGGTTTTATCTTATGGTGTTTTTTTTTTTTAACATCTCTGTTAAATTAGTGGGCAGGTCTTCTAAAAAATATATGGAACAGGGAGGTGAAAGGATCATAGGTAATCAGCTGTTTTATTTTGGACCAGTTAAATGAAGTAAGTTGATATATCACCTAGGACATGAGGAGTAAGTAGAAGCATTTCAGCTGCCTGGTAGCCAGCTGTGTAAAGGTTAGAAGTAGATTCCATTCCTTCTCCCCTCCAGTCCTTAATATCTAAGGCCAAGTGGCCTAGTTAGTACTAATCCACATTGTTCTGTAAGAACAAATTTAAGTACTCTGTTACAGGGTTAGTATGATTTAATCTACTTATCGTCATTATCAAATAGCATCTGATGCCCATGTACTTGTGGCCTTTTACTCCACCTGTACAAATCAAGGTAGGACACTCATGGTCCTGCCTACTGGAGTTTGCAATCTAAAGGATAACAGATTATTTACCAAGATGAATAAACAGCAAAGTACTCATTGGAAGCTATAACAAGAAGATAATTGAAACAGTGATAAAGTGTAAATCTTTATATTAAGTACAGCATTAAGATCTCACTGTTCTTAGACTAAGTGTGACTGAGGGTAGGAATATAAATTAGTCTCTTGGACAGAAGGAAATTACACAGAAGTGCTTCTTCCCCTCCCACTGCCAGCTCCCAGGACATACACGTTTCTAATGAGATTTTTCTGAAGTAGAATATTCTGGAGAAAAAAACAGTGTAGTTTCATTATACTCATTTTTATTTCCTATAAGATCAGACCTGTGACACATGTGGCATTAATAGTAGTTTTGATTTCTTTTTTTCTACTTTCTAAAAGACTTCCTGGAGGTTTCTTTGCCTGTGGTTTTGGATTTATTGGTGTACTCATTACATCATACCTCCTTGTCCTGAAACATGCCGTACATTGTGGGGGGTTATTAGAGTTTTTTGGCAGAGGTAAAGAATGGACTGTTCCAGCCAGTGCAGTGAGTTCTGTTAAAAGCACTTAGAAGACAAATTGAGCAGACCATTGATTTAGTCCTGCCCCAGTCACCATGTCAACATGGGCCCGACAAGCCTCTTCATTTCTCTGGTTCTCTGTTTTGTCATTTGTAAAGTCACAGCACCATTCTATGTCATAGGGTTACATAGGTGGTATTTTATGTGTGTGTGCGTGTGTGCATACATGTTTGTATTCACATATACATGCACACATGTGCATATACATACACAGAGGTATGTATATACCCACACAGAAAGGAGTTCTGGATAGAAAAAGTAAAAACAAGGGTGCCGGGTTGGCCCAATCAGTTAAGTGTCTGCCTTTGGCTCAGGTCATGAACCCAGGGTGCTGGGATTGAGTCCTGCATCAAGCTCCCTGCTCAGTGGGGAGCTTGCATCTCCCTTGCCTGCCGCTCCCCCTGCTTGTGCTCCCATTCTCTCTCTGACAAATTAATAAATAAAATCTTTTGTTTTAAAAGGTAAAAACAAGATATAATCTTACATGATTAGTTTTAAAATATGTGTGACTGTGCATATATGCATATATGACTATGCATGTATGGAAGAGAGATATGCATATATAGAAGAGAGATAGCAGCACCGTACACCAGCCAAGGGCAGCTGCTGAAAATTTAATTTTACTCTTTTGTGTATTGTTTTTTGTTGGTATTTTGGATTTTGCTCTGATGAAATTGTGTGGCTTTTGTGGTTTAAATTATTTTAAATGTTAAATAGTCTTTGGACTACACTACACTGTGAGGTGGGAGGTAGATGGGTTAAGGATAATATTTGTGGAGAAAGCTGATTTGAATGAAAACTCTTCATAGAAATTTTCCTCTTCATTAAAATAACTGGTAGTTCCTGTTATTAAAAGTAATATGCTGTGAATTTTAAATCTTTTTTTTTTTAAGATTTTATTTATTTATTTGTTAGAGAGAGAGCACGAGCACAGGCAGACAGAGTGGTAGGCAGAGGCAGAGGGAGAAGCAGGCTCCCTGCCAAGCAAGGAGCCCGATGTGGGACTCGATCCCAGGACGCTGGGATCATGACCTGAGCCGAAGGCAGCCGCTTAACCAACTGAGCCACCCAGGCGTCCCTATGCTGTGAATTTTAATGTGCACCTAAGTTCATTACGAGCCTTGGGAGGCCAATTTAATTGGTGATACTGATAATTGTTGGCAATGTACATATGCACAATTTTTACTGGTTGGGTAGGGTCAGGGCTTCCCCCATGCTTTGGACCCCACCGTAATCCCTACCATGGCTCACAGCACAGGTTAGGAGCCACGTGCAGCTTTTCAGCTGGTGACGGAGAGAGGGAGATAAAATTGAGATTTATTTGAAATATGTTTAGAAAGTGACACAGCCTTTTAGATTTTGGGAGAACTTGGAGAAATGAAGGGGCTTGGAATAGATATTTTTAAAGCTAAGATATGTATGATAATTTTGAGTTCTGAAATGCGAACTGGTCATGTTAACACATTGTGATTTGGCTTAGTAGGTGGTATCAAGAGATGGGCGAGCCATGTGGTGTTTTAATGCACAGACTATAGATCTAAAGAGAGCATTGATTTTTGTCATTGTGGCTTTAGGTTGTGTTTCTCATGGTTTACTTGTGAGGTCAGCTTAAGGAAGCCACTTTGCTGTTTTGTTTCCTAGGCAAAGGAAGTTGTAAAAGATTGTCTTTGCACTCACGAAATGCTTTGGCTGTCTGTGTGAACTCCTGGTGGGTGAATCTGATTTGGGAACTGGCACCGTGCTTATTTCTCCAGCCACTGTTTTTCTTGGTGTGGGCGAAAAGGAACAAATGTTTTATCCTGATTGTACAAGTCCCTTGCCTAGTGTGAATTGTTAGGCCTGCACTATGAGGTCATGTCCTTGGCTGTAAAAGTTAAGTCTTTCCCTTTTGCGTCCGAGTGCTGAAATATTTGGTGAGTTCCTACTTACTGAGTATTCTTTATCTCAGGTTTGTGAAAAATGATTATTATGTAAAAGAGGAAAAACAGGATGGACTTTTCCAGCTAACTGGGCATGTAATAGTGATTTCCCTCAACTCCACCCCATCTGTAAATGGAACATCCATGACTCACTTCTCAGGGCCACACAGGCACTTTTGTAACCAGTGCTTGAATGGGAGGGTGGGATGGGGATGGAAGGAGATGGGCTGGCATCCCACTTGTGTTTAGCCAGAATCTGTCCAGCTGCCTTTATAATGGACTTCTGAAAAGGACAATGTGCCTTCTCACACACCATGCTACATATTTTTTTTCTTATTGCACTGTTTGTGCCAAAATAATGCAATATATGAAATGCAGTAAATGTCACCATTAATACTGTAACATTGTGGGTAAGTGTTGTATAGCGGAGTGTTCCTTCTGTTACATAAGATTTTAGTATTAGCATGGATAATCTGGATTCCTGACTATCACATTACTCTTTTTAACTGTATGACTTTCATTTATATATATTTAGAATATTTTTCTAGTTATTTGTCCCTGTACTCTTGTTTAATTTGTAGATTATACTCTAGAATTTGTGCCCAGCATAGTGTTATAAATAGATATGTATACTGCATTATGAGGATGATTTTATCACTACACCTGACTTTTTAAAATCATAAATAAGAGCATTTCTGTATTTGTTATAATATATCTATAAATAAGTGATCACTGATGTTTGATGATCCACTGTTGTCTAATTGAAAATGACTACTAAGTCATGCAAAGTCCCAATGTGAGCGTAGGCACAGGTGCAGTAGAAATTTATCCCCCAAAACTGTGGGGGGACAGATTGAGGACCCACATATCTGGTGGTTTAGTTTCCAGTAAGGTTAGTTTGCATGTTGGAAGTTAATGATTATGCAGCATATGTAAACAGCCTAAACTCTGTGTGTTTATGATGGAAATGTTTTTCTAAAAAAAATCGATAATTCATGTATTTGAATATCCCCTAGAATTCATTGTGTAATAGCTATAAGTAGAAATTAAACATATACATGAATTTACTTGACAATTTAACATAACAAGAAATAAACTTATGGGGCGCTGGGTGGCTCAGTGGGTTAAAGCCTCTGCCTTTGGCTCAGGTCATGATCCCAGGGTCCTGGGATTGAGCCCCACATCGGGCTCTCTGCTCTACAGGGAACCTGCTTTCTCCTCTCTCTCTCTGCCTGCCTCTCTGCCTACTTGTGATCTCTCTCTGTCAAATAAATAAATAAAATCTTTATAAAAAAAAGAAATAAACTTATAAGTGTCTGCTTTTTCTTGATTTAGGTCTACTTGAGACCCTGTAATACTAAATGCAGCACTGCCAAGATTTAATAGTCAAATGGTTATTGTTCAATTTTATTTATTTGTGGCCCATTCTAACAAAAAGATGTGTGTGTATGTTTAATATTTTATCCATGAAACTTTCCAGAAAATAGGTTAACATTTACTTTAATAGTTTGACAAACAGAAAAATAGAATTTGCTTATAAGTACACATGTATCAGTTAAATGGCATTGAGTGGATTTTTGCATTTCATTTGAGAAATTCTGCTAACTAAACTTTTCATTCAGTTGTCATGGCAACTCTATTTCTTCACAAGTTGAAGACAAGTTAGATGTTAACCTGCACGTTCCTCGAGAGATGAAACAGGTGTTGATTTAAGATGTGTTAGGAAGAAGCAACAAAATCACCAATCTAATCTGTTCTGCCTTTAACACCTTATAAATACTTCATACTGCCAACTCTATCTCCCTGGTATATCCAGAAGATTGGACATTTTCTATTTTCTTACATGTGAAATGGGTTAGGGTTATAGAAAAAAAATGTGTTACCAGTTAGCTCTTAATTAATTACCTTCATTTTCTCAAGGTCTTTTTATAAAATATAATTGAGAAATAGTAATAAGATTGTCTTTTAAATTTCCCACCTTAAAACATATGTTTGAAAATAATTGAATGAAACAAGGAAACATATATGCTGTGGTTAGAGCATTGATGTGGGAGTTCTTCTAAATCCTAGCCATGTCATTGTGTCTGTAGTGCTTAATGTAGTGCTTGGCAGGAAGTTGCATTTAATAAATACCTGTTGAGGGACGCCTGGGTGGCTCAGTTGGTTCAGCGGCTGCCTTCGGCTCAGGTCATGATCCCAGCGTCCTGGGATCGAGTCCCACATCGGGCTCCTTGCTCAGCAGTGAGCCTGCTTCTCCCTCTGCCTGCCACTCTGTCTGCCTGTGCTTGCTCCTGTGCTCTCTCTCTATCTGACAAATAAATAAATAAAATCTTTAAAAAATAAATAAATACCTGTTGAATGAGTGAATGAATGAATGAATGAATGCATTTTAGAGTTTTAAAGACTGACAGTCCTCAAAGATTCTCTGGTATTCCAGAATCTGATCTCTTGAAATATTAATGCTTTTTTTTTTTTGTAGGGAACTTCCTTTCTTGATGTTTCTGGTATGCATTGTGGCATTGCTTAAAGGGATCTCATTTTACACAACTCAGTGTCTTTCTTTCCATTAATTATAATGAAAAATTTTCTGGTATCAAAATCATAGGATAAATAGTCTAAAGGGACCTGTCTCCTCTTCAAAAACAAAACAAAACAAAAGAAGCCACACAACTAAACTAAAAAAGACACCTAAGTAATATATCTGAACCAAGTTATAAAATCCCACAGCTGTTGAAAATAACCTGTTGAAAAGTATTTAAACAATGTGAACCTTTCAAATTATTAGCTGTGTTGATAAATGTAAAACTCTTTTTACAATTAAAACAATTTGTTTTAATTCTTGTGTGGCTTGGTAAGCCTGAAATACATTATACAATAACACTAGCTCATTGTTTTTTTCAAATTTAAGATACAGCACACTTAAATATAAAAACAGTATTGGTCTTCTGAACCTGCAGAGACCGTGTTTGCATATTACATGAAGTAGGTACTTCAGAGAAGAGATGGAATCATCTCTGCCTTCCATTTGAGAAACTAACTTAAACATGGGTTACAAATATGGCATGTTCTTTAAGGAGTGTATAACCCAGACTAACATATAAGGATGACCTACACTGTGAGAGGAAGTGAGCTATGAGTAAACATTTTGACTAAGCATAACAGGCAATGACTATTTGCTTTAGAATGGTACACTGAGTAAGTTAGTTGCTAGGGCAGAAGGAGGTAGCAGAGTAGGAACTACTGACTCTGCCCAAAGGGCAAAGAAGGACCCCTGGTAGCCACTTGGTTCCTTCCAAGTATTGTGGGTCTTTACAGAGACCTTATGAACATTGCTACCTACCCCCTACTGTGGGATACTGTACATTTCTTAGTGCCATATGTTCTTGAAAACTTTTTCCATAAATTATGATTTTATTTTGTTCAAGATTATTTGAATTTTTGAATGAATTTGAATTACTTGAATTTTTTTGAAATTTTAAATGCACCTGATTAAAAAAATGAAACTATAAAATGATATACATTGAAATAGAAACCTTCAGTTCACAGGCCAGTCTCTCTTCCTAAAGGCTACCATTATTATAGCAGTTTCTTTTATATCCTTCCAGAAATATTCTATGCAAATACAAGGAAAAAATATACTCTTTCATTCGTGCAGAGTGGTAGTTGTCTGTGTACTGTTCTGTGTTTTGCTAATAGTTACCTAATATTCTGTTGAATAAGTATGTGTATGAATACTTTACTTAAACCCCCGTGGTTCTTAAACCTGGTTGGATGTTAAAGTCACGTAGGGAGATTTAAATACCCAAACTGCTCATTCTCTCAGAGATCCAGATTTAATTGGTCTGGATTAGGGCCCTATGTGTCTGTCTTTATGAAACCCTCTCCAGGTAACTTTAGTGTGCAGCCAAGCACACTAATATCAACTAGTCCCCCACTGATGGATAGTTCGATTGTTTCCAGGCTGTTTAGTTGCAGATGGTGAACTACTGGTCAGAGGTTTTATGCATAAGCTGAAGTATGTTTCTAGGATAAGAACCTAGAATGGAATTTCTGCTACGTTGCTCTTCAGAGATGTTGCACCTATTTATACTCCTACCAGTAACGTACAACAGTGGCTGCTTAGTGGCTTCAAGTACCCTAAAGAAACTGCTGACTGGTGGAGTGGTGGTGCAACTAGAGCCTTAGCTTGCTCTTAGTAGTTGTTGATCGCTTCTCTAGTCCAGGGTCCTGCATATTGTTTTAAGCTCCTTTGTAATTCAATTCAGCAGTGCTAGCTAGACATGATAGTGCTTGCCCTTTTTTGACCCTAGTGATTTACAAAAAAAGTTCTCTGTATGAACATGTTTAAAAAAGCAAAGTAACTTTAGTGCATGGGGAAGCTCTTTAGACATTATCATTACAATCATAAAATCTAAAAAGAATCTTAATAGCTAACAGCAGGAGAGTGGGTAAATATGTTAGTTTCACGGGATATTATATGATAGTTAAATTATTATGACTACTTATTAATGTAATCAAGTCACAAATATTTTAATATAATTAACGTTATATTAATGTATTGATATATGATTATTATATAATTAACATATTAATTTGTAATATAACAGTAATATAAGGGAAAAACTCTGATGATGTGATGGGGTAATAAGCTTGTGGGTAAATGCCCTTAAATTTTTAAAGATAATTTTAAAAATTATCCTTTACAATAATAAAATTGTTTGGGCAAAAGATAAAAATTAGGGAAAACATTAAATTCTTTTATAATGTAAATAGCCATTTATGGTTTTAAAGATGTATTTTTGTATTGTGAACGTATTAATTAGTGGAGACATATTATAAAATATGTATGTAAATGGCTTATTTGAAATCTTTTAAGATGCCTGTAAATATCTCCTTCTCAAGAATTTTAAGAGACCATTATCTAATATTTGTCGAAAATAAAACTTTACTATGTACTGGGCACTGTGCTGAGTTGCTGCTATTTATATCCTCTCACCCATGTCTCATAGTTCTCCTTTGAGGGTAGGTATTTTTATTAGCTAATTTCTAGATTATAAAGTCATAATAATTTATAGATGAAAATGTTGAGGCTTGCTGGGGATTCCTGAGTGGTCAACTAGTGATGCTGGGAATTCAAACCCATGCCTGTGAGTTCTTTATTAGTGTATGATCTATATCCCCACTTTGAAGATTATTATTTGAGATACCTGAGAGATTAAGATTCTGGTACATTCTGTCGAGTTTATAAGGAAACATGTAGTCTTATTATTTTTAGGGAACTTCCCAGTTTAATTGTGCAAGAAATAGATAATAAGTGCAAAAATCTAAGTGGTAATACAGAGCGGTAGACTCCAGGGCCACAGATCCAGTGGCAGATTAAGATGAAAGCAAGTAGTAAGGGCTCTTTAGTCTGAGCTGGTTAGGGGAGACTTTACAGAGGGGGTCAGATCTGATGGGAGAATATCTATAGAGAGATGATGAAGAAGATGAAGATGTTTTATGAAGATGAAGATGTTTTATGAAAAAGATAAAGATGTTTTATCATATGTGTGTTCCTGGGGTAATGAATGGATTGATTTTTTGGAAATAATGCTCCAGTGAGGCAAGATCCATTGGGATGAGATTGTACAGGGCCTTGAAAACATTACTAATTTTAAGTTTGTTTGTTTGTTTTAAAGATTTTATTTATCTGACAGACAGAGAGAGCACAAGCAGGGGGCGGGCAGCAGGCAGAGGGAGAAGTAGGCTCCCTGCTGAGCAGGGAGCCGGATGTGGGATCTCAGGACCCTGGAATCATGACCTGAGCCAAATGCAGACACTTAACCGACTGAGCCACCTGGGCGCCCGTAATTTTAAGTTTAAATTTAGGTGACCTCAAAGAGTCAATGAGAGGTCTTCAATCCATACTACTTTGAGGGTCAATGGAAAGAGTAGGAACTTTGTTTTTGGTTTGCATTTCTTGCGTTTAAACCTGGCTCCCCCACTTATGACGTATGCCACGTTGCCCTCCCTGAGCTTTTTTCATTTGTAAAATGAATGTAAAATCTCTTTTCTTGCAAGGTTGTTCTGAAGACTAAAGATAATATATGTCATTTGTGTCACACAGCCCTTGGCACTCAGACATTTAAAAATGGTAAGTCTTGTAACACTCAGAAACTGAAATACTCTTCTCTCCCTAGCTTCTCCAGCTACTTCCCTGTCTTAATCGCATCTCTTGGCCGTCTCCAAATTATAGGGAAATGGCAAGTAGCTGTCTTCATCAAAAAGTGGAGTTCCTTCTCTGAAGGCATTGGGGAGCCACTACGATTTTGGGTAATGGATTGGTGAAACAGCTTGCTCAGCACAGGTACCTTGACCTAAATTTTGGTGCTGGGATCGAAGATAGTACAGTTTTACTATAGATGATATCTGCAAGCAGAATGTGTCTGTATTTCTTAGTCTTCCTGCTTTCCCCCTATCCCAGGCCTCTATCTCCAAGGGGAAAAGCCACAAATCATCACAAGCCAGTAACATTATGTTCCTTTTTGGCTTTCTTCCTAGCCTATGGCAGAATCCATACTTGGTAAACTGAGTTATCTGTTTTTGTTTTTTTTTTTGTCTTTTTTGTTTTCTTTCAATAAGTACCTTAGTTATTTAGAGCAGTTTTAGATTTAAATAAAATTGAGGAGAAGGTACAGGGATTTCTCATAGAGCCCTGCCCGGACACATGTAGAGCCTCCCTCATTATCATGATCACTCATCAGAGTGGTACCTTTTTTACCAAGGATGAACCTACATTGACACATTATATTCACCCAAAGTCTGTAGTACACCTTAGGGTTCTCTCTTGTATTTTACATTCTCTGAGTTTGGGCAAATGTAAAATGGCATATATACATCCTTATAATATCACAGAGAGTATTTTCACTGCCCTAAAAATCCTCTGTGCTTGGCCTAGTCATTTCTTCCTCCATGCCCAGATATCTCTTTTTATATCTTAGGACATCTTTTTTTCTCTAAGTAGTCTCCTGATAGTTCTGCTTCATGTATTGATTAGTTTCCCAAACATTTGTGAAGAGCCCATTTTGGCTGTGTCCTAAAATTCCAGACTTATACCAAAGAGAGGAGTTTGTGTTTGAGGACTAGCTCAGTTACTCATGATAGTAAATTTTTTTTTTTAAACAAATGGAAAGCGGGGGGAAGGGGAAGAGAGAGAGGGGCATTTGCCTCAGAAACTAGAAAAAGGAAAAGCTTTTAATTGTCCAGTAATCTTACCTTATTGAAGTGCTGACTGCCCCTGAGAATTACATGGAGTATCAGTCAAGATAATGTGCCATGAGAAGTGTGCAGCCTCTGTGTGTTCCCAATAAAGCTCTTAAAAAGCAGTCTAGGGGCGCCTGGGTGGCTCAGTCGTTAAGTGTCTGCCTTCAGTTCCGGTGGTGATCTTGGGGCCTTGGGACTGAGCCCCGCATTGGGCTCCCTGCTTGGCGGGAAGCCTGCTTCTCCCTCTCTCACTCCCCCTCCTTGTGTTCCCTCTCTCGCCGTGTCTCTCTCTGCCAAATAAATAAATAAAATCTTAAATAGCAGTCTAGTTGCCCTAGGTGTAAACTCACACTTTATAATTTGTTTGTCATTGTGTCTTCCTTCTTTCAGTCTTCTTTCCTTCAAGTTCAGGGTTGTGTTGGACTTTGATCTTGCAGCTGATTACTGTGCTATGCGGCTCTTTAGATTATTCCAGTGAGTACTGAGTTTTATAGCTTGGACCCTAAAAGTCAATATTGTGTGTAACACAGCAGTAGCAATGTGAGTTCTCCTGAGCTTGCCTAGACCCACTAGCATGTTAAGTAGCTGTTTAAGAGGAAGCTTCTTTTCAGAACTGTGTTATAACTAGCGCATGATTATCAGAATTGCTGTGGTCCAATCAGCAGACCATAGTAGGTATCTTCCCTTGGATTAAAGTATTGCCATAATGTGAGACCTGTGCTCTTTATTTTAGAAACCTTTATGTGCAAGGCACTTGGTCTCCAGTACCCCAGAGATATTTTTAGTCGGGGAGCGACAATTACCTTCAAGGAGAAAATAATAGGGTCTCTCCTCTCCTTCCAAACAAATCCTGAATTATTGTTAATCTATCAGTTATCACCCCTCTGTTTAGTAGACTCCCCTTGTGTTCCTATCCTAGAAATATTTGGGATATGAGGCCTTGACCAACTCTGCCCTATGTGTTGGGACAAGTAGTGTTCAAATTTCTCCTTCTTTTCTTCTTTTCTTTTTCTTGGCTGGCTGGGATTCCCAACAAGTGTTTTTCCTCGCCATCAGACTAGGTCCTGTCTGACCTTTTGGGGGCAGAGGAGGAGGTCATCTGACCTATGTTGGTTTAGGCTCTGGGTGGCCTAAAATCCTCACAGCTGGAATTCTCCATCTGGTTCCATCAACTTCCAGAGCCTGGCCCAGTCCAGCTTACTGGGATCTGAGTCTGAGATTGGGCATCAAAGCTTGGCAAGTAATTAAGGGTTTATAGATCTTCCATTGCTTTCTCTGAATGTAGTTTCCTTGGGGACCTAAATGGTATGCATGGAGGTATGTGAGGTATATTTTAGAGGAAAAACTGGATGGGATATGAAAAAGAGTGAATTGTAAACAAAGAGAATAAATAATTTTTTTTTAAGATTTTATTTATTTATTAGTTAGAGAGGGAGAGAGAGCACAGGCAGACAGAGAGGCAGGCAGAGGCAGAGGGAGAAGCAGGCTCCCCGCCGAGCAAGGAGCCCGATGTGGGACTCCATCCCAGGACGCTGGGATCATGACCTGAGCCGAAGGCAGCCGCTTAACCAACTGAGCCACCCAGGCGTCCCGAGAATAAACAATTTTTAAAAAGTATAATAATTGGGGTACCTGGTTGGCTCAGTTAGAAGAGCATACAACCCTTTATCTTCGGCTTGTGAGTTTAAGCCCAACGTTGGGTGTAAAAGTTACTTAAAACAAAACAAAACAAAACCCTTAAAGTAGTAATATAAAAAATAATTTTGGCATGCCTGGGTGCCTCAGTGGGTTAAGCCGCTGCCTTCAGCTCGGGTCGTGATCCCAGCATCCTGGGATCGAGTCCCACATCGGGCTCTCTGCTCGGTGGGGAGCCTGCTTCTCCCCTCCCCTCTCTGCCTGCCTCTCTGACTGCTGGTGTGATCTCTGTCTATCAAATAAATAAATAAAATATTAAAAAAAATAATTTCAAGGTTTTGAGCCAGAGTAACCTGGGAGAATAGTAGCATAATTAATGGAACTAGGACAGCTGTAAGAAGAAATTTACTTAAAAAAAAAAAAAAAAAAAGGCTCCACAGCTACCATGGAGCCTGATGCTGAGCTCGAACTCATGACCGTGAGATCAAGACCTGGGCTGAGATCAAGAGTTGAATGCTTAACCAACTGAGCCACCCAGGCGCCCCTAAACTCACTTTTTCAAAAGTAATTTCTCCTGGGGGGCCTGGGTGGCTCAGTTGGTTAAGCATCTGACTCTTGATCTTAGCCCAGCTCTTGATTTCAGGGTCATGAGTTCAGGCCCAAGTTGGGCTCCACACTGGGTGTGGAACCTACTTAAAAATACAGGTAATAAGAAAGAGAGTATATATGTTTGATTTTGCACATACTGAATTTAAGTGCAGTTGGATACTCCACAAATAGTGCTCTTCATGAGGCAGTGGTTATCAGAGCAGATAGTAAGCTGGTATTTGCCAGAGGGCTCAGGAGATCCATATTTTGCTCTTAAGACTTTTCTTTTTCTCTTCCCTTCCCCAAAATAACTTTTGTCACAGTTCTGTTTGTACTTCCAAACTCTGTCCAGATGTCACCTCTGATTGTCTTTGCAGATTGTCCTAAATGTACATGACCTCTGAACTCCTGAATTTAGTGCTTTTCTTATTTTAAGGCACTTACAGCCATCTACTAGCTGTTTTTATTTTATTTTTTTAATTATCCAAGCATTACCAGCTTATACCTTAAGTGCAAGGAACATTATATGTATGTCCCTGTAGTACATAGCATAGCACTGAGTCCACTAATAGAAGCTTAGCAAATATTTAAACATATTTGTTTAAACCTGTTTATTTTCAGCCAATACCACTACTTAGAGAAATACAATTTATTGTTATCTAGAATTCATTTTTAAACTTTCGTATAAATTTTCCCCTTTGAAACTTTTGGAACATTTCTTCAATTTAACCAGCAAGTGTGTTTATCCTGTCCATACCTTGCACTGTGCTTACCCCTTTCTATAATTTGTTTTCAGTTACCAGGTGATGTAATTTTTTTTAAACCTCAGACTCTTCTCAATAGATCATTTTATTTTTTCTATATCAGTTTCAGTTTATGTTTCTGAGGTTTACTACCAAGAAATGTATGACGTATTCTAGTAAGAATATACTTTTTTTAGAGCTTTGGTCTGTCATAAGAATAGCTTGACCACCATCTTTACCTAAACTGACCAGACTTTTGCTCAAGCCAAAATTCATTTGGCACTTACTTATCTTTGTTCAAAGAACCCTGAAAGATCTGTTGAGTGTTCCCTTTAGTTGGGCATTTTCTTGGTGAAAATGTTTAGTGCCATTTGTAAAGATGGCCCTATCCCTGGCCACTCTGTCATTCACATCAGTTATAAGAATATTAAGTTCAGGGGCGCCTGGGTGGCTCAGTGGGTTAAAGCCTCTGCCTTCGGCTCACGTCATGATCCCAGGGTCCTGGGATCGAGCCCCGCATCAGGCTCTCTGCTCAGCGGCGAGTCTGCTTCCTCCTCTCTCTCTGCCTGCCTCTCTGCCTACTTGTGATCTCTGTCAAATAAATAAATAAAATATTTAGAAAAAAATGTTAAGTTCAGTTTTCACAACCATCACCAAAAGTTCACTGTTTATACTTCTTTTTCCAGAGAAATGTTTGTTTATTCCTACTTTTGCTTTCTGGTCTGAATCCAGTTCTCTGTCCAGGATAAATATTTTACTGGCTTCACACTATTTTATCCTCATAAAAACAAGTGGCCAAATACCTGTGTACTACTCTAGTTCACGTAATGAAAACGTTAATGGCAAATGAGATTTAGGTGAATAAAGGAATACTTGTTTTGGTTTCTCATGGACATAGTTTAAAAAAAAAATGAAATCTAAGTTTACTAGTACATAAATCATTTACTATTACAACTTCAGTGGGCTATCAGAAGTTCATTTCTCCTACTTGAATTTTGTAGGTATCAGTTTTGAAATAAGTGGACGAACCAGAGCTTGAAAGTATTTATTTTATCCCTAAATTGCAGCTGTTCTCAAATGGTAATGAGTTGACAGTGATTTTTATCATATTCCAAAGAATGCAGCTTAGGGAAGAGAAGTTCTGATAGTTATCCTCTGCAACCTTTATTCTTCGAGATCTCTTGCTCCCTGTTTCCTAAAAAAGTAGTGACAAATTAACCAAAGTCAAAGGTGTTACAGTTTTTATCTCCTAGGGTTTCCTTTTCCTTACGATTCTTTGTGATTTCTCCTTCATGATGCTATTCCTTTAATTTGCCACTTTAATTTACTTAGATGAGGTAATGTCTTCGTGGGATAGGGATAGGAAACACCAGAAGGAGAGATTATTTTCTGAATATTGCTTTTCAAGGCCTTAAAATTCCTTTCCATCCCCAAATCTTTGAATTGAATTTTACCCCTGAAATAGAAGCACCTGTGTCTCCAGGTGGCAGCTGTCATCTCCTAGTAGTCTGGGAGGGGGGCCATCAGGAGTTGGAGGATCTTGTACTTAGATGTTGAGGAAGTGAGGAATGCTCCCTGCCCCCTGTGAGTGGGATTAGCCAGAGATCCTCTTAATTGAATCATTTCTTTTCCTAGGCAAAGACAAAGAAAGATCTGTTTAGCCTATGCAATGTCGTGGTGATAGTTTCAAAGCAGAAAGAAACCACGCTGTAGGTTTAGAATGCCAAAGTTAGGCATCCTAGCCAATTTTCCCTGTGATTTTCTTGTCTAAAAATTGTGGGGGAAAGATGCATATTGGTTAAATGTGCAGCTATGTATTAAAGATCAGTATTTCAGAGAAAGGGTAATTACTTAGTTGGACTTACCTGTATTAGTTCACATTTATGTGAATTTTATTTTCCAAAGCAGTTGTATTTATTTTATAGAATAGAATACAGGCTCACTGGCCAAGGCCACAGAGGTAGTTGCACATATGGGTAGGGCCAGATCTGGAACACAGACCTAAGGCATTGACCTTGGCCAATTTTTAGTCTTAAAAGTATTCAGGTTCTCTTGTTTTGGACTTAATAAAAGCTGCTACGAATTTGTAGCTAAAATGTGTCTTTTTTACTTTTTTTTTTTTTTAAGATTTTATATATTTATTTGTCAGAGAGAGAGCGAGAAAGAGCGCGCACAGGCAGGGGGAGCAACAGGCAGAGGGAGAAGCAGGCTTCCCATTGAGCAAGAAGCCAGATGCAGGACTTAGCCCCAGGACTCTGGGATCATGACCTGAGCTGAAGGCAGCCATTTAACCGATTGAGCCACCCAGGCGTCCCACATCGTTTTTATTTTTAATGATCATAATTCTGCATTCTTCTGTGTGCTGAAACTTTGTGTTATTTTCATTAGATTTGTGCCATATTCTGATATTGAGGTGCTCAGAACTGTGACATGTTGTCTTAAAAATCGACTCCAAACTCCTTTACGTGGCTGGCCCTGTCTCATTTCTCTTTGCTCTTCCCCTCACACTTAACACCAGTCAAAGCGAACTTGTCTCAGTTCCTCAAACAACTTTGAGCTTTCCTTTTATAAGGATTGCTTTGCCTGGAACTCACTTCCTCTCTTCCCTCTTAACCTACTGACTCCTACCTACTGTGGTGGTTAGGAGTGGGTGTGGACTATGGAACCAGACTTCATGTTTCCAGTCCTGACACCATCACATAATAGCTGTAAGATCTTTTTTTAATTATTATTATTGTTATTTAAGATTTTATTTATTTATTTATTAAAGGTTTTTTTTTTTTTTTTTTAAGTAATCTCCACAACCAACTGAGCCAGCCACGTGCCCCAATAGCTGTAAGATCTTGAACAGGTTACCGAGCGGCTCTGTACCATGCTGGTGTTTTCTCCTTGGTACACTGGCAATAACAGTAACCACCTCATGGTGTGCTTATGAGATTGAAATGGGTTGGCTTTTGCCATGTCAGAACAGTGCCTGGGACTTGGTATGTGCTGATAGCTGGAAGCCAGTACTGATAGTGTCCTGACCCTCCAGGGGACTAGATATACCTGCTCTTTCTCATACTCAGCATTGTGCTTTGTACCCTACCCCGCTGGACTCGAATTGCCTGTGCATGACTCTCCCATTCTAAAGACCAGGGATGACCAGGCCATATTTGTATTGTTCACTTTGGGATGCAGCCCCTGTCACATATATAGGCACTTGGGAAATGTTTGTATAAATGAATAAGCAAGGTTCCGTTAACTCATGTGGTATGCTTAATGTCTTTGACCTCAGTTTTCCTTTCCTTTCCTTTTGTGAAGACCTTTAAGCTTTTATTTGAAGCTTGACAGTTTTATTTATTTTCAGATTTTTTTAAAGTGGGCTCCACACCCAACATGGGGCTTGAAATCACGACCCTGAGATTAAGAGTCCTGTGCTCTACTCACTGAGCTGGCTTTATGCTCCTATTTGAAGCTCTTGATAAGGGGTAATTTTAGGACAGGGGAGATGATAGTTTAGCCAGGGTTTCTTTATGGCTTTTGGAATTGTTAACACTTCATTGCTTAGTGTGGTTCATTCTGTTGGAGAAGAGGCTGTATATAAGGGTAGGCCTCTTGAAAAGTTGCTGTGTTTTTTAGGAAGAGTTAAAGTGGGTTCCACAAAGAACAGACCAGACTCATGAGAACACCTGATTCATGTTCCACAATCTGGATTTAATCTAATAATTGTCACAGCCTCCCTGGAAATCACAGGATTTCCCGGCATTCAGCTTTTGTTGGCAGTCAGGTGTGCCTATGGCTATAACGTAGCAGTAGAAGCTGCTTGACTTTTCCCTCCTACTACCTCTGTCTTTATAGTCAAGAATAAAAACAAAGTAAAAGGAAAAGCTTATGTAGAGTAAAATAGTTTCCGGCTGAAAGTAACAGACTTTTTCCTACTCTAGAGGTGGTAGTCATCTGGTGTAGTCATGGCAGGTCCCCTGATGGTGGGGTGTTCCAGGTGAAAATAATGTCTTACTTGGGGAGAAGGATGAAGGAGGAAGGGGTTTGCTGTGCTGCTAGGATTCTTTTGATTAAAGGCATTAAAGATTTGGAGTATTAGAAGAATGAAACAATTAATTGCTGTAAGCTTTACCAGATTTTCAAGGGGCAGTAGTAAAAAGCAAAGGGTAGCTCCAGACTGGACTTTCACAGCAGTATAATTTGAAAAACAAGTTCCATTTCTTGAGCTTGTTTCTGCCTTCCTGCATCTAATCTGCCCTAATAGAATAAGAAAAATAATAAAATTTGGTGAGCACAGCTTATGTACAGACAATCTTCTAAACGCTTTCTACATATAGCCAATGTATATATGTTCAGTATTTACAGTATATTATATACCCTTTTATTATTTCCAAAGAAAGCAAAGCAGGATGTGTAGCAGTTAAGAATGTGTATGTGTGTGTCAGGTTTGAATTCCACTTCTTCTGCCTACTAGCTGTGCAATTTTGGCAAATTACTTTCCATCTCACTTTTTAGATCTAAAAACAAATAAAGTCCCTATTAGATGAGGTAGTGAGAGCAAAGTTCTGTGCTAGACAAGGCTCATAGTAAGCAGTTGAGTTGTGTTAGCCAAGTAATTAACCATTTGTTATATTATTTTCTACTGGGAGTAACCTTTGATTTGATTGGTATCCAGGGAAATTTATGAAAAATTTCAGAGCATTTCTACTATGACTCTGACTTGGAAGTTAATTAGGTAACATTTATATGTGCTTCTGATGGTGTTACCATTGTCTACCAATAAGAGATGAGAGCACTATAACCTCTGCCCAGACTTACAGGATCTTTCTTGACAGTCATCCCTTGTCATTGGTTCTTTATTTCTTTTTAGAGTCAGAAAAAATTAGAGCAGTGTGTTTCTTTACACCAGGAAATGATGGTCTCTCACTGAACCACCCAGAGTAAGAGGGGACCATGATGTATTCACAGGTCTAAACCACTTCCGATTACTCTTCTTAAAGCTGTACTCCTCCAGCAACTACTTCTTAACCTCTTGGTATTTGAGCAGTCTCTTGCCATCCTCTTCTATATGCTCAGAGCCCATAAAAGAGCAGGATTGGTGTGTGTGTGTCTATGTGTGTCTATTTATGTGCCTGTGTGAAATAGTAGGCCATTACCACTTGGAAAACATTTTCCCATAGTTAAGATGTTAAAGATGTTATTGTTATGAAGAACAGTTAGTTCACTTATTCATTAGGATAATGGCTATAGTTAATTTGGTTTTTGTAGGATAGCCAGGAATTCTGGTCACCCTTTATCATAATGTTTCTGATTTCTACTCTGAACTCTAAAATTATGAATGAACTTGTAGACCTTTTACAATAAATCTTCATTCAAAAACACCTACTTATAGGGCATGTGGGTGGCTCAGTGGGTTCAAGCCTCTGCCTTCCGCTCAGGTCATGATCTCAGGGTCCTGGGATCGAGCCCCTCATCGGGCTCTCTGCTCATCGGGAAGCCTGCTCCCCCCGCCCCCCGCCTGTTGCTCTGCCCACTTGTGATCTCTCTCTGTCAAATAAATAAATAAAATCTTCAAAAAAAACAAAAAAAAACCCCTACTGACTATCTTTGGTATTTCAGATATAATGAGTTGGTATAATATGAGAATGAATAAGACACATCCCTGCCCTGAGCAGTTCAGTTCCTGAAGCTTTGCTGCATACTGTTCCATTGTAATGTGTGTAATAGGACTAAACGGTCAAGGCAGGGAGGCTTACAAAAGTGCTCAATAGATGGCTGACTAGAGTGTCCAAGCTTGGTAGATTTCTTTTTCAGTTCTTTTTTTCACTTAGCACTTTCTTAGCTTTTATCCTTCCATATGGAGAATTAAATACTAAATATGTGTAAGTCGTTCTCATTCATTTGAGCTCGTAATTTTCTTTATTTGTGTTGTCTTTCCATTTTACCTGCAGATGATTTTCTAAACATCAAAACTAGGTTAGCATGATCAGAATTTGTTTACTAGGTTTTTGAAAGTCTTACTATGGAATGGTGAGTGGTGAGGGTGATGGGTGTGTATAGGAGGAAGCAGCAATAAATGAGAAGGTGGGCTTTTCTTTTTTTTTTTTTCTTAAATATTTTATTTATTTATTTGACACAGAGAGAGAGACATAGCGAGAGAGGGAACATAAGCAGTGGGAGTAAGAGAGGGAGAAAGCAGGCTTCTTGCTGAGCAGAGAGCCTGGCTCTATCCCAGGACTTCAGGATCATGACCTGAGCTGAAGGTAGATGCTTACCGACTGAGCCACCCAGGCGCCCAAAGGTAGGCTTTTCTGATGGGAGTTTATCTTCATTCTTTCTTTCTTTTTTTTTTTTTTAACTAATTGGCTTTATATATTTTTTTAAGATTTTATTTATTTATTTGAGAATGAGAGAGAGCAAGCATAAGAGGAGGAAGGTCAGCGGGAGAAGCAGGGAGCCCGATGTGGGTGGAACTCAATCCCAGGACTCCAGGATCATGACCTAAGCTGAAGGCAGTCGCTCAACCAACTGAGCCACCCAGGCGCCCACTTTCTTTACTCTTCATAAATCTCTAGACTTTAGATGGGTTTGTTTTTGTTTTGTTTGTTTTTGCATTGTGAACATTTAAGGAGTTTTCATGTTGGTGTGTTTGTGATACTAGGAATTTTACCAGTCACAGCTGGCCACTTTAAGTTCAGGATATTCTGTTTTAGAATGTCATTGCTTTCCACAGGCTCATAGAGGGTAATGCTTCCTCAGCTGTCAACATACGCTGTCAGTAATGACCCTGTGTCTTCCATTTCCTAACATACACCGTCAATAATGACCCTGTGTCTTTCATTTCCCACATGTTCTCTGCATCGTGTAGAATCAGAAATGAGTGTTACATAAATTGATGATTTTGAGTGCATTATTAAGGGCTGAGAGTAGGCAAGAGATGGTGGTGTTGGGGTGGGGGAACCGAAAGAGCAGTGTCCCTGAGCAGGTCAGAGACAATGAGACTCCGCGGTCAGGGTCTATCTAGTCTTGTTCTTAGACTAGAAAAAACGAAGGTTTTTCTCATAGGAAGCAAAGGTGAATGTGGGTAAGTGGTTTCTGTATGCCAAACACTGTGCTACTTTCTGGGAAGAAATAAAGGACCGAGACCTGATCTACTTTCAGGAAGGTTACAGCTCAGCAGAGGAGATGGTCACAAAAGCCCTATCAGGTACTAAGTACAGTCCATCTTCATGATTTGTGGATTCCAGGTTTATGTATTCTCCTACTAACTAAAATTTATTTATAATCACAAAAGTCAATACTTGTGATGCTTTTATGGTCATTCAGGGACATCCACAGAGCAGCAAAATAGTAGAGTCGCCTAATATGCATGTTCCCAGCAGAGGTCAGGCAGCACAGCCGTCTTCTATCAGCTCTCATACTGTAAATAAGTGTTGTTGTTTTCCGTCTATTTAGTGTTGAGGTTGGGTTTTTTTTGTTTGGTTGGTTGGTTTTTGTTTTGCATCTTTGTGCTTGTTGTTGGTGATTTTGCTGTTTGAAAGGGTCACAAAGCATAGGGCTGAAGTGCTATCTAGTATTCCTAAGGGAAGAAGGCTGTGATATATTGTGCTTATAGAGACCATCTATGTATTAGGTAGGCTTCATTTAATGATGAGTTATAGTGCTGTTGATTATGATTCCAATGTTAATGAAGCAACTGTATCTATTAAAGTGTCTTTAACTAGAAACACACATAAAACAATATTAAGTATTAATCAGTTGATTAATTAAAAACATTGTGGCTACAAGGCTTGTAGGAACCTAACCCTCTATTTCCCCTAAGAGCAGTGGTTCGTTATTCAGTAATTCAGTTGTCACAGACTTTATAGAATGTAAAGTACTGCAACTAGTGAGAATCGATCGTACAGTGGAAGTACTATACAGCATTCATCAACTTTAGAATGGAAAAGGTAAATGGGTAACTGATTCTGAATTTTAGGGGCTGTTCTAACTGAGGGAATGATGGCGGGGGGCATCAAAGTGTTGATTTGTAGGTTTGAATGGTTGAGAAGTAAGCCAGAATGGGCTTAATACAGGAAGAAACTGGAAGATTATGTAAAGTCAGAGTTGAGGCTCAGAGGGAGTAAGATAGCTGTAAGAATAGTAGGTTGTAGTCAAAGTCATATTAGAGAATGGGTAGGGGTATAAACCAAGGCTGTTTTTAAAGAAGGCAGAGAACAGCACATTTGTTGTTGGATCGACCATTCATGGGAAGGAATGTTGAGTTAAGGGATGATGTAGTGATCAAAGAGCCCAGAGAACTAACAAAGATAATTTCACTGCCCAGGGAGTGTAACTGTGTGCATGTTTCCAGAGGTCCCAAGAGCCTGAGACATGATCCAGGAATCTTAAAAGTCCAGGTGTAAAAGCAGATATAAAGAGGCCTATACAAAGTTTCAAATGAGTGGCAAGTTTTTTTCCTGCACAGAGTACAATATACTTCTTTAGTTTACAAGCTCCACTCTCTTTTACCATGGGAAGAACACAAGGAAAAATCAAGACTGTTGATTAGATTCAGGGAGAGGAGGAGACAGATGGGGTGAATGGTCAAGAGTTGCTCCAAAGCGTTGACTAATTGTCATGAGATCCTTTTTCTTCTATAGAGGAGATAGGTTGATGTTATACTTTCAGAGTGTTCTTTGTTATCTTTTGGTGCCCCAAATTCTTCAATTTTCATTTCCCTTGTCCTGTGATTTTCATTATTATTCATTTGAGATTGGTGAATGTGTGTACTTACTGTTTGGTAAATAGAGGTAATGATTATTCTCAGTTCTGTTTCCGTGGGGGTTGCGAGTGAGCCCGCTTCCCCTTGACTGTCTGTAAGGTTTCACTGACAAATGTGGACACTCTGACTCTGACACTGGTCTTCTAAGTGTTCCCACCGGCCACTGGCTTAGGTTTGTTTTTTTTTTCACTTAGGTCGTTTTGATGGGGTTTGGAAGTGAAGGAGAGGCAAATTAGGTACATATACCACCACTGTAATTCTTCTCAAGAGTTTTCTAGAGCTGTGCTGCTCATCTCGGTAGCCACATGTGGCTCATGGACACTTGAAATGTGGCTAGTCTGAATTGAAATGTTCTTTTTTTTTTTAAGATTTTATTTATTTATTTGACAGACAGAGATCACAAGTAGGCAGAGAGGCAGGCAGAGAGAGGGGGGAAGCAGGCTTCCTGCTGAGCAGAGAGCCCGATGTGGGGCTTGATCCCAGGACCCTGAGATCTTGACCTGAGCTGAAGGCAGAGGCTTGAAGCCACTGAGCCACCCAGGTGCCCCTGAATTGAGGTGTTCTTGAAGTATAAAGTTCACATTGGCTTTCAAGGGCTTAGTGTGAAAAAAAGAATGGAAAATAGTTCATTAATTTTTACATTGATTACATGTTGAGATAGGATTGTGTATATGTTGGCTAAATAAAATAAATTGTTAAAATTCACTCCACCTGTTTCTTTTTCCTTTTTTAAAATGTGGGTACCAGAGGGGTGCTTGGCTGGCTCAGTTGATAGAGCATGTGATTCTTGATCTCAGGGTTGTGAGTTTGAGCCTCACGTTGGGTGTAGCAATTACTTAAGAATAAAATCTTAGAATTTGAGAAACAAGACAGAAGATCATAGGGGAAGGAATGGAAAAATGAAATAAGACAAAACAAGAGAGGGAGACAAACTGTAAGAGACTCAATCTCAGGAAACAAACTGAGGGTTGCTGGAAAAGTGGGGGGTGGAAGGGTGACTGGGGTGACTGAGTGATGGACATTGGGGAGGGTATGTGCTATGGTGAGTGCTGTGAAATGTGTAAACCTGGTGATTCACATACCTGTACCCCTGAAACAAATAATACATTATATGTTAATTTTAAAAAATGAATAAAATATTCTACAGATTTGAATTAAAAAAAAGAATAAAACCTTAAAAATGTGGGTACTAGAAAATTTTAAATTATACATGGGGATTGTAACATATATATATATATATTTTTTTTTTTAAGGTTTTTTATTTATTTGATTGGCAGAGAGAGAGATCACAAGTAGGCAGAGAGGCAGGCAGAGAGAGAGGGGGAAGCAGGATCCCACTGAGCAGAGAGCCTGATGCGGGGCTTGATTCCAGGACCCTGAGACCATGACCTGAGCCAAAGGCAGAGGCCCAACCCACTGAGCCACCCAGGAGCCCCTTGCAATATATTTCTGACGGACAGTGTTTCATTGCACCCTTTAAATTTCCAGGGAATAGGGGCACCTCGGTGGCTCGGTGGGTGAAGCCTCCGCCTTCGGCTCAGGTCATGATCTCAGGGTTGTGGGATCGAGCCCCGCATTGGGCTCTCTGCTCAGCGGGGAGCCTGCTTCCTCCTCTTTCTCTCTCTCTGCCTGCCTCTCTGCCTACTTGTGATCTCTGTCTCTCAAATAAATAAATAAAATCTTATAAAAAAAAATTTCCAGGGAATAATTTGAAAATGACTGTTAGATGGTACTACTTCTAAAGACCAAAGCTCTGGGTCCAGTTGTATTTGTAATACTATTGAAGTTGTTGATGAATCTGAACGTAGCTCTTGTAAACAAAACAGTACTGTCATGAATACTAGAAATTCTCCCTGCTAAGAAAACTTCCCCCTAAGAAGTTTTTTCTTTTTCTCTGGAAACTCTTCTGTTATAAATAAAGTCAGTGTTCATGACAGTTGTACTGGATGGAAAATAACTGAATCTCTTTAAGAAATGATAGCAGGATTACTGTTGGATTGTGTTTTGTACTAATCCAATACAGTTAGATTTTTTAAAAAAGATTTTATTTATTTGACAGAGATCACAAGTAGGCAGAGAGGCAGGCAGAGGGAGAGGGGGAAGCAGGCTCCCTGCTGAGCAGAGAGCCCGATATGGGGCTCCATCCCAGGACCCTGAGACCATGACCTGAGCCGAAGGCAGAGGCTTAACCCACTGAGCCACCCAGGCACCCTACAGTTAGATTTTTAAATGCGTAACTATTTTTCAAAGGAACATTTGAATCTGTGTCACCTTGAGCTGTAGTGTAAGAGTTTTGTTTTCCCTGAGAGAGTCACTGTTTCCATAATTTAGGTGAACAGCTGTTTTGTAAGGCGGCATTAGTAAATATGACAGAAAAGAGGTTAGTTCTAACTTAAGCATCACTTACTAGTTGCCTTCTCTCTGCTCGGTGTTGGCTGAGCTACACAAACCAAACACAAAAGAAAGTGAAGATGTGGTGTGTGTGTCCTCAAGAAGTCCATCAATTGGTTTAGAAGTTCCTAACAAACATTCTAACATTCTGTATATGATGAGGTATGAGGAGAGATTTATATCTTACAGTAGTGACAAAGTATTAAAATCTCGAAATTTTTTATTATAAGAATGCAGATTCTTGGCTACTTTGGATAAACATCACTTACACATGTGTTCTTTTGTGGGAATTGTAGATGGCCTGTAGCTGTTCTTTTTTACACCATAACCATGGCAGTGTATAAGGGACAGGGACTGTCATTCTAAGGAGGCATAGCCAATGGAAAGGCTGAACCATGGTTGTTGGGAGATTCTATACTCTAAGAAACACATAGAGAATCCTTCAGGAGTATTGTGGATAGAGTCTATTTTATCTTCCCTTTATAGATGTTGAAACATCTTCAGAAAAGGGCCATTGTGGGAAGTTTTTATGGCATAGATGGCCCTTGGTTTGGGTCCTGAAAATATGTTGAGGATTTGACTCGGAGAATTAGAGGAAAGGTATTTTAGGAGGGAACTGGTATGATTGAAAGTACACAGGAGGTGTAAAAGGAATTTATCAGCGGAAGAAAGAATGCCTTAATGTTAATTTGAAAGCTAATTATTTTGTAGATGTAATTTTCTGGCTGTTGCATTAATTTGTTCTAGAGTTTATTTTTCCCAAGGGACTTTGCAATGAGTCTATTTTAGAGGGCTTAATTGCCTGGAACTTCCAGAGAATTGGCCATGTTTCGGGATAGGGGAATAGAGAGGTGACTGACTTTCTTGGATAAAATTATTATTTGCCAGATGTCACTGTGGCCAAAGTTATTTATCTTGGCTTCATGTTGTATAAATACAGTCATCTATGAGTGTAGCAACTCAAATAGGACAGTGAGTACTTTCAGACATGTGCATTAAAAAAATTGCATTTGCTTAAAGCTGTACAGTTTTTCAGAGGTACTTTCACATGCTCATATTTAATATTTTTAATATCCTTCTAAGATAGGTGGAATATGTATCACCATCACCCATTTATTTCCAGCTGGGGAAACTGAGGCTCAGCGAGGCTGGGTATCTTTTCTCAGAGTCATGTGGCTAGTGAATGACTGTGCCAGAACTAGATATAGCTCTCTCCTTCTAGTCCAGGGTTCTTTTTCCTAGTATTGTCACCCTCTCAGCAGAGACACATCTGACAGTGACTGCTCATCTGGTTGCTGGCATCTCCTGAGTTCCTAGTACTCAGCCGTGTCATGAGGAACTGACTCAGAGAAATGAGAGTCTGCTGATTCAGAGCTGAATATCTTTTCCCAGCCTCTCATTTCCCAGCTTTCTCTTCCCTTAAATTGATTTTGACCCACTCCTAAGCAACCGTTTTTTAGTTAAGTGTTGCTACTAGGGTGGTAGTGGTGGAGGTTGTGGTATAGGCTGCCGTCTCTATAGGCAGGGGTCACCATGGAGCCAGAAGCAA
This sequence comes from Taxidea taxus jeffersonii, assembly GCA_003697995.1. Lineage (NCBI taxonomy): Eukaryota > Metazoa > Chordata > Mammalia > Carnivora > Mustelidae > Taxidea > Taxidea taxus. The sequence goes on along the minus strand of ML104637.1, from coordinate 314,893 downwards.
CATAGGCTCCTTTGCCAAGCTTTCCTGTCCCCAGTGGTGAGTGGAGAGACAGGCCTCAGTGCTTCGGGTACTTCTCATAAGTAGCCCCAAGCCCACAGCACTGTAGCCCTGTTATACCATCACTGCATCTTGTGATGAGACTGTTAGCACACCAATACCATTTTTCTTGTATCATCAGCATCTTGAGCAGGGCCGGCCTGGCATATCCAATATTTGAAAGGACAAATAAATGGAGTCCTTAGTCTTTAGATAGCATATACTGAAGGCAAGTTGGTAAATTATTCTGCAAAACCAATGCGATAGCTTTATAAATTGTAGAAGAGTGTAATATGCTTTTTATTTTGTTTAACCCCATTTGCTGTTTTATTTAAAATATATTTTTTTAAGATTTTATTTATTTATTTTACAGACAGAGATCACAAGTAGGCAGAGTGGCAGGCAGAGAGGGAGGGGAGAGCAGGCTCCCTGCTGAGCAAAGAGCCCGATGCGGGGCTCAATCCCAGGACTCTGGGATCATGACCTGAGCCGAAGGCAGAGGCTGTAATCCACTGAGCCACCCAGGCGCCCCTGCTGTCTTATTTAATTACAGCACAGATTAACAAATAACTCATAGTAATTGCAGAATTATCCCAGTGGCTATGATCGTTACAATAATAATAGTATTGTTTGTGTAATGCCATTTACAGTAATTTAATTGAATGATTTATTCTTTTATGAGATAGTTGTATCCGCCTGTCGAAAAATTACAAATGGTTTAAAAATGTTTTCTGAGATGTTATAAATATAGGAGAGAGGGAGAGAAAGGCCTTTCTTTTTTTAAAGATTTTATTTATTATTTGACAGAGAGAGACATAGCGAGAGAGGGAACACAAGCAGGAGGAGTAGGGGAGGGAGAAGCAGGCTTCCCGCTGAGCAGGGAGCCTTATGTGGGGCTTGATCCCAGGACCCTGGGATCATGACCTGAGCCAAAGGCAGGCACTTAATAACTGAGCCACCCAGGCACCCTGAGAAAGGCCTTTTTAGAATAAAACTCTTCTGCAGGAAGACTCAGAGACCTGTCTAGTGTGGGACACAGGTTAGTTTACCTGAATGGAACAAAGCATAGAAGAAGGTACAGAACTGGGGTGCCTAGCTGGCCCAGTTGGTAGAGCATGCAACTCTTGATCTCTGGCCCCATGTTGGGCGTGGAGATTACTTAAAAATTTAAAGAAAATCTTTTAAAACATTTAAAAAGTACATGCAGAACAATGAGAAGGCTTATCACAGAGGGCCTTAATGCTCAGCCAGGGTGGCGGAAACTTTAGCTGTGGTTTGGGCATGTGAGCTGCTGTGTCTCAATACTGACAGCATTTTAGGACTTGGACTTGGAGTAATCCTGGCTGATTCTGTTCCAAAGCATCAACAGAAAAGTTTCCTTAGGTTATAAATATACATCCAAATGGAAGAGGGATGGAGATATCTGAGAGTTCTCCACTAGGTATTTTTTCCTTAGTATGCTTCTCATGAATTATACAATTTGGTAAGAATAGTGACAGTTTTGATGGGGAGAGTGGGAACACTGAACACTGGCAATAACAGAGCCATTTTTGGTCACATAGGTAGAGTGAGCCAATATGCTGAATTGGAATTTCTGCAACAGCTTTTCAAAGTAACTTAAAAAAAAAAAAGGAATTCATATTTAATAATTATAGGTTCCATGCCCCACCCCTCCTTTTGCCCAGGCTGCAGCAGAGGTGATGCAAGGGATGGGGTGTATGCCCCCAACAGTGAGGACAGCAGTCTCATGAGTGATTTTCCAGAAAATTTTTTAAAAAAAGGATCCCAGGGGCAGGCAGTGGTGCCCCCTCAAAAGACCCACTAGATTTCAAGACTTTATATATAATATCTGTGCCCCAAGGGGTGGAGAGGGACTCCTGGCAGCATCCTGGAGGCGGGGCCCAGGGAGCCCCACACTCTCTTGCCTCCTCAGCCATTTTATTAGCTCAGACACATTGCACTACAGGCACCCACTGCCACTGTGGCCGCCGCCACCCCCTCTGCAGTCTGGCTGGCTGGCTGGGCCATCCCAGTGTCCCTGGGACTCCAAGTCCCCAGCCCCATCCACCCTCAGTTGTGGTCAGACTCCTTTCTTCTTTTCTTTGTAACTGGGTGCCCTGCTCACATGCTTTGCAGAGAATCAGAGACCTGTGAATGTTTTCAGAGAAGATGGCCCCAGCCCAGTAGCTTGGTTTCCAGCATCTTAAGCAGGTCTGGACTGCTGATACTTATGCTAAGGTCCAAATGCTAGTGACAACCCAGCTGGACATCAGAGTTAAACTTTAAAAGTTGTGTAATATTTTGTTGCTAATATGTTTCAACTTTAGGAAATCTTAAAAGTTAAGTTGTGTGGTTGTTATTAATTTCAGTGAAACATGGGAATGAGTTGCAAGAATCATGCGTAAGGAGAAAGGATTGTAGATTGAGGTCTGATATTGACCCTTAAAAAAAAGAAATGATGAAAGTTGTTAAGTTTTTATCTAAATTGCTGGTTATCTAGCTGATTCCACAAGGGGTGAATCATTTTACTGAGACGAAAGGACAGTCAGTGACCCTTCTCGTGGGCGGGGAGTTAACACAGCAGAGCCTTACAACCTTGAATTAGTAGGCCTGGCCGCCTCTTTTTCACATTAAAGTTTAGATATGAAATTGGTACGGCTGCAGTTTATTCTAACTCTCATCCTCAGAGCCCCTGTTTCATTTATTATCTAGGAGGAGCTCCCAGAGTCTCGTCTTTCTTTTCCTTATCTATGTTGTAAGCATGCTGGTACTTGGTTAGATAGCCTTTTGAATAGCGCTTAAAAAAAAAAAAGTGCAATGTGTGTAGCTTAAAAATCCCGTTATTGTTATGTATATTGTATTGCTACTAGGTACTAAAACTAAGTCTCCAAATAAAGGGAAATTGGGGAGTTTTGTTTTTAGTTAGATATTGTAAAAGAGCATATGGCTAGAACTATATACATTTTGCTGGCTTATATAAATCTTAATGATAGCAATTATGTTGAAGGACAAATAGTGTGAGTAGAATTGCATTCTTACAGGGTGACTGCTTTGCTTTTCCTTTCAGCTGTCTGAAATTGTTTTGACTCTAATAATTTCCTTACAATCAAGCCTGCAGAATTGTTATGGAATAAAGAAATCAAATTGTTTTGATTGTTACTGGTTTGGCAGCAAGGATTTAAAAAATAAAATAGGTTTACCCATTGTTTGTAAATAATACATACCCCAAAAAATGGAAAGTAGAGAAAAATAAAAGGAAAAGTCTTCTTAGTCTTGCCATTCAAAGCCTTCTGATATTACTTTCTTGTTCTTTTTTCTAGGTTTGCTTTTTTAAAGGCACACTTGTTATCAAAAGTACATGTATAATTTTGAACCTCGTTCTTTTTATTTAACTTTGTAATAGAATTTTCTGGGGGCCCCTGGGTGACTTAGTCTGTTAAGTGTCTATGGCTCAAGTCATGATCCCAGGGTCCTGGGATAGAGTCCCACATCAGGCTTTCTGCTCAGTGGGGAGCCTACTTCTCCCTCTGCCTGTTACTCCCCCTGCTCATGCTCCCTCTTCCTCTTGATCTCTTTCAAATAAGGAAATAGTCTTTAAAAAAAAAAAAAGAATTTTTCTGTGTTTCACAGATTTCTTGAAGACATGCCACTCATTCATTCCATTCTGTCAGTTGCTTTTGGGTGCTGGGTAACAGATGCTTTGTTTTTCAAAGTATGGGTATATAGGAGTAGAAAAAAATCTGGGATTATAATTACATACTGCAAGATCATCCTGAATTTTCATGTAACATTTATCTAAATCTGAAACCTAAGTTGTCTCCCAGGTAGTTCCTCATTTTAAGTCAAAGAAGTAATACTTTGAATAATAAGAATAAACTTTGAATAAGAAGAATAAAATCAAATAAGTTTGATTTTATTGTACATTTGAGCTAACTTTGTATGGATCAAAAATCACTCTGCTTCGGAGTTGTTTCTCATCCAAAGTATTGCACTGGGTAGGGTCACGAGAGGAGGGCAGACTGGGCATCCTGTGGGATGGCTGGTGTGCTTGGCTCCGGGACAGGGATTGTTTACCAGAGAGCAGGGCAGGGTTCATGGCAAGGTGTCTGACAAGAGACTTAGTCACCCACAGTGCACATGACAGGCCTTGTCCTCACCGAGAATGAGTTAGTGAGAATGTAAACATTGTAAGTGGCGTGGGACTCGAGATGTGGAAGATAGAATTTGACTTAATTTGTCAGTTGGTGATATTCAACTGCTTCCTCCCTCACCTCTTCCTAAATCAGTCCTCAGATGGTCAGGTGCAGTTGTGGCCTCCCTTCCACCAGGATACTGGGAGAAGGAGCGGTGGGCTCGCTTGTGAGCAGGGGTTCCTGGACTTCCATCCTGGCTCTGTCTCTGACAAGCTGCATCCTTTGGGCCAGTTCCTTAACCTTTCTGTGCTCCATTCTCTTCTTCTGTTAAAAGAAGATATTAGTGCTACCAGCTTCCTGTGATCAGATGAAACGCTGTTAGAACAATGCCTCGCGTGTAGAATACACACTTAATAAACCTAGCTGGTTATTATCTACCTTGCGTGACTGAGTTTGTGCATTTTGCCAAATTTCCTGAGTACTGAGCTTGTCAGTTAAGTTTAGATGGCATCAGGGCAGGTATAGTATTTTCTGATTGCCTACCAAACTGGTATTGTGAGGATGGGCTACTGCTTAGGTTTTGGGAGCTGTTCATGATCACGTATTTGAAAACAACCAAATATTGACAGACTTGGTCTTAATCCTGGTTATGTTTATCTGTTTCTAAAGCCCATTCCCCAAAAGCACACTGCTTCAAGAAAGCTATCTCATCCCCTTGCCTTAGTCCATTTGTGCTAGCCTAGCATGAGTGTCTTTTTTTTTTTTTTAAAGATTTTATTTATTTATTTGACAGAGAGAGAGATCACAAGTAGGCAGAGAGGCAGGTAGAGAGGGGAGGAAAAGCAGGCTCCCCGCTGAGCAGAGAGCCCGATGTGGGGCTCCATCCCAGGACCCTGAGAACATGACCTGAGCCGAAGGCAGAGGCTTAACCCACTGAGCCACCCAGGCATGAGTGACTTTTAATAAAAAAACTAAACTTTGGGCACCTGGGTGGCTGAGTTGGTTAAGCGTCCGCTCAGGGTCCTGTGTCAATCCCCACTTCGGTCTCCCTGCTCAACTGGGAATCTGCTTCTCCCTCTTACTCTGCGCCCCCCCCCCACTTGTGCACGCCCTCTCTTTCTCTGAAATTAACAAATCTTAAAAAAATATAAACTTCAAATTGAGCTATAATATACAGACAGAAAAGTATACATATTCTGCTTGCTACATATTCACAGCACCAGCACCCAAATAAGAAACAGTATTGCCAGCATCTCATAACCTTTTTGTGTCTCTTTCTGGGGATCCTGCTTTGAAAACTACTGGTAAAAAGGCTTGTGATCAGTTGTTTGTGGATGTGGAGAAGGTTTAATGGAAGAGAGGGAATTACCCCTAATAAAAGGAGGGTTGGTTGTAATAGTTGTGATTGTAATAGCTGTCTCACTCCCTCCCCTCAATTTATTGTTCTTTTTTTCTCATTAAGGTAATGTGAATAGGCAGTGAAAGATTCTTTTTTTCTTAAAAAAAAAGAAAAGGAAAAGAAAAGATTTTATTTATTTATTTTAGAGGTATAGATCGAGAGAGTGTGTGGGGCAGAAGGGAACACAGGAGCAGAGGGAGGACAGGCCAACTCCGCACTGAACTCAGAGCCTGATGCAGGGCTGCAGGGCTCCATCCCTGGACACTGAGATCATGACCTGAGTGGAAATCAGCAGTTGGATGCTTAACTGACTGAGCCACCCAGGTGCTTCAGAGAAAAATTCTCTATAGAAAGATACATTAGATAAGAAAAACTAGATTGGTCTTTTTGGGAACTACGTTAGGCTTTCACTTTTCTTTTTAAAAGATTTTATTTATTTATTTGGCAGACAGAGATTACAGGTAGGCAGAGAGGCAGGTGTGGAGGTAGGGTGGGGGAAAAGCAGGCTCCCTGCTGAGCAGAGAGCCTGATGCTGGACTTGGTCCCTAGACCCTGAGATCATGACCTGAGCCAAATGCAGAGGCTTAAACAGCTGAGCCACCCAGGCGCCCCAGGCCTTCATTTTTTTCTTTTTTCTCTCTTTAAACCCATCTCTCTCAGTTGTGGCTTTTGAGTTATTTTTTCATTACATACAGTAATCACTGTTTTTATCACCTGAAGAGTGTGAAGTCAAAGGAATGCAGAAATGCCTGAATACTTACCTTGAAACCTTCCTGACTCTAATTGTCCCAGCTCTAAACAGGCATAGGAATGGATTTTTCCTCAGATAACCAGATCGTTTGGGTTGCAGTGGGTCCCTGCATTGAAGGATTTGCAGAGGAGTCTGGGTACAACAGGAAATAGCATTCTGGTTGATTCTGATTGGCCAATGGCAAAAAAAAAAAAAAAGGATTGGACTAGTATCCTTATTACCAGGTATTGGCCTTTTATGATCTCAATGGTACTTATACCATCTCTGGACTCCTAAACTTAGCACTCTTCTCTCAGACTACTTAGTAGTGACTATGAGATTGGAAGGAATACACATAAAGTTTAAAAAGTTGAACCAGGGGCACCTGCTGGCTCTGTCAGGAGAGCACATGACTCTTCACCTCCCGGTTATGAGTCCGAGTCCTAAGTTGAGGGGAAAAAAAAAAAGCTGAACCAGTAGTCTTCCTTCCTTACATCTGTCATGTGACCTCACCATACTTCCACACTTCCCTAATGCTCCGCTCGAACATCTGATGAAGTTCATGTGTATTATGAAAGTATCTGTGGTGACAGCAGCAGTTCCAGTCAGTGTACTGAACTGCAGGTGGAGTGTGGGAGTCTGGGCAGGGACTGCAGATACTTTCCTAAATGTGGAAACATGGCTGAACTGTGTGAAGGAAATAGAGAACTCTACCATGAGTAGCACTGCAAATAGGGATGATGATAAATTTTGTGTGTTAGTTAGTACTTAAGACCAGGATATCCAGCATGATAATGAGTCAGAGTATGGATACCTACATGAGTATGATTCCATTTCAGGAAGCAGAAGATTGAGAAGAAAGGAAGATCAGATTGAGGCACAAACAGAATTTGAGGCACCAAAAATCTGAAGATACCTTTCTCTTAGCTACTGTATAAGCTGTTCTGATTATTGTTGAAAGCCAGCCTCCATGCTTTGGAGCCAAATACAACGTGAAGACAGAGTTTGGGATAAAGAGGAACTATAGTTTTATTGCTTTGCAGGGCTAAGGAGGCTGCTGCAGACTGTGGCCTTCCGAAAGTGTAAGCCTGCCCCAAGGAAGGGGCTGAGGGGGTTTGTAGGGAAATACAGGCTCTAGCTGGTTTTGGCAGGAACTGTGCCCTCTTCGTCCTGTCTTTAGGGTAGGACTGGGTTCCTGAAACAAAAGGCTAAGAAGGGAGGAGGGAAGGTTTGCAGAAGAGAAGGAAAAGATTACTGCAAAACCAAGCTTTGCTGAAGCATTAGTGCAGCCATTTAGATTTTTGTTCAACTTTATGCTTTTAAGCGGTTTCATAATGCCTCAGAGGAATGGATGTGATGATACAATTAGTAGTTGTTTTTTCATTTACTGAAGAAGTTTTAAAACTCCCATTTTTACACATAAGGAAATTTGGAGTCATATAGGAGCATCTCTCTTAAGTACAGTGGTTGTGGTTTTGATATACATCTCTTATATTTTATCATATTTTGAGCTGTGGAATTAAGGATTATCAAGGGGAGGGACAGAGGAAATGGCTTTTTCACTTTTTAAAAGTTTTAAATTTCTTTCTGTTACCATACGGCATGAGTCCCATTGATTGGAATGAACACAAAATATTAAAGCTTCTGAAGGAACTTCTGCCGTAATAAATGAGAGGAAGGGAGTGTATGTGTTTAAGCACAAGCACCCTCTTGGGCAGAAAATAAGCATCAGATTGTTAAAGGAGTTCACTGTTTGGTGTAGGTAGGTTCCTATATAGGTTTAATACCACTGAATATATTCGTTAAAACTATCAAAAAGTTATCTGTTGAGCATGTACCAAATGTAAGATCTGTATGAGGTGCAAAGATGAATGTTAAAACCCAGTTTTTACACTGAGAGGATTTATGACCTAGTTAGGATCATATGATATGCACACTACTCTGTTGCAAAGCAGTTATGTGATAAGTGTTAAAAGTATGGTTTAAAACAAATTATAGAGGGGGATGCCTGGGTGACTCAGTTGGTTAAATATGCAACTCTTGATTTCGGCTCAGGTCATGGTCTCAGGGTCCTGGGATTGAACCCCTCATTGGGCTCCTTGCTCAGCAGGGAGTCTGCTTGAGGGTTCTTCCCCTGACCACTCCCCCACCCCACACACACATGATCTTTTTCTAAAATAAATACATCTTTTTAAAAAAAAATCATAGAGGAATTCAAGGGAGAAAAAGGTCTTCCAGCCTAGGAAGCCATCAGGGGGAAGATGAAATTTTTACCAAGGAAGTGTTTCTCAAATGTGTGGTTCCCAGACAAGCAGCAACAGCATCCTTAGAACTTGTTAGAAATGTACATTCTCAGACTCCACCTCAGAACTGCTGAATCAGAAACCCTGGGGGGTAGGTCCAGCAATCTGTGTTTATAAGCATACTGTATGTGAGCACCACTCAGCCAAGAAAGTAGTGGATAAAAGTATGCTGACTGAATTTAGGGAGAAACAGTGACTGGTGTGTAGTGTTTAGTTAAGGATGGCTAGCTGAACGTGGATGGAACTAGAGGGTATTACACTGAGCAAAATAAGTCAATCAGAGAAAGACAGTTATCATATGATCTCTCTGATATGAGAAATTTGAGAAGCAAGGCAGGGGGTTTAGGGGGTAGGTAAGGAAAAAAGAAAACAAGATGGGATCGGGAGGGAGGCAAACCATAGAGACTCTTAATCTCACAAAACAAACTGAGGGTTGCCGGGTGGGGGTGGAGAGGTAGGGAGAGGGTGGTTGGGTTATGGACTTTGGGGAAGGTATGTGCTATGCTGAGTACTGTGAAATGTGTAAGCCTGATGAGTCACATACCTGTACCCCTGGGGCAAATTATATATTATATAGTAATAAAAATAATATTTAAAAAAAAGATGGCTGGCTGAATGAAAGAAGCATACAGGAGGGGTTTAGCTTCTGTTTAAGGGAATTCCTTCCCAATGCAGTTTGACCCTTATTTTATCCAGTTATTCTTTGTAACTATGTTGTCAGTTTCATATTTTATTATTCTGACCATTTAAAATGTTTACATCACCTGGAAAAGGGATAACATTTGCATTTTATAACAGTATTTGAAGCCTTTAGAAAATGTAAAATATCAGGATGTTTGAACAGCTTTGTGTCTAACTACTAGGTTAAATACTTGTTCAGAATACCTATTTAAAAAAAGGGTTTCATGGGGTACCTGGGTGGCTCAGTCTGATAAGTGTCCAACTCTTAATTTAGGCTCAGATTGTGACTTCAAGGTTGTGAGATGAAGCTCTGCCTTGAGCTCTGCACTAGGCGTGGAGCCTGCTTAAGAGTCTCTCTCTCCCTCTCCTTCTGTGCCTCTACCCCCCAACCCCAGGGAAGAAAAAATAAAAATAAAAAGGATTTCATGTCCTTTTATTAGTTCCTAGATAATAAAATATTTTTTAGAGATTGCAGTTTTAAAACTTTATTTTTTACATATAAAAAATGGGGTGTGTTCCTCGAGCATTTCTACATATTTTATAAAATTTATAAAATTCAGCTATTTTGGCATTTTTACAGATCCTACCCATCAACATTGAACATGTTAAAAGATAAAATTCAACAAAGTAAATTTGAAGATCTGATTGGCTTTATTAAATGACTCATGAATCAAGCAGTATCCCACCTAGCAAATGGAGAGGGATATTCCAAGGAGCTGTACAAAATGGAAAGTTTTTATAGGAAGGAGAGTGGAGCAAGAAAGGTAAAAGTATAAGCAAAAGAAAAGAAAGGAAGGGCAGGGGACTTACTGTGCAAATTACCTCGGCTTCTTTGTGGTGGAGGGGACCCGTGTGATAGATTTCCTCATTGGTGCTTATCTGAAAATTCCTGATTGACAGGTTGAGACAGAATGTTCGAGGAGGTTGAAACTGCAATTAAGTTAGTTATTAAGCTCCTGTTTGATGACTCGGACTGGCCGGAGACACACATTTTGAGGCCTGTGGTTTTCTTTTTGACAAAGTATACTTTCATTTCTCCTGTGATTTTTGAGGAGGTAAACCCTAGGTGAATACTGATTGAGGGCCCTACTTGGGTCGCTTATGAAGTGGGCATGATGATGGCGAAAGGAGGCTTTCCTTTCAGCCTTTGCTCACCCAGCTGCCCTGCGCCTAAAATGTGGAAGAGTTACTATGCTTGCATAAGTGAGCTTCTGATTCTCTGTTAAAAAGAGAAAGTGATTTTAAAGACGGGAAAAGGAAGAACCCATGATCACACGGTGGCCACACAGTTAAGCTTTAAGGTCAAAATGTGTTCCCCTTCCTGGAAAAATGAATTCATTTTCTACTAATCTTGTTTTATCTTGGCATTATCAGTTTATTACGTGCACAGAGAAGTGCAGTTATTGTTGCAATCTATTTCTCAGGGGAGGGTGTACTTAAGATCTTTTTTTTGTTTGCTATAGAGGAACTTTAGGGTCATGTAGATAATAATGTCTTAAGGTAATTGAGGCCTCTGCCCCAATATCAGATTTTTTCCACACTTGTGGGGTGAAATATTTGGCTGCCATGTATAAAGACATATTTAAATCCTCCTGACAGGGGCACCTGGGTGGCTCAGTGGGTTAAAGCCTCTGCCTTCGGCTCGGGTCATGATCCCAGGGTCCTGGGATCAGGCCCCGTGTCGGGCTCTCTGCTCTCAGTGAGCCTGCTTCCCCCTCTCTCTCTGCCTGCCTCTCTGCCTACTTCAGATTTCTGTCTGTCAAATACATAAATAAAAAAATAAAATAAAATCTAAATCCTCCTGACACTAGAGACCCAGCCAACAGTTCATCAGATTTTAGGGATCTATAAATATTTTCTTCAGCCAAATTCACGGTGAGGAAGAGGAATAGGAATTGAGACAATCCCTTATAGTTTTTAAGATCTGCCTATATTTTAGGGACCTATGCTTTTTATTTCTTCTTAAAGAAAAAGAAAAATTACTTTTTCCGTGAACTCAGTACTATAGAAGAATCATGTTGATTTTTTAGCAGGATTTCATTTTACATTGATGAAGTACATTAGTGTCAGAATTAAAAACTGAACTACTTTTGTCCTTGTGTGCTGGTTCAGGGCTTTCTTGTCCTGAGTATGTCCAGGAATTGGGAATTCAGTGCGAGAGTTGTGAGAGAGTTTATGGCTTCTCATTTATTATTATTTTTCTTACATATGTATGTGTGTGTATGTTTATGGCTTCTCACTTATTATTATTTTTCTTGCATATGTGTGTGTATGTAAATTTTTTCTTACATATCTACATATGTATATTTGGTGGTAAAGCAAGGACGTGTCCCTACTCTCCCTTCCCCACATCACCTCCCGTACATTGAGCCCTACCATCTCCCTCACTTGCTATGGGTAGAGTTTTGCAAGGTTGCAGAGAAAGATCTGTCAGCTGACACTTGCTCACATGAGAGCCATTAAAGAGGGTGGTGTGGCCAATGTCAGAGCAACCTTGCAGCTGAGGGCAAGTCACTGCATTTGCCCAGAGCCATATGAATAGGTCTTATGACCAATTAATTGACTACTGCATAATCTCCAACCGGGGAGCACAGATGGAATGAGTCAGACCAAGCTGCTCAACCTGTTGAGTGTTTTGTCTTTTGCTGACCAGAGTACAAGCTTAGGAACAAAAGTAGGAAGTGGGATTTAGATTTGTCTGTTTATAGTGGTCCTGCTGAGAGCGTGTTTTATAACATGGTGGATACATCTGACTTCCTAATACTTTGGCAGGCTTAATTTACGTAATGAATGAAGGTTCCTTTTTCTCTCTCTCTCTCTTTTTTTTTTTTTAATTTTGAAAGAGGAAATTAGTAGGCTGCTGCCAAGTAGCTCGCCTCACCTACCCTATACACAGTACAGTGATTAATTAGGACGGCTGGTCAGTGTGGAATATCCCTCCAACAACAGAGAATCTTCAACATTTGTGTCCCAAGTCCATGTTGATAGTCAGGATACAGAAGCAAGCTCATCCACCCAGGAAATGTGTGGCGGCTCGACGAAGACTGCAAATCAGCCAGTGGGCCGGCAGGAGTCAGCCAGATATGTGTGTAATGGCGGTTCTGGTGCTGGGAGGAATTACAAGGCACTTTTATGCACAAAGACTCGAAAACGTGCCAGGGTAGGAAGGGACGCTGATCACACGGAACTCAGCAACAGGTTTGAAGCTTTAGTTCTGTTTTAAAGTCTCAGAGAAATGTTTATTTAAATCACTGAGTACCAAACAGATGAAATTATATTGATCTGCGGTCGTTTTTCAAGAGTACTTTTAGTAGGACATGGGGTAGTTGGTGGGTATGTAGAAACAAGTCCTTTCCTGTGTAGAAAAGGTTGTAGGCATGGTTATTTTTTTTAAAGATTCTATTTATTTGTGTGTGTGTGTGAGAGAGAGAGCACAAGCAGGGGGAGCGGCAGTCAGAGGGAGAAGCACTCCACCCGCTGAACAGAGAGCCCAATTCAGGATTAGATCCCAGGACCCTGGTATCATCCGAAGGCAAATGCTGAACCACCTGAGCCACCCAGGTGTCCCAGCAAGGTTATTTATTTTTTTTTTTGACTGTTTCAATCCTACTACCCATATGGGTTTCTTTCTTAAATTTCATTACTTTTGCTGGAGCCAGCTTGCAAGAAATGGTTATATCCTTGTCCTGTGTTGAAGATTGAACAGTACTATTCACAGAGATGATCAGGAAAAGGAGTTGAAGTCCTGAAGTATCACCGCAGCTGGTAGATGGGGCACAGGGCTGGAAGTTCTCACTTCGTAGTTTGAAGGGTAGGTGGAGGCAGAGTGGTGAGAGAGAGTCCAGTCTTCTGGAAAATTATCTCCATGAGAAGGATGGTACTGTGCTGAACTAATTTTTAATAATGGAGCTTACATAAAGAGAATAACATTACATTTGCTGTATTGTTTAAGGGTGATGGAAGAATTTATTAATTTAATTAGGAATAGCTCTTAATTGAAAAATATTTGTAAAGAATTTTATTGCATATCAAGGAAAAGTCTTTTGAGAATTGCATTTCATTCCAAAATCTAATGTAGGTAGGTAGAGGAGAACCAAAGTTAAAAGATAAACTTGATTCTCATGGTTAGTGTAAAAGTAAATTTCTAAATTCACTTAAATATTATTTTTTTCTTTATAGAAGTTTTGTTACAATTAACATGTCATAAACTTTATCAGTACATTTCTTAGTTGATTAAAAATCAGGATATAGTTTCTGTCATATAAAAATTATTGTCTTTCTTTAGAAGAAACTTAACAAAATGGTGTATAGTCTATTCCAGTATAAGAGCCCAGCTGATTGAAGGGTTAGGGGAGAAATGTAGAAATCATTGTATAGGTGCTGGCCCGTCCACTCAATTAAAAAGAGATATATAGAGAGGAAGTGGTAATGAGTGATGTGCTACATTAGAAAAATACATTTGAGTGTTCAGATAAGAATTTCCCTTTCATAGTATCCTTTTTTTTTTTTCTGTTTCTTATCAAGAAAGGACATTTGAGTGATGGGAAAGAGTAATGGATTGGTACTCAGTTGATCTGGATCTGGGTCCTGATCCTGATCCCCGGTTCTGCTGCTCAAGAGCCTTGTAACCATGTGGGAGTCTCCTGGCTTTTCTGGTCTCACTTTCAACTCTAGGCTATGAAGTTGGTTCAGATTTTTTAAAAAAATCCTTTCCTCCTCTGAAATTCTAAGATGTAGCATCAAGACCTTTTGTAGGCCCTATTTTTGTTATTCATACAGTTCTATATGTCCAAAATAGGTATTTGGGGTGAGGAGGACAGCATCTATGTAAGAAAATATTATGCAGGGTGTGCAGGGCCACACAGATTTTTTTTTAAGCTTCAAAACATTTTGGTATGAGCTTCTGCTTATTTCTTTCAGTGAACTTAATATTCTTCAGTGGATTTTAATCATTTTTAATTAAACAACAATTTAACACAAAATTTTCATATCCATTATTGCCCTTTCCTATTTTGACTTCCCTTAGATTTAGTTCTTTGGTGCTGAGATTTTTTTTTTAAATTCTGTATGGTGATGACATACACTTGTCATCAATTAACTGGAATTAATTTCTAGTCAGGCCAATTGTCTTGGTAAATCTTATACACTTTCTATTCCCCTTCCCAAGATCTTGAAAACTTATTCGTTATTTGCAGTGTTTTGTTTAGTTTCCTGAATTTCTTTAGGACTTGGGCCAGTCTCAAGGGTAGAGTGAATTATTGACTGGAGTTTACACTGTAAGGATCTGGCTCTAACATGTTCACGAGTTATCTCTTTGTCCAGGTCAGGTGGCAGTCAGTTAAGTATGACTTCCAACTCCCTCTTTGCTCTTGGTTGTCTTAAATCAATAATTTTAGGTGGTCTTACCTGACTACACTGATAAGTAGGTTTTTGTTTTTGTTTTGTTTTTTTCTTCTGTCCTTTCTCATGATTTTCCAGTTACTGTAAAGGTGAAGAGAAAGATTCCACAAACACAGAGGAGTCATGTTGGATATCTAACAGTGACTGGCCCAGTGTAAAACTGACACAGTCCAGTGCAGAAAAAACATTTTGATCTTTCCCATTACGGTTCATGTGGAATGAAACATTTCAGGATATAAGTCTGTCCTTCTTAACTTCACTTCTTTTCTCCTTAATCTCTAGAATGACAGATACTGGAGTTTCATTTATTTCACAAAATTTCAGAACCAACCAAAACCTGCAGAGTTTGATGAAAGATTTTAAGTGGTTTATCAATAAAAAATTCTTCGCTAAAACTCACCTCAAATCTAGTAACTGACGGGATGCTGGGTGTATGGTATAGTCTTCCATAATCACTTTCTTCTTCCTTAAGCTGCCAACCATAACAAAGCTGTTCATTACTTGGTTTTTCTCACTTTGCCAGCAAATTAGATGACCATAGGGCTGTTTATGTGAGAAATTTGGGATTATTTGCCAAGCGTATCAGAGAACCATTGTTCCTCTGATGGCAAGAGAAAATTTGACGTAACCTTGTCTTAAGAAGTATACGTTACCCACACAGAAGAGGAACTGAAACAAAGCACTTCAGAGTCAATGGTGCTTTAAGTTTTATATCTTGGAATTTAGATTCAACAGAGACTCTTTGTACTGCTTTAGAATCACCAGGATAGGAAGGGCTGGAGGATTAATGAGTGTATATATCCGACTTGTCTACAATTTAGATGAACCAACTCTATCAAAAAATTTCGGGCTCAGATTATTTGTGGTAATTGCTCAACAAGAAAAGACGTACAGAAACGAAGGTTTATTTTATTTTATTTAAGATTTTATTTATTTATTTGACAGACAGAGATCACAGGTAGGCAGAGAGAGAGGAAGGGAAGCAGGCCCCCCACCAAGCAGAGAGCTCGATGCAGGGCTTGATCCCAGGACTCTGGGATCACGACCTGAGCCGAAGGCAGAGGCCCCAACCCACTGAGCCACCCAGGCGCCCCTATTTTCTTTTCCCTAGTTAACTGCTTCACAGAGATAAGCCAACCACGATTTTACTACCAGTCTGTATTTATAGCAGTTAGAACTACCGAGTAGGAAATACAAAGATAGTTGTAGATTTAGAGAGAGATATGCTAAGGCAACAGACCAAAGCATTCTATTCTGAAGAATTTAGTGAAAAAGGGCTGAAGTCTAATGCAGGTTGTAGAGAAGGGGAGAGTGTTTTTCATTGTGTTCTTCACTTAGAAACACTTCTTTGATACTATGTAGAAAATGTAGCTGTTAGGTTGAATGAAGTGGGTAGAGGGAAAAAAACCCAAAAAACCCAACCCTAGTCAGCTGATGGTCTTGTGCTTTGCAACAAGCTTCACAGAGAGGTTGAAATTGCTGGGTGTGACTCTTTTAGACGCATGGAGTATTGCTGTCATAAGTTCTTCTGCCCTTTCTGCATTCCTTCCCTTTTCACTGGTTTTATGTGCCAGGAGGAATTTTCGTTGACTTGCTGAGTTTATTTCCACTGGCTGATGTTTGGGATTCAGAGCTGTAATTTGAGAATGAGTGAATGAATGAAGGAATGCAGTGGTAACTTGGTATTGCTGCAAAGTTATGTCTGATTTAGGTTTTAAAAAACATTCATCTTTTCCCTCTGAGGCCACATCTCTTCTTGGGAATGAATCAGAGCAGTCTTGGTATAGAAGATTTGTGTGTGTGTGTGTGTGTGTTAAAGATTTTATTTATTTATTAGAGAGGGAGAGATAATGAGAGAGAACACAACCAGGAGGAGGGGCAGAGGGAGGGGGAGAAGCAGCCTCTCCTCTGAGCAGAGAGCCAGATGTGGGGCTCAGTCCCAGGACCCTGGGATCATAACCTGAGCTAAAGGCAGAGGCTTAACTGACTGAGCCACCCAGACGCCCCTTGCTAAAGCCCCTGTGTAGAGAGGTTTTGAAGGAAGTGTGAACTTGCTTCATGTAGACCAACAACTCATGTAAACTTTTGTGTGGGTCTCATTTTGCTAAGTGTTGATGACCTAATAGGGTAGAGTCCTTATTATTAGTTTCCATAACTAATTATGTCCAGAATGACTGTGTTTCAGACAGAAGACAAGGATACTCCAGCTTTGGGGTCTGCAGGCCAAGTCATTGGGCAGCTTCCAAAGCCTTTTTACCTCCAATACCACTCAGCTATATGCTGAGCTGAAATACTTGGCTACATATGTCCTCAGCTGGAATACTTGGCTACACATGCCCATGATTCCTGGTTCTTCTGTTATGACTCCTGTTGTGAGTCAGGCTGTGGCTTAGCCCTGTCCTTTTATTGTTACAGTAACAAAAGCTGAATAACTGCTGAATAATGATATAGCAAGCTTTGGTGGGAATTGGTGAGAGCAGTAACCTGTGACCCATCTAAGATTATAATTAAACTCCCGATCAAAATTCACCAAAGCAGGGATGCCTGGGTAGCTGAGTTGGTTAAGTGTCTGCCTTTGGCTCAGGTCATGAACCCAGGGTCCTGGGGTTGAATCCTGAATCAGGCTCTTTGCTTATCACGGAGCCTGCTTTTCCCTCTGCCTAACGCTCCCCCTGCTTGTGCTTGCTTGTTCTATCTGACAAATAAATAAATAAAATCTTTTAAAAAAATTCAACAAAGGGAATCCAGTCTGTGGGTTCTAGAAACACCAAAGTTCCTGGCAATTCTCTTCCCCTTTTATGGGATCCCAAGTTTATAGGGTTATTGGGTATCAGACATATATCCATCCATCAGTGTTTGTATCTCAAAGAGTCTTATCCTTCTCTTACTAGTTTAGAAAGGTTAAAAAAAAAAAAAAACAGAAACAAAAAACAGCAAACCACAAGCTACTCTCACGTCTTTATAGAACAGATGTGAATTAAGATGCTCTTTTTTTTCTTGATGTGCTTTCCTTTCACTTGCATGCCTCACCCTGCCCAAAGGCAAAAAACAAAAAATTTAGTAATGCTAACCTAGTTTTTTCACTTACTAATTTTTTTTTTTTTAAATCTGGTTCTAAAATGTGAAAATCTAGACTGTAGTACCAGGTATAGTGGAAGCATCTTTGATCTGGGGACCTTCTCTACTCTGATCTTAATGATCTGAGGGTTCATCTCTGCCTTGAATTCACTGTGTCTTTCAGAACATCACCTCATCCCTCTGTGCTTCTACTTTCTCCTCTACAAAAATATAATAGACGTGGGGGCGCCTGGGGGCTCAGTTGGTTAAGTGTCTCCCTTCATCTCTGGTCGTGATCTCAGGTCCTGGGATCGAGCCCTGCATCTGGCCCTGCATTGGGCTCCCTGCTCAGAAGGGAGTCTTCTCCCTCTCCCACTGATCCTCCTCCCTGCTTGTGCACTCTGTTTCTCTGTCTCGAATAAATAAATAAAATCTTATTTATTTGTAATTATGTGGTAAGTCAGTGATCACTAAATATGTGACCTGTTTTTAAAAATGTAACTTCCTGATCACCGTTTCAGACTGAATTTGTGGAAGTGGAACTGGTGAAGTTTTGTTGATTAAAAAACAAACCAATACCAAGAACTTCTGGGGTAATTCTAACGATGAGTCAAGTCTAGGAACCATCAGATAGGTGGTGTCTGAGGTCCCTTTCAGCTCTAACATTCTGATTATCTGTGATAATCAGTGACCCTTGAGTAACAAGGATGTTGGAGAAATGTGAAGACCTTGGGTAATCAAGGGAGCCAAAACTATCTTCAGTGGTAATCTTTTCCATGTGAGAGAGCAAACCATATAGATATTTGAAGAAATATATTCTCAACAGAGGAACAAGTAAGGACAGTGATCCTGAGACAGGATCATGCTTGCTGTGCACCCTAAAAAGAAAAATGTTGCCTAGGGGCAAAACTGAGGGCTGCTGGAGGGAGGGATAGGGTGACTGGGGGGTGAACATTGGGAGGGTATGTGCTATGGTGAGCACTATGAATTGTGTAAGACTGATGATTCACAGACCTGTACCCCTGAAACAAATTACACATTATATGTTAATAAAAAAATAATAAAAATTAAAAAGAAAGAAAGCAAGTAAATGGTCCTTCTAGGGAGTGTGAATGGGCCCAAGGTGGGCCGCTAGATAGGGCTAGTGGCTGTATGGTGCGATGTAAGAGGCAGGTCGGAGGTTGTCTGCTCCCTGTTTTCTCTCCCATTGACCCTTGCTTGATAACAACAATTCCTATTATTAGAACCTCATTTCTTTGCATTTAAACATTGTTCTCTCAGAGCAGAAAGTGATACCTTAGTGTGAACTATTAGGAGAACTTGTTCCTCTGTCACGCAGAACAAGATCATATGAAAGGATTGGGCACATTCTATAGAGCAGTGTATGAGGGCTGACCTTCTCCTTTCCAGCTGAGTGGAGACAGCCTGTAACTCAGCTGAACAGGGACAGAGATTTTTGATGGCCTTATCCAAAGCTCAAATAGTATGTCCTTGGTTTTCATCTTCACAGGAAATTCTGTAGCTGACTGTAACAGACCAAAATGACCTTCAGAGAATAATCCTATCCCAAACTTTAAAAACTAGTGCTCATTACTGAAAGTTTCTATATTTTGTAAGTTCCCTTGACAGTTGAAAAAGTTTTTTTCCTTTTAAATAGACTTTATTTTTAAGGCAGCTTTAGGTTCACATTAGAATTGGCAGCAAGAACAGTGAGTTCCTCTGTACTCTCTGCCCCACATGTTACACGTGTGCAGCGTCCCCTACTATCAGTATCCTGCATCAGAGTGGTACGTTTGTTACAGCTGATGAACCTACACTGAGACATTGTTGTCACTCCACATCACAGTTTAGATTAAGGTTTACTCTTGGTGTTATACATCCTGTGGGTTTTAACAACTGTATGATGGAATGTACCCATCATTGTAGTATCACTACTGATTAGTTTCACTGCCCTAAAAATCCTCTGTGTTCTGCCTATTCATCTCTCCCGAACCCCTGGCAACTGCTTATCTTTTCACTGTCTCCATAGTTTTGCCTTTTCTAGAATGTCATTTGGTTGGAATCATACAGTGTGTGTAGCCTTTTTAGATTCATACAGTGTGTAGCCTTTTTAGATTGGCTTCTTTCACATAGTAGTATGTATTAAAGCTTCCTCCATGTCTTTTCATGACTTGATAGCTCATTTCTCTTTACCGCTGACTAGAAGAATTCTGTTGTAAGGAGGTGGCATTTTATTTATCCATTCACCTACTGAGGGATAGCTTGGTTGTTTCCAAGTTTTGGCAGTTTTACGATAAAGCTGCTGTAAACGTCTCCGTGTGGGTTTTTGTATGGACTTAAGTTTTACTCCTTTGTAAACATCAAGGAGTGCGATTGCTGCATTGTACGATAAGAATTTGTTTAGTTCTGTAAGAAACCACATACTTCCATAGTGGTTGTACCATTTTGCATTCTCACCAGCAGTGAATGATGGTTCATGTCATTCCACATGCTTGTCAGTATTTGGTTTTGTCAGTGTTCTGCATTTTGGCCATCCTAGTAGGAGCATTTTGACCATCCTAGTAGGAGTGTAGTGGTATCTCACTATTGTCTTAATTTGTATTTCTCTAATGACATATGATGTAGAGCATCATTGATATGTTCATCTGCCAGCTATATATCTTTTTTTGTGGGGTGTTTGTTCAGATCTTTGCCCTTTTTTAACTGGGTGGTTCATTTTCCTGTTGTTGAGTTTTATGAGTTCTTTGTATATTTTGGATAGCAGACCTCTATCAAATATGTCTTTTTTAAATATTTTCTCCCAATCTGTGGCTTATCCTTTCATTTTCTTGTTTTGTCCTCCACAGTTGAGAAGTTTTAAATTTTAATAAAGTCTAGGTTATCAGTGATTTCTTTCATGATGTGTGCTTTGGTGGTCATCACTATGCCCATGGTCATCTTGGTTTTTCTCCTATGTTGTCTTCTAAGAGTTTTATAGTATTTCATTTTACATTTAGGTCTGAGATTCATTTTGAGTTACATTTTTGTGAAGGATTTAAGGTCTGTGTCAAGATTCACTTTTTTGCATGTCAATGTCCATTTGTTCCAGCACCATTTTTGGAAAGGCTACCTTTTTCCCATTGTATTCCCTGTGCTTTTTTTCAGTCAAAGATCAGTTGACTGTATTTGTGTGAATCTTTTTCTGGGCTCTCTTTTCTTTTCTATTGATTTATTTGTCTCTTTGTTCATCAGTACCATCCTGTATTGGTTACTATAATTTTATAATAGGTCTTAAAGTTAGGTCGTTGTAGTCTTCCAGTCTTGCTCTTGCCCTTCAATATTGTGCTGGCTATTCTGGGTACTTTGGCTCCACATATAAGCTTTAGAATGAATTTATTTATATCCACAGAATAACTTGCTAGAATTTTGATTGGGATTGTATTGATTCTGTACATCAAGTTGGGAAGAACTGGCATCTTGAGTCTCCTATCCATGACAATGGAATATCTTTCCATTTATTTAGTTCTTTCATTTCTTTTATCAGAGTTTTATAGTTTTCCTCTTACAGATTTTGCATATATTGGGGGAGTGTGCTAATATAAATGATATTGTGTTTTTAATTTTAAATTCTACTTGTTAATTGCAGGTATATGAAATATTGTAAAAAGTATTTTAACAGGTGTATTTTCTGGAGCATAACTGCATTTATGTCAAGCTAGCTACTTTCCCCTTTTCTTTTTATTTATTTTATTTGTTTTTTTGAAAAGTTTTATTTATTTAAGTAATCTCTGCACCCAACATAGAGCTTGAACTAACAACCTGAGATCAAGAGTCACATGTTCTTCTAACTGAGCCAGCCAGGAACCCCCTCCCTTTTTCTTTTTAAATTCCTCCATCTTTTTCCTTTATATTGTTACTAAACTTATTTTAAGATTTTTCTTTAATATTTTTTCTGATTATCAAAATGATATATTTTTATTATAGAAGCTGGAAAGGTATAAGCATATATAAAAATGAAAATTCAAGTTACTCATAATGCTATCACACAAATTTTACTACTAACATTTTTATTTTCTTGCAGTCCTTTTTTTTTAGATTTTATTTATTTTTTTAGAGAATGAGCAACTGAGCAAGGGGAGGGGCAAAGGGAGAGAAAGAGAATCTCAAGCAGACTCCCTGTTCAGCACGGAGCCCACTGTAGGGCTCAAACTCATAACCCTGACATTGTGACCTGAGCTGAAATCAAGAGTCAGAAGCTTAACTGACTGAGCCACCCAGGAGCCCCTCATGCAGTCCTTTTTTGGTACATGGATATAAGCTGTATTATATTAACTGAATCATATTGTATATATCAATCAGATTATATATAATTTGCTTTTTTACCCACTATAACATTTCCCCCATATTATTTTTTTTAAGATTTTATTTATTTATTTGACAGACAGAGATCTCAAGTAGGCAGAGAGGCAGGGGGGGTGGGGAAGCAGGCTCCCTGCTGAGCCGAGAGCCTGATGCCAGGCTCAATCCCAGGACCCCAAGATCATGACCCAAGCCGAAGGCAGAGGCTTAACCCACTGAGCCACATTCCCCGTGTTATTAAAATGTTTTCGAGAACAAGTTTTAATGACTTCATAGTATGTTCTTAAATGGATGGCCTCAAAAACTTTGAGTATGTTCTGCTAGTGGATGTTTAGGTTTCCAGTTTTTGACTGTTAATAAAGCATAGAAAGAAAATTATTTTTATTCACATTTCTGACATTTTCCTTGGGAGATAATTTTCCTTGTAGGAAATTTGAGGGTGACCCTTTTTCCGTTCGCAATGGAATTTCAAAATTGATAGAAATTGGTCAGATAGATAGAAACCGAAATATACTATATTTGGAAAATGGTTAGGGTGTGTAACAACAAGGATCTGCCTAAAATTAGATTTGTTCACACACCTTGTCATAAGCAGCCTAGGACACATACAAGCCTTGTCAGAAAGGGTTCACTCCTATAAAACTTGATGTTGAGTAGTTAAGGATCATATTGGCTTCTGTGTACTATGCAGGCAAATACATACCAAAGAATAAAAGAAAATTCATTAATCAGAAATCATTCTTTTTGCCCTGGGAAGGAGCAGATGGGGTGAAGACAGGAGTGTTACACTATTTGGGATTGTTGTGCCTCTACTTGGAAACCTGAAGCAAAGCTAAAAAGACCCTTCCAGCTCTAGTATCTTTTATGGTTGGATCACCTTTTTTTTTTAAGATTGATTGATTGATTGATTGATTGATTTAAGAAAGAGAGGGGGAGAGAGAGTGAGCGCATAGGAGAGAGGGAGGGGGAAAGCAGATTCCCCGCTGAGCGGGCAGCCTGACATAGGGCTCCATCCCAGGACCCCAGAACCATAACCTGAGCCAAAGGAGACTGAACATCTTTAGGTTGAATACCTTTTAAAAAGTATGAGTGCAGGTTTTTTTCCTTAACATTTTAAAAAGCATTTGTCTATATGTTTTCGGAGATAGTACATTCACTTGGTTCAACAATAAAAATATATATTTGAAAAATATTGTTCCCACCTCTTTATTTTTCCCCATGCCCTTTAGGTACTCAGTTTTGCTAGTATTTTACAAATCCTGTTTTGTTTTGTTATTTTATTGTGGGTTTTTTGGCTCATTTAGAAACCCATTTAGCATTTCCTTTTTTTACTCCAGCATTCTCCCCTTTCCTGATTGCTCCATTTTGATCTCTGCTGAGTCCTCTTTTTTTCCGGACCTATTAATGTTGGCGGGCTTGAAGGCTCAGTCCTTGGACCTTTTTTCTACCCACATTCAACTTCCTTAGTGATCTCATTCATACCTTGGCTTTAAATACTATCTGTAATCCAACAACTCCCACTTTTATAATGCCAGCCCAGACTTTTTCCCTGACCTCCAGATTTGTATATCCAACATTTGCCTCACCTGCAGCCTTCGCCATCTTGATGGTCCTAATTATGGGACTCATCTTCCCCCACCCCCTTCCTTACCTACTGTATCCAGTCCGTAGCATCTCCAAATGGCTCTACCACCAAATGCTACCCAGAATCTGGCTACTTCCGACCACCTCCACTATTACAGCCTAGTCTGTGCCAGTATCATTTCTCCTCTTCCTTCTTCTCCTCCTCCTCTTCTTCTTTCCTTCAATTTAACCATTTCTTTTATTTTTTCATCATGATAAATGTAATCTTTAATGTCCATCCGCTATTTCTCCCATCTCTCTCCTCCCCTCTGGTAACCATCAATTTGTTCTTTAGAATTCAGAGTCTATTTCTTGGTTTGTCTCTCTCCTTTTTTTTCTTTGCTAATTTGTTTCATTTCTTAAATTCCACATATGAGGGAGATCATATAGTATTTGTCTTTCCCTGCCTGACTTATTTCTGTCAGTATTATACTCCCTAACTATGTTGTTGCAAATGGCAAGGTTTCATTCTTTTTTATGGCTGAATAATATTCAGTTGTATATGTACATACCCCACATCTTCATTCATCTATCAGTGGACATTTTGGCTGCTTCAAAATATTTACATTATTGTAAATAATGCTGCAATAAACATAGGTGTGCATGTATCCCTTCACATTTTTTTTTGTAATTTTGGGGTAAATACCCAGTCGTGCGATTCCTGGATCATAGGATAGTTCTATTTTTAGTTTTCTGAAGAACCTCAGAGGGATTGCATTTTCATTTTCTTATGAACTATTTTAACCTACAGAAAATGAAGAACATGTTACAATAATCATATGTGTACCCACAACCCAGTTTTCTTAAATCTTAACATTTTGCCACTTTTGCTTCACATATATAATTAAAAAACAAGAAAATCTAAAACACTAGAGGAATAGATGTTACTTCCTGCATAACCTTTGCTGGGCCCAGTCTTTTCCCTCTCTTCCTCCCAGAGGTAATCATATTCTGAATATTTGCCTCTGCATATTTTTAGTTTACTGGCCAAGATGTATTAAAAAAAAAACTTGGTCACACATATTTAACATTACAGAACAAATTTCATACTGTACATATTATTTTGAAGCTTATATATGTGTTTATATCTATGTTTTTGAGATTTATTTGTATTAATTCATGTAGTTCTACTAAATTCAGTATAGCATGCTACAATTTAGCCATTAGTCTATTGATAAACATTTTTTTTTACAGATTTTTACTATTATAAACAATGTTTCAGTGGATAGTATTACTTGTCTTTTTCTGCATATCTCCACCCAGTGGAGTGGAATTGCTAGGAGGAATTTTTAGGTTTTAGATTATACACATATTGGGTTTTACTAGATATTCCCCAAAGAAGTTGCCTCAAATCCTTTCCCAACAGCGGTGCATGAGTGTTCCCACTGCTCATCATCCTTGGGTGGGGTGGGGGAGGTGTACAGAAAATGTATCTTGTTTCCTTTTGAAACAGCTTACGGAGATGTAATTCACATACCACACAATCCACCCATCTAAAGTGTGTATGTGCTTGGGTGGATTTATGTGTACTCACAGATTGGCGCAGTCATCACCACTGTTCACTTCAGAACATTTTCATTACCCCCTAGAAGACACCCCACACAAGATTTAACTGTAATTTACTATCTGTCTCTGCACATTTGCCTATTTTGGACACTTTCTGTAAATGGACTCATACAACATACAATTCCTTGTGACTTCTTTTACTTACCATGCATTCAGGGTTCACCTATGTACTAGCACATATTAGTACTTTATTGCTTTTTATGACCAAGTAATACTCTAATACTCTGTTGTATAGATGTGCCATGTTTTATTTATCCAGTGATGGACATGTGGCTCCTCCCCTCCACCTTTTGGCTATCATGAATAATGCTGCATAAACATTTCTGTACATGTTTTTATGTGGATAGTTTTTTGGATGAAGAAATCACATTTTATATGCCAGGAGCAATAGGCAGAGGTCACAGGTGTGGACCTGGTGCAGGTGGGTGAGGAAGCAGCAGGAGACTTTTCTCTAGCCCTCTTGGTTGCCATTGCTCAGAACTCACCATCATGTGGAAGGCGTGACAGCATGTACATTTCCTAGCCTTGGCTACAGCCCCTCCCTGCAAGGGCCCATGGCCACCCACTTGCCTTTTTGTGCATTAACAAATGTTCTGGCCTCCAAAAGCATCTTACCTCAACTATGGACTCCCAGACTGCCAGTGTCTCTCTCTAGGACAGCAATCCAGTTGTCTTTTGAAAGGCTTGTCTTCTCCACCCAACGAGGGAGAGCATTTTCAGGCAAACTTATCAACTATCTGGGCCATAAATTTAAAATCCAAGCTTAGGAAGTGCTGGGCAAGCTCCTGGCCTTATTTTGTCTGCTTTATCCCCACGCCTCTTCATGGCCAGGAGTAGGCTATAAGATCTAGAAATTTATATTAGAACTAATGGAAGAAACAATGACATCTGATAAACTAATCTAGCTCTTTACCTGGGAGAACAGACTATTCTTGTGAGTTTTGCTTTCAGAAGTCCGAACTTTTCTCTCCTTTTCTACTTTTAAAAATCAGCTTACATAAACTAATTTTTTTACATTTATTTTGTGTAAAAATAAGCAAATACAAATTGTATTCTTCCCTCTTACACAAAAGGTAGCATGCCATACACACAAATCTACTCTTTGCTGTTTGGACTTTCAGTATCCTCTGGAGATCTAACAGGTTTGCTGTCATCCTTGCACACTCTCTATCACAGCTCCTTCGTATTTTGTTGTGTGAATTTAAAATAAATGATACAGTTTGCCACTACCAGTGTCTTCTCCAGTTGTTTCCAGCCTTCCACTCTTAGCAAACATGCTGCAATCACATGTTTATATTTGCTTAGTTCCAGAAGTAGGATTGGTGAGTCCAAGGTTACAAATACTTGTAATTCTTATAGCTATGATGAATTGCTCCCCCAAGTAGTCATACCATTTTGTGCCTCTGCTTGTCTTAATCGAGTAAGGTGTCTTAGTTTTTTGAATTTTGCCAATCAGATAAGTGTATACTTTAATTTGCTTTTCTCTAAGAGTGAGATTTAACATCTTTTCCTATTTAAAAACCATCTTAATATATTTTTTCTGTGAACTATCTGTATCCATTGCCCAGTTTTCCATTGGTTTGTGAGTCTTCTTCATTGATTTCTGGTCCTTTATATATTAGGAAGATTCATCTTTTGTCTGTGATATGAGCTACTAATTTTTGGTGAGCTTTTTTTTTTTTTTAAATAAAGATTGTATTTGGAGCGCCTGGGTGGCTCAGTGGGTTAAAGCCTCTGCCTTCGGCTCAGGTCATGATCCCAGGGTCCTGGGATCGAGCCCCACATTGGGCTCTCTGCTCAGGGAGCCTGCTTCCTCCTCTTTCTCTGCCTGTCTGTCAAATAAATAAATTTTAAAAATCTTTAAAAAAAATAAAGATTGTATTTATTTATTTGACAGACAGAGATCATAAGTAGAGAAGCAGGCATGGGTGGGGGAAACAGGCTCCCTGCTGAGCAGGGATCCCAATGCTGGGCTCGATCCAGGGACCCTGGGATCATGACCTGAGCTGAAGGCAGAGGCTTGAACCCACTGAACTACTCAGGCACCGTTGGTGAGCTTTTAAGACAGCTTTGATAACATGTTTTTTGGGGTTTTTTTAAACATAGTTGGGGTCATTCACAGTACTCCTGGGTTCGACTTCTGGTTAAGACTGAAAAGTCTTAAGATTATATCACCAGTATTCTTATTTTTCAAGTGTATGGGGTTTTATACCTCAGAAGGAAATGCAGAGGGATGTCCTGGAACGTAGAGGCTGTGACCCTGACTTGTTTGCTACTGATAGGAAAGTGATGGTGTATCAGAGTTGGAAGAACACAGAATTTGCAATCAGGAAACATTGGTTTGAGTCCTGTCTTTGCCACTTACTGGTTATACCTTTTTATTAGTCTCCTGATTTCTGTATAAAATATGAAATACAGGCTTTTACAGGGCATTTGTGAAGGTTAGCTCAGGTGAATTCTGTAAAGTATTTGGCAGCCTCTCAAATGTTAGGCAGTTATTTGTGTGTGTGCTGTGTAGCTCTGATCACCAGTCTTCCCCCGCCTATATCCAAACATGAGACTTTCTTGAATATCTTCAGGCTCTGTGAGATTATGCAGTAAAAAAAAGGGCGGTTATTGAATATAGTAGGAAACAATGTAATGCAGTACCAGACCAGTAATAAACTCAAAGGCCATAAATAGGTTTAATAAATGAAAAGAGGGATTACTTTTTTAGAGAGAAACTTGTCCTATCTTTGGGAGAGGCAGGGCATGAGGAAGGCCAGGAAAATGTGTTATATGGATGGTGACAAGAAAGCTCAATAAATGTCATTGTCTAAGGCCAAACTGCATATTTGAAACTGAATCTAAATGCCTGGAATTCATTAAGGTGGTTTCCCTGTAGGAGTTCACCCACTGCCTCATGCTCCAGCTACCAAGAAGCTTTTTAAAGCTAACAGTAATTAAGGTTGTTTGTCTTAAGGCAATAATAGACTATCTGATGGGTTAAAAAAATTAGAATG
Organism: Taxidea taxus jeffersonii; assembly: GCA_003697995.1. NCBI lineage: Eukaryota > Metazoa > Chordata > Mammalia > Carnivora > Mustelidae > Taxidea > Taxidea taxus. Next base: position 286,625 of record ML104637.1, on the reverse strand, counting down.
TTCTTATTATACCCCTCAGTTTTGTAATTTATGTTTAATTTTTCAAGAGATAATACAGTTATATGGTTAAATATTCAAAAGCTACAATGTCTTAGTACTTACGGCACACTTTCTGTGTGCTGGCTCTGCATTAATCCTCAAACACTTATGGAGTAGGTATTACTATTCCCATTTTGCAAATGAGATACTGAGGAACAACGAGGTTAGGTAACTTCCCAAAGTCACATAACTAGAAAGAGGCAGAGTGAGGACTTGAACTCAGGTTGCCTGGCTCCAGAGTCTACACTCTATTCTGTTTTGACAGCTGTGTATTAAATAGTCCTGGGGGTGCCGGTGTAGTAAGTGGATTGGATGTCTGACTCTTGGTTTCAGCTCAGGTCATGATCTCTCTCAGAGTTGTGGGATCAAGCCCCGAATTGGGCTCTGTGCTCAGCGGGGAGTCTGCTGGAGAGTCTCTCACCCTCTCCCTCTCGCCCTGTTAGTATGTGCAGTTGCTCTTTCTCTCTAAAAATAAATGGATAGATCTTAAAAAAAGTAGCTCTGGATACAACCAGTCTTATAATCCATTATTTGTCTTTCTAGAGATAGCCTGTATATATATAATAAAATCCAGAATTTTTCATTTTTCTTTTTAAAAATACATATGGTAACATTCTATGCACAATATCTTGTACTTCTTCCTGAATGATGTCTTGGCTTATGATATAATTACATAAGGCTCATCCTCATTTGTTGTTATATCCGTATAGTACTCCACTGTGTGGATGGACCATAATTCAATAATCTCATGTTGACATTTTCAAGTCCTTTGCTGTTCCAAACAGTGCTGCACTGAATACCTTTTTGTACATAATCATTTTGAACCCATGCAAATTGATCTGTAGGATTAACTCCTACAAATGAAATTGTCAGGTCAAAGAGTATGCAAATTTGTGTGTTTGTACCCATGCCTTTCTTATTTTCCCTCTTACTTTCATTCTTGCCTCTGCCCCATGGCCCTACCCTACAGTGCTATGCTCTGACCACTCTCCACGTGCTCTCCTGTACCCGTTTCTTTTAGAGCTAATATTTTACAACCAAAGATGGGTACAGTTTCTATTGATTTTGGCTTTCTCATTTTGCAAACAAAAAACCTTATGGAGAGAAGCACGCTTTTGACCTTTGGAAACCTCTAGGAGAATAGAATTACCTTATCTGAAGAAAAAAAAAAAGAATTACCTTACCTGTGTATAATTTAAATGGGTCTGGAATTAATATACAAACTAGTGTCTTATATGATTTCCCTGGGTGGGTTGGTAAGGGAGGTGGGGAAACCTTACTTTCAGGAAAAGATATGAAATCATGTTTTTGCAAGCTAGCTTTCAACAAGGCCCTTGTGCATTTCAGTAATCCTGAAATATAGTAATGAATGTTGATAGTGTTTTGGTTATGCTGACAAGAGTATGGAAGAATTAGGTCAGTGAATATTGACTTAAAGCATGCATGGAGATGAACATCAAAGATAAAGATCTATCTATCTATCTATATGTATATATATATATATATATATATTTTTTTTTTTTTAAACTAATCTCTATACCCAGTGTGGGACTCAAACTCATGATTTTGAGATCAGAAGTCACTTGCTCTTCTGGCGGAACCGTACCTGCCCCCTAACTTTTTTTTTTTTTTTTTTAAGTACAGGTCTTCTAATTTAAAGATACCAGAAAAGAACACATAGTACTCTTTCATGAATTACAGGAACTATTTTGGAAAATATGGACCATATTTAGAGATTCTGTGAGTTTTTAAAGGGGAGAAAGGGAAATACCTATTAATAATAACAGCAAAATCTGGCCAGGGGTGGTATCCTAGTTGGCATAGTGGCATAGTCACCTGGCCCCTCAGAGTCCCTCTTGCCTCAAAAGAACTTGTACTTTTCCTCTGCAGATTTTGTTAGCATCTCTTGAAAGTTCTATCGATTAAAGATGTGTTTATATTAAGAAGCATGTTTGTTAAAGTATAGAGTACAGCTCGAAGAGGTAAGGGCTGTCGTGCAGTGATGTGGATCAGTTCATTACTATTGCTTTCCTCTTATTACCTTGCTGGGGTCATCCGTTCTAAATCACACTGTGTATATTTTATAGATGATTTGGAATTCTTGTGTGTTAGAGTTGGAAGGATAAGATGTTTTACGGGATGACTTTAGCCCCAATCCATCATTTTTTAGAGGAAGGAACTCTGGATTACGAGTTGAAGGGAATAGGCTATCGATCCTGCCTAGAACTCAGACATTCTGAGTTCAGTGCTCTGTGGTTTTGTCAATGCCACAGGGGCCGTAGGGCAGTGGGGCGGGGGGGGGGGGTATGATGGTGCCATGGGGCCATACATGAACTTTACCTGTTTCGAAGTTTTACTTGATATGACCCCTGAACTCAGGGGGAAAAAAAAGGAAGAATTCTGTCTTTTCCTCCAATGTACTTCATAGTTCATGGTATATCCTACCCAAACCTCAGGCTATTTTGTGACTCAATAATGTTTTGTTATTGCTGTATGAACACATAAAGACATATATGGTTTTAGCTTGTGACCCTTGAAACCATTTATAGTACTGTTTCAGTGAGAGGGAGAAGCGAGTCCTGAGTTACAACTTACTTGCACATAAACTTTGATGGTCATCTTTGTTAGGGATTATATCTAGGATAAAGCTGGTGAACTTAATGTTACTTATTCCAGTCTTTTGACTTTCCCTAAGACATAGTAAGCATTAGATTGGTCAACAATCTCTTATCCTACAATTCTAAAATCCTAAAATCTCTGAAAAGATTTTTGGAATTAACCTGAACTATTGTGAGGCTATGCATAGTTTCTGTCTAATCCACTCAGCATAAATATTCATAACTTGGCCTAATGTAATATTAATCTGTTTTATTTTGGGATTTGGTTATACCTGGAACCTGGGAGGAGGTATCACATAACATGTGGTATGAGATTCTTTCTAAAATATAAAAAATTCTGAATACTTAAACACCTGGCCCCAAAGATCTCAGTGCAAGTATTGTGTGTCTGAACTTATCTCTGTTTTATGCTTTGTAGGCTTAAGAGCACTTTCATACTTAGTGTCTGTTTTTCCCAACAACCATGTGAGACAGATAAGGCAGATAGATACACTTTGGGAAAGGTGACCCCTGGATAAGTGCTTTCCTTTTTTTTTTTTTTTTTAAAGATTATTTATTTATTTATTTGACAGAAAGAGAGAGAGAGCACAAGCAGGCTGGCAGAGAGAGAGGAGGAAGCAGGCTCCCCGCCGAGCAGAGAGCCCGATGCGGGGCTTGATCCCAGGACCCTGAGATTGTGACCTGAGCCAAAGGCAGAGGCTTTAACCCACTGAACCACCCAGGCGCCCCGATAAGTGCTTTCCTAAAGTCACCTGGGTTGAAAGTGGTAGAGCTAGAGTTAAAAGTTGTTTATCCTGGTGAATACCAATTAATGTCCCAAGGATCACATCCTCTGTGACATTCATCCATCCCTTATCCCTACAGTGTGGACTTTATTTACCTCTTCATCCTGTAAGTTCTATAAGCCATAAAGACATTAATCTCAGATCCATGACTCTGTAGTTTACCTAAGTGTTTGTATATTGGCCTTCTCCTATCATATTGTAAGCCTTTTGAGGTAGGAACTGCATCCAATTAATTTCTATTCCTAGTAACTTCCATGGTACCTGCGTAAGCCGGGTCCTAAAAGTGTGTGGAAGGAGTGAAAGCAGGAGTGTGCTTTGAGTTTCATGTTACTTATGGTGCTCTTTCCATGCCATACAGCTGATTATAGGGATTCATTCTTTCATTCCACACAGTTCTTCTACAAAAGGAGTAAAAAATTTATATATCACCTATTTTCTTAAAGACGAGTTGCAGCCAATAACAAATAGGAATTTCTTTTGGTAAAATAACAGTGCGATACATTTATTTGGAATCATTTTTAAATTATATCTTTAGGCTAGCTTGATGTATTAAAGCTTCTGATAAGAATTCTGATAAGAATTGGAATCTTTGGGGCACCTGGGTGGCCCAGTGGGTTAAAGCCTCTCCCTTCCACTCAGGTCATGATCCCAGGGTTCTGGGATTGAGCCCCGCATCGGGCTCTCTGCTCAGCGGGGAGCCTGCTTCCCCCACCCTCTGCCTACCTCTCTGCCTACTTGTGATCTCTGTCTAATAAGTAAAATAAAATATAAAAAAAAAAGAATTGGAATCTTTAAGTATTTTTTTATTATACTCTTGACCACAGAACAGCTATTCAATGCAAATTTGTATGAGTGTCTCTGAAGCTAAATTTGGCAAGTTGTGCAGCAAAGATTTTTTCAGTATAAAATAAGAATGTCAACTAATTTGCAAATTACTTTTCCTGTTTGCTCTTTTCCTGAGAGTACTAACCCAGACCAAAAAAAAAAAAGGATTCCATATTTGTTACTCCCACTTATTTTACATAATTTTTTCTTGAAATATACAGGGCTCGCTACAAGTAGTCCTAAACTTTCTAGCCTCTTTTCCTGTGTGATTCTTCTGCCATAGACATAATCCAGCCAATGAAGACTTTGACTTTGTATAATTTGATTTGTTGTGTTTGTGCCATGCCCTTTTTCTGCAATGACTGACTCCCTTGTTTACGTGGAATCCTTGCCATCCTTCCTAACTTCATTGGTTCAAATATTGCTGCTTCTGGGAACTTTTTCTTGTTTTTTTTTTTTCCCTCTTGCTTTATATATTCTGCCTTGTCCTTTTATTTTCATGTAGTTTCCTATATAATTGTGTCTTCTAGATTTTAAATTCATTGAGAATAAGGACTTATCCAGTTCTTACTTACTGTATTCCGAGTGCCAGCCTTCTTTGGCTTTCTTTGGCATGTAGCAGCGTAAGTCCACAATCTGTCTGTCATCCATCATCTTCCCTCTATGTCTGTCATCCATCACCTTCCCTCCGTGTCTGTGTCCAAATTTCCCTCCTCTTATGAGGACACCAGTCGTTGGATTAAAGCCCATCCTAATCTAGTATGATTTCATCTTAACCTGAATATATCTTCAAGACCCTGTTTCCAAACAAGGTCATAGTCCCTGGTACTGAGAATGAGGAATTGAGGGGACAAGAGTCAACCCACAACACGTGGGGTTATATGTATTTTATTTTACTTTTACTTTTTTTAATTTAAATTCAATTAGTCAACATATAGTACATCATTAGTTTCAGATGGGTTATATATGTTTTTTGTTTTATTTATTTATTTTGTGGGGGGTTATATATATTTTGAAGAGAATTCTGTTTTCTGTACTTAACTCCTTTGAACTGTTTCTTGTCACCTTTCAGATTAAGTAATTTAGGCTTTGGTCACTTTCTTCTTGCTCTTGAGTAGTTCCAGAAATAAGATCTGGTTTCATTCCCTGGCATATCTTAGCATCGTGGAATCTTAAAACTGAAAAGGGTCCATCTAAGTCCTTTTAAGTTTTACAGTAGGAAAAGGTAGATGAACCATCTTATTTTGTTGTGCCTACAGTCTGAGAGCTGCAATCATAGAGTAGACATATTATACCAGGGACCAGTGTTCTCTCCTTTCTTTCAACCAAAGCAAAGAAATGAGGTAGTTCTGATTAGAATAAACATATTTCAAATAGATATCTTAAGGCAAAAGCCCAAGGCATATTTTTTCATACTTCTTGGAGTCATGCAGAGTTGCCCTCAGTAAAACACCAGGAACCATGGTTGGTACTCACAGAAGCCCCACAGTAACTTTTAGTGGAGTGTTGAAGGGAATGCGGACATGCAGACGATAGATGTGGCACATGATGATGACTAACCCAAGCCTCTGTATATGGAGGATGGTAGGGGAAAGAGCTGACAGTGTGCTGGGAGATTTCCATGGATTATCTCCTTTAATCTTCACACCAGGCCCCACTAGTGCTGCTCAGGGGGACTTGCCCAAGGCTGTCACACCAGTGGGAGGCAGAGCTGAGATTTGATCCTAGGCCTGTCTTACTTTGAAGCATTCTGTTATATCTCCTTTGTCCTGCCTGTATTTTCTTTGTCAGTTTTCTCAGCTGCAATTTTCTCCACTGATATTAGTAATGACAGCTGACAAGAATTTAATTAGGTATTAAATAAAATATTCATATGGAAGTAGACAGTAGTTTGCCTTATAGTTTATAAAACATACTTTTTTAAGGTATTTGGGTCAAAAAATTAGGCAATCCAGCATATGTACTTTCCCCTTCCATATCTTTTATTTCCATTCTTTTAAAATTTGAAAAATAGCATGAAACATTTAATAAGGTGTTATGATCATTATTTGATATTTGAGTCATGGCTACCCCTCAAAAAAAAAAAAAAGGCTGTACAACTTCTTAAATTATAAAGCTGTTTTGGCAAAGTGTAATTGTTGGGGCAAAACAGGTCGAACAAGAAAAAAGACAATTAAACCCTCTTTGCTTTCTCACTTTTAATAACTTCAGCCTGTGTACTATTGGAGGCTATTTTTTTAAGATTTTTTTTTAAGTAGTCCCTACACCCAGCATAAGGCTTGAACTTAAAACACCAAGATCAAGAGTTGCATGCTGCACTGACTGAGCCAGCCAGGCTCCCCACAGAGGCATTTTTTTTTTTTTTTAAGATTTTATTTATTTATTTGAAAGAGAGAGGGAGAGAGAGCAAGCAAGTGCAGGCAGACAGAGTAGCAAGCAGAGGCAGAGGGAGAAGCAGGCTCCCCGCCGAGCAAGGAGCCCGATGTGGGACTCGATCCCAGGATGCTGGGATCATGACCTAGCCGAACGCAGCCGCTTAACCAACTGAGCCACCGAGGCGTCCCCCACAGAGGCATTATTAATGACTTTGTGTAATTTTAAAATTTAGTGGTTTGGGGCAGTCATCAGGACTATTTGGGTTATAAGTGATAGAAAACTAACTTCAGGAAGAGTGCTCACTCGGAAGCAGCTAGCTTCGATTGCCAACAAGAATCTGTCTCACTCCATTGCTCACCTCTCTTTCCTCCACATTGACTTCATTTTCAGAGATAGGTTCTCACCTCATAATGACAAAAAGCAGGCACCGTCAACTCTAGGATATCATCTGCCAGCCAACCAATGAAGTGTGGGCACTGGCTTTCACAGCCTAACTGGGGGTCTGATTGGCCAGGCCTGGATCACATACAGCTTGTGGACTGAGAAGAAAATGATTTTCAAAATAAACTTGGCCATATTATCAAAATCAGGAGGAAGGGATGCTGGACATGGTAGTTTAGAACATAGGTTGTTGTAAGAACTTCATATTTTTTGGTGTTAGAATTTAAGAAAACTTATCTGCTACCTCAAAAGAATATATTCAATATTAACTATCACTGAAAAGGTAAAGAGCCAATAATGCACAATTTGTGGTTGGCTACCAGACACTGTATCAGTTTTTTTTTTTTTTTAATTGTACCATTAACAATTCTCTTAAGTAATTAGTAACATTTTGGAGCACTTACCATGTGTTTGCTTCCTCCACCTCAGTTGCTGTCCTTCTGACTTTCCTGACAAGGCCCTGAACTCTGATAAGAAATTCTGTCTGGGGGTGCCTGGGTGGCTCAGTGGGTTAAAGCCTCTGCCTTCAGCTCAGGTCGTGATCTCAGGGTCCTGGGATCGAGCCCCAAATCGGGCTCTCTGCTCTGCGGGGAGCCGGCTTCCTCCTCTCTCTCTTTCTCTCTCTGCCTGCCTCTCTGCCTACTTGTGATCTCTGTTGGTCAAATAAATAAATAAATAAAATCTTAAAAAAAAAAAAAAAAGACATTCTGTCTGGCCTTCTTGCTTCCAGTCTTGATCTCCCCACCGCTGTTTTCCTTAGAGGAGCTAGGTTGAATTTTTTTTTTTTAAGTACACACCAGAGCTTATCAGCCTTTCTTTGTTCATCTTGGCTTCTAATTGCACTTAGGGTATGATCTTGGCTTCTGCCTGTCTTCCCAGACTACCTCTTGAGCTCTACTTCTCTGCTTTTTTTTTTTTTTCTTTCTCTTCTATATCAGTGTTATATTTTACCATGTCCTTCCCTCTTCCTACCCTGTTCTTCATTCTCACACTTTCTTTCTTTTTTTTGTAAAGATTTTATTTATTTATTTGAGAGAAAGCACAGGCAAAAGTAGGGGCAAAGGGAGAGGCAGACTCCCCACTGAGCAGGGAGCCCAACTCGGGGCTTGATCCCAGGACCCCGGGATCATGACCTGAGCCAAAGGCAGATGCTTAACCGACTGAGCCACCTAGATGCCCCTCACGCTTTATTTCTTTAACTCTTACTCCTTCAAGCCCTATTTAAATGTTAGTCCCTTAAATCCTCTGTCTGTTTTTTGTTTTTGTTTTTTTGCTTTCTTATTAGGCTCTACACCCAACATGTGGCTTACACTCAAGACCCCAATATCAAGAGTCACATGTTCTACCAAATGAGCCAGCCAGAACCCTCCCTGCTTCACTTCCTTAAATCCTTAGGGGGTTTCCCTCCTCCTCAGATCTGAAAATATGAGACTCTCCCCCCCCCTTTTTTTTTAGATTTTATTTATTTATTTGACAGACAGAGATCACAAGTAGGCACAGAGGCAAGCAGAGAGAGGGGGAAGCAGGCTCCCTGCTGAGCAGAGAGCCCGATGCAGGGCTCCATCCCAGGAACCTGGGATCATGACCCGAGCCGAAGGCAGAGGCTTTAACCCACTGAGCCACCCAGGCGCCCCAAGACTCCTTCCCCTTTATGAGCTTAGGACAATCTGTAGTTACACATTCATATATTATTAGCCCAGTATTCCCCGCTAAACCATGTTCTCTGTGAGAGCAGAGACCAGATCTGTTTAGTTAACTGCTGAATATCTAGCATCAGGACCACAGTGCCTGAATCATAGTAGGCACTCAAATATGTGTTAAGTGGATTAACGGACTAATAACTGAAAATAATCCAAAGCAATGCGTTTTATATTTATTCATTTTTTAAATTTTTTAAAAGTAAACTTTGTGCCCAGCATGGGCCTGAACTCACAACCTGGAGATCAAGAGTTGCAGACTCTACCACTGAGCCAGCCAGGTGCCCCAAAGCAGTGCATTTTAAATGATTACCCTTTTTATAGTCTTGCATTCTCATTTCATTCATTACTCAAGAACAGACTTATGTTTAGAGCAGTTTTATCCCATCAACTTTTGGTTTGCTTAGGAGAGTTAAAGGACAAAATTTATCCAAGTAAATTTGAAGTTCTCATTGGCTTTATTAAGCAATTCCTGAGTGGGGCGGCATCCCCTCCACCAAGTAGAGAGAGGGGTGCTCTGAGGAGTTGTACAGAATGGAGCGGTTTTTACAGGAAGGAGGATGGAGCAAGGAGTTAACAGCAAAAGAAAAGAAAGGATTGTTTCAGGCTGGGTCATTTTCCCTGAGGGGGAAGGACAAGGGTCTTATCATGCACATAACCTCATCTTCTTTTAGGCCTGGAAAAGGCACTAGTGATAGATTACCTCACATTGGCCAGAAAATTCCTGACAGGTTAACCTCTAGGGGAGGTTGAAACTGTAGTTAAGTGTTAAGTCCTGGTTTAGTGACTTGGCTTAAATGAAACCATTTTTGGTCTGTACTTTTCTTTTTAAGAAGAATAAGCCATGTTTCCTTTATTGCTGATTATTATTGTTAGCAAGTCAAATTCTCTACAGTGATGCACTTGATTTTTTTTTTAAGATTTTATTTATTTGAGAGAGAGAGAACATAAGCAGGGTGGAGGGGTGGAGGGAGAAGCAGACTCCCCAGTTATCAGGGAGCCTAATATGGGACTTTATCCCAGACTTGATCCTAGGATCATGACCTGAGCTGAATGCTTAACTGACTGAACCACCCAGGTACCCCTCCACCTGGTTGTCAAAACTTCTGTATCAGAGCCAGCTATAATAGAGGAAAATCCTAAATTTTAGGATATGTAATTCCACTCAATTTTACCTGAGTTTGGGTGTGTGGGAGAGGAAGGGAAAAGGCCCCACTCACTCCAAATGGCTCCCTGGTTAGTAACACAGAAGCTGAACACTCCTATACATCAGGTATGCCATCCCCAGAATGCAGGCATCCAAATTTAGCTTTCTCTCCATATCCTTGTGATTTTTCGGAAGGATATGCTTTCTCTCCAGTGGCTTATTATTTACAGCAGTCTCCCCAACCTTTGTCATGTCCATTTGGCAATATTTATAGGGCCCCTTTGAGCCCACAGGCGAGGCTGTCTGCCCCCTAGGTGCTAAAGGGTTATAATCTCTGCACCCTTGTGGCCCTCTGATGCCTTTAGGCACATTGGCTGGGAAACTTACTCTCCGTGATCATTCCAAGTGTTGTGAGTAACATAACTCCTTTCTCCCTTTTGAATCCACAGCTGGTCATGTTCAGAGTTTGACCTGAATGAGATCCGCCTGATAGTTTACCAGGACTGTGAAAGGAGGGGCAGACAAGTCTTGTTTGATTCTAAAGCAGTTCACAAGATTGAAGAGGTGGCAACTCAGGTATGAAATGCAGATTTGCTTTCATCTTTTTTATTTGTGCTATTAACCACCTCTCTGAGCAGTCATTTATTAATTCATTATCTTTTCTTTGGGCTGTATTGTACAGTACCAGTAATGGTTTGAAGAAACATAAACAAAGGCTCTCTGCCACCCTGCCCTGCTGCATTTATATTCTTATTAATATACACAGGTGAGACTGTTAGCAAGGAATCATGACAGATGCTCAGTAGTGTACTATAAATGTTACTAGAGGTAAAGTTGCAATTCAGTAGGATTTGGATGCCAAACATGTGCTGTGTAATAGGAAAACTGAGAACTCTAAAATTCATAAAGTGTTAGCCTAAAGGGAAGTTAATAGATCATTCTGTCTAGTATTTCTCATAGATAATAAGAAGTATTACATTGCATGAGGTTAAACAAAATTAAATAGCTTTCTTTACCATAGGGCTCTTCAGTATGCTAACATACACTTTCATCTTCAAAAGGGAGGGCTTCTCAAACCCATCTGACCAAGGAAGCTTTATTTATTTCCTGTTTTTAGTGGCGAGCAGGGTAGTGGTGATGGTGTTCTGGGATGGGGTGTGGGAAGATCTGGTATGGGTAAAGTGAGGACATAACAGCCCTTGATCCCTTGGAGCCAGAACAGGAAAGGTAAGGTCATGTATCCAGGTGAGGCGTAGAGTCCAGTCCTCCTGAGTCTTCTGGACATCAGCCCAGGGTACTTCTAAGTTGTCGCCTTTAGACTTTTCATTCTTTTCGTGTTCAATACCTTGCTATCTATACTGACCAAATTCTGGCAGTTCATCGAATGTGTAGTTAAGTAAATGAATTGTTTATTTCACGGTCTTTGTTTCATCAGGGCCAGGGGCTCTTTTCCTGCTTTTGATAAAGATCATTTCTGCAGGAAGGACGTATTTGGTTAAAGGCAGTTGAGCTGGGTAGATTCCATAGTGCTCTAAAGTGGAAGTCTGCCAGGTAGCTAATCATTACAGTAGTTGTTGGGCTTGTTAGGTTGGGGGTGCAGGAGGGGGAGGGATCTCTCAGGTGATTCACCTGTAGGCTTTAATGGTAGATTTGTATCAAAGTTATAGTGAGCCAGCACTTGACCCTTTGGTGGACAGACCATGGTTTCCCCTTGATTTTCTTTTATTTATTTATTATTATTTTTTTTAAAGATTTTATTTATTTATTAGTTAGAGAGAGAGCGAGCACAGGCAGAGAGGCAGGCAGAGGCAGAGGGAGAAGCAGGCTCCCTGCCGAGCAAGGAGCCTGATGTGGGACTCGATCCCAGGACGCTGGGATCATGATCTGAGCCGAAGGCAGCCGCTTAACCAACTGAGCCACCCAGGTGTCCCTCCCCTTGATTTTCCACATCGTTTCCTGTTTCCCTGAAGCCCTGCACAGTAGTTTGTTTTTAATAAATAAATAAATAAAATAAAAAAATATATATATGTTTAAAAATATTTTATATTTATTTGTATTTTAAATATATATATTTAAGATTTTATTTATTTATTTGATAGGCAGAGATCACAAGTAGACAGAGAGGCAAGTAGAGAGAGAAAGAGAGAGAGAGAAGGAAGCAGGCTCCCTACTGAGCAGAGAGCCCGATGAGGGGCTTGATACTAGGACCCTGGGATCATGACCTGAACCAAAGGCAGAAGCTTTAACCCACTGAGCCACCCAGGCGCCCGTGCACAGGTAGTTTAGTTGGAACACCTGCACGCCATCACTAGAGCACCTAATGGTGGTAACAGGTGGAAGGAAAAAAATTCTCATTGGTGTTCAAAATGAACGGGAATTTTGGTATATCGGAGCAGTGATAACACTGGAGCCTGGATGTACTCATTTAATCGAAAAGGCACTTAGGTCCAGAGAGGTTTTGTAACTTGCCCAAGGCTACAGAGTACAAAAAAAAAAAAGAAAAGTGCTCTCTTCACTGTATCAATTATTATCTCCAATTATAGATGCTCAGTATGTTGTACCCCAGCCAGGGGGTCAAACAGTGTGTGAGACAGGTGTGAACTTAGTGTCACTTTAGGCTCTCTGAGGGGCTGTGTTTCTGGTATAAGTGGTATTAAGTAACAGCTAGAACTGAAGAGGGTGTTGAAGGGGTGCCCGATACCCGAGAATAACCAAGTATGATTTTGAGTGCCATCACTGCTGGAGTGGCTGTTATGGACCAGCACAGTTTGTGTTTTCCTTACAGTCTTCTCCCATTTTCAGACCCCCACTCCCTTGGCAAGCACAAAACGTCATGAGTTTGTATCAGGCACATGACTGCAGGCATTTGCATTAGACCACCAGTGTGACTGTCACATTGGAGATTAGATAAGCTGCAGTTGCATTCATGTTTTTCTAAGCAAAAGCTGCACACAAAAAAGCAAGTAAGACTCCAACAGAATAGAAACAACTTATCATAGATGGCACAGGACGCTTCTGTAGGGAGTAATATATTTTGGTATAGGAGGAAGGGCAAAATTAATAAAGGTGTATCTTTATACCTTATGTCACTGTCATAAAATTAGCAGTGAACTCTATTTAGGGATTATATAGTAGATAATCTTCTGTTACCCCTAACCTTTAGAGGCCACTTTTCCATCATATGATGTATAATTCACAGAAGCTCCTGTTTGAGAGTTTTGGCTCATCTTTCACAAATTCGACCTCATGATTTTCTCTCCGGTTACCTTTAAAGCAGTGCTAGAGAAGGTGTGTCATTAAAAATACAAACTCAGACTTTCCAAATTAGCAATTTTGCTTTCTTACTTAGCTCTGTTTGCCTGGTAACATTTTAAATTTGAAGCACTTTCTTTCTCCATGTCAATTTTATAGATCAGGACTCTCCACAGAACTAACAGATCCTGAATAACCTGAACGGAGATGACTCATTCAAGATATGAATTGAAACAAATAACAGTTGAATTACTTGAGACTAGTCACACTACACACTACACAAGCCCCGTCTTCTGTCCAGTTTCCTCTCTTCATCATGCCTCCCTCCCAGATGTTACAGACTCTCAGGAACCCCATTTTTGTCCTTCGCAAGCCAGGGGAAAAAAGCCTCTGGTTTTTGGTGCAACTTAGGCACAACATAACAGAGCGATTTAACAAAGAAATTCCCAGTGAAACGCAGGCTGTGGGAGCCCAATACACTTTGCAGTACCTTATCTTGCCTGTCTGTCACCCCAGAAAACAGAGGATGTTTCTATTAAACTGTCAGCCAAGTGCTGTCAGGGCAGCGGCAGCAGCGGCGGTGGCAGCGTCTCATCCCACAGTTCTTCGGGGGGATCGCTACAGCACGCCAAGGAGCAGCTCCCAAAGTACCAGGTAAAACTGTCTCTGCTGTGCCTGATAGCCCTGGGGCCGAGGCCACTTACTGTTATTTCTCCACAGGGAAGAATACCTGCTTGAGGCTGCTTCTCCAGGAACATGAGCATAAGTGTTCAAAAACGTACCCTTACAGGTTTCATGTCCATGCCATTTTCACACTTTGGCTTCAGTCTCTTGATAAAAACTATAATTGAGTGGAGGTGACCCAGTATAATACATACTGAGTGAGATTGAAATATTGCTAACGAGGTAAACCCTTTTGATTTGCTTCCTTCGTTGCCAGAACCTGATTAAAAAGCACAGATTTTCCAGTTTTGTTTTGAGAATTTCAAGGATTCTGGAAACATATATGGGCATCCTAAGAAAATAGCACTTGCCAGTAGGAGGAAGAGAACCGTTTTTAGATGTAACTTGAACGTGAGAGATACGGGGCTGGTAGTGCGCACGCGTGTGTGTGTGGTTGTGTGTGTGTAAGGAAGTAGAGGATAGGGATGAGGGTTATTGAAAAATACTGGCGTACTAGACATAAGGGAATAAATGTTTCGTGAATACTGAAGAGCAAGAGGGTGTAAACTGATGGGGGATGTATCAGATTTGTTTTGTTTTTGACTCATGGAATTTTCCAAGTTGCTGGAAAAGCTAAGCCAGGTAAATTGCCAGTGGCCACTGGTCTGTAGAACTTGGTTAATTTCATGTTCAGGATTTAGGCCACACGTTTGCCCTTATTTCACAGTGCTCCTGGGTCTCAAGGCAGTTTGTGCTTTAAAAAGTATACAGTACAATTTTCAGTTCGTTGAGAATTACAATTGGCATGTAGACCTTGTACCCCAGGAAAAAGCAGATTATAAAATGGAGGTGGTGGGTGGAAGTTATTAATAAAAAATGTGAAAGACAGTTGGTTTCTGTCTGGATGGAATGAGAAGAGGTTGGCGTGAGCCATAACCAAACAGGGAGGAGCCTAGTTAAACAAGGCTGATAGATGTATGTTTTTCTTTCCTTCTCTGCAAACATGTCTAAGTAGGTGTACATATGTGCATTTGTGTGTGCATGTACTTGTGTGAATATATGTGTGTGTGTGTGTGGATTTGGGGTTTAAAAAAGAGGTTGAGACGAGAATGTTAAGAACAATTCCCATGTTTCTGCTTAGGTGGAAAGCATACTAGCAGAGAATCCAGGGCTGTGTGGGCTGGGTCAGAGAGAGATGCTTGTTTTGTCTTGGTCAGGCTATGCTGGGGTGCCTGCGGCTTATCATAGTTATGCATTATCATTATACATATATGATAATATACATGTTACATATGACTTATTATATATAATGTGTAATAATATATTGTTATGATATGTGAATGAATGCATTTGGATATAGGATTCTAGAGTTAAGGGAAAGGTCTGGGCCTACAGATAAAGATATGGGAGGTATTTCTATGTAAAGAATAACCAAAATCCCAAGAGTGGTTGAGAGTGCAGACGGTGAGTAGGAGTGCCCTCTGAGAAAAAACCCTGCTCAAGGGATGACCTAAGAAAGAAGAGTTTCAAAAAGGGTGGGGTAGATAAAATCATCAGCTACTGTGAGAGATGTTTAAGAAAGCAAACTGGAAAGTGCACTGGATTTAACAGGAAGGCAGAGGCCATCCTAGGACAATTTGAGTAGATGAGGCAAATTTAGAGGTAGCTCAGGCCACCCTTTTGGATGACAAGAAAGACTGGTCAGAAGCTAGAGGGGTCAAATATTTTTGAAATGTTTTTTGTTAAACTTTCAAGGTATCAGACTGTGTGTTACTTTTTTGGACCCTCACAAAACCCTCCCTGTGCCAATTGGCATTTTCGTTAAACACTTAATTATTTAGGTGAATGGTATTGAACTGTGTTTCTTTTCAGGATGTGTTTTGATACCAAGATAAGAGTTATCCTGTGTTTTTTTTTTTTCTTTTTTTCTTTTCAGAACTTAATCTTCCTCTCTAGAGTTTATAAATAGAGATAATGCAAAATCTTTGTTTTTCATAACAAGGTTAAAAATGACCCCTGCTGAGACACTGGGATCCTGTATGGAGATATTGTGCATAAAGATGAAATCATGAACATAAGTAGTAATTTGGGGGAAAATAGTCAATTGCCATTATGGATTAAAATGGTCAGTTTCTGCTTTGAGAAACAGTTATAGTTACCTGCTACACTAAAGGCGGACCCATAGGTCAATAAACGTTATTGTCTGTTGCATTACACATCATGTTGTGCCATGTACTAACTTTGATTTTGGTCTCTTTCATGTGTGACAGTACACCAGACCAGCTTCTGATGTCAACATGCTAGGGGAAATGATGTTTGGCTCAGTCGCCATGAGTTACAAAGGCTCCACTTTAAAGATACACTATATCCGGTGAGTTCGAGCATCTTTTTCTACTAGTTGTGAGAAATGGAATGGTTTCTGGCTTTTTAATTAAAAAATACATCCCCCCCCTTTTTTGTTTTCTTCCAGTTCTCCTCCACAACTGATGATTAGTAAGGTTTTCTCTGCTAGAATGGGCAGCTTCTGTGGGAGTACCAATAAGTAAGTGTGGGATTTTGTACCTGTCTTTTCCCCTCGACTCCACTTTTTTAAATGGCTATTTCTGGATGAAGTACTTCTTCCAGGGCCATAAGTTCTTTTGAAATGATAAGTGGGGAGAGTCCACATTAACAAAGGGATTTTAAAAGTGGCCCTTTTCCTGTACATAATGAATATGAAAAGGCCTTTGACTTTATCAGGTGGTCTTAAAGACAAATGACTGTTTATTTTCCAACATTATTTTATCTTAAAAAAAAAAACAAAACTTGTTGGTTACTTAGTTTGTTAACTTATTTCTAAAGGAATGAAGTACGTAATCGGTTTTTCCAGGCCGCTAGGCATGTGTATGGCAGGATGGGTCTTATGTGCTCTCCGTCTCTTCAGCCATCAGTGTAGCCTCTGTGATTCATGGTTATTTGGGCCACGTACTGTTCTGATCTTCACTCCTCTGAGTTTTTTTCCTCCTCTAATTTTACACTTCTGCATAGACTAAGAATACTGATGTGCCTAACTTAACTCTCATGCTGGTACATTTGTTCATATATTTCAAACTTTTCAAGCAGAAATAGTTCATATGCTTCATTTTTGAATAAAGCAAAACATTTGTTATACTTTGGTAAATTTTTTTTTTAAAGCTTTTATGTATTCATTTGCCAGAGAGAGAGAGCACAAGCAGGGGTAGCAGCAGGCAGAGGAAGAAGCAGGCTCCTCACTGAGCAGAGAGCCTGATGCTGGACCCGATCCCAGGACCTTGGGATCATGACCTGAGCCCATGGCCGACGCTTGACCCACTGAGCCACCCAGGCGCCCCTGAATTTAACTTGTTTGAGCATTTGACATTGGACTGGCATGACTTAAGCCAATTATGGGAATTGATTTTTTTTTTCTTGTGAGATATTCTTCTTTAGACTCTTTCAGTTATTACACTAATTCCCTATAATAAAATATTGAGCTCAAATTTAAGTAAAAATGATTTTGGCCTCACTATGCTGTATTTTCCTCAAAGTCTTGATATTTATTTTACTGGTTAATAAATAAGTAAATTATTAAAATCTGCTTCTCTCACATTTGTGTTTATGAGTAACTAACTTCTTAGATGTTGTGAAGTCAAATTCCTATAAGAATCCTAATGTCTGTTCTGTCGTCCTCCTGAAAAAAGTTGCCTAATTGCCTGTAGATGTTAACTAAGAGTTAAGATGAATTTTATTTTGAAGGTTTATGTGAAATTATCCTTGAAATGAATGGCAACATCTTGGGTATCAGTTACTAAAGCACAATTCACAGGCAAAGAGCAGTATCCTAGCTGTCCGTCACCAGAGCAAAATTTGTAGAGTTCCATGCCCCATTACATCACGTGAAACTGTTAGGAAAGCATTGTTTAGTTTTATAGTTTGGACTGCCTCCAGAAAGCTTTTCTTGTCTTTTCCTCCAGCAAATTCCCCTAAAGTTTGGTTTCCTTTGTTAGATGTGAGACTTTATTCGTTTATAAAGAAAAGTCTGGGCAGCTGGTAAGTTGTCTGTGTTTGAAAGTTTGTTAGAAAACAGCTTTATTTGTCTCTTGATTTTTTTTTTTTTCTCTCTCTCCCTTCCTTCCCCTCTCCGGATTTAGCTTGCAAGACAGCTTTGAATACATCCACCAAGATCCTAATTTGGGAAAACTGAACACAAATCAGAATAATTTGGGTCCTTGTCGTACTGGGAGTAACCTAGGTAAAATCCGCCAAGTAACTGGGCTCTCTCTTTCTGAATACCAGTATCGTGGGTGTGTGTTTTGCTTTATATTGAGTTTGTTGTGCTGGTTTTTTTTTTTTTTTTTTGCATTATCTTTAATCTGTGTTTATTTTTGTGTGTGTATTCTCTTTGGCCTCTTGTGTGTGTTTTTGTCCCCAGGTCTGCTGCAAGCATGCAGCAGCAAACTGCTGCAGGGCGTAGCTGAAGGAGGACCGCTCCGGCTCACCCGGAGTGCTTCTTTCTTTGCAGGTTTGTGTGGAATGCTGAGTACAGTGTGACCCACACACACGTTAATAATAAATCCTGTGCAGGTTCTTAGAAAAAAAAAATCCTATTTGGTGCCTCTCTAGAAATCCAAGGGGCTCTTGAGATATTAGTTTCAAATGCAGCCAAGTTCATGGTGTTTTGAAAATTCCACCAAAGAATCTCTTTTGTAAATGTCTTTGCTAATACCCCAGTGTAAGCTGATTTTGATCTGAAATGAGCCCTTAGTGTTTCTAAGAGGATTGTATTTTCTGATTTTCCCGGGCCTCTTCTGCTGCTCTGAACTGTTTCCCTTTCTCATGGTATACCTTGGTCCGTTTGTTCACCTGCATCCTTACCTGCACAGAGTTTCTTCAAAAGTCACCCTAATAAGAGCATGGATGACCTCTCTTTCTCTTTTCTTCCTCATCTCTCTCTCTTTCTCTCTAGCATTTAAGTAGTTTAAACACAGTTTCTAGGTTCTTTACAGGTATAATCATCTCGGTCTCTCTGAGTAGGTAAATTCTGAGATTTAACTGACCTTGCTAGCTAAAGCTGAGAATGTCTGCTGTAGTCTGGCATGATTAACAAGTGTGGGGAATCTTCACTACTAACATGAAAGGTTACATTTATGGCAAATGGTGTTCTTCATTCTGTTCTTCTTTGTAGCCAGAAATGTGCTAAGCACCATGAAACTGACACCGTCCCAGCTACTTAGAGTGAGGATAAGATGTTTATATGCTCGTTTTAAAACTGTGAAAATAAACATGCTTCAAAAATAGCTGGCAAGTATAATAATAATCAGGCAGGGCACTGGGCTTCTTGTACATTGTAAAGCTTGCTATAGCAGCATGCCATCTACCCTGCAGCTCAGTGAGTGTACAGTATGGGTGAATCCGAAGTCTATAGTACTTTAGTGTGTTTTCTAAAATTCATGCCAGGATATGAGTTTTTCTCAGTAACTACAGTAATGCTGGGTGTATATGAAAAAGAACTGGAGGAAGAAGTATTTGAAAATGGATATGTGGTTTTTTGTTTTTTTTATCTGCCAGGAGAGTGGGTTATAAACAAAGGAACATTTTTTAAATTTACGAAATGGTATTCAAGTATTTCTGTTCCCTTAAGTTGCCTCAGGCACTAATGAAACTGATTATAAAGCATTTTGAAAATACAGTGCTATTTAAGTATTACTGATAATGAGGAAACGGGCTGAAAGTATCTGCCTGAGAATGTTTGTTCATTGTGTCAACTGCACGAATAGTTTATTATGGCAGTTCGTTTTAGAAATAAGCATCACTCCAGAAAGTGTTTGTGTTAACAACAGGATAAAAGCAGGTAGTTACTTGACTCTATCTTCTTTTCACTCGTTTTCTACATATTTAATTTTGCTTTGTGGTTGATCTTTCTATAAACGTAGGCCAGTCATCAGTAGCAGTAGCCTACCTTGAAATGTAAAAAGGACTGCAGTCGCTTTTGAACAACTCGTTCTTTGGGCATTTCAGTAACATGTTTACCTTTTGCCTTTATCTCAGCACACAGCACTCCGGTTGACATGCCGAGCAGAGGACAGAATGAAGACCGGGACAGTGGCATTGCCAGATCAGGTACTTGTACTTCCCTTCATTGGTTTAGCTCGTAGGGTGAACTCACGTCCATGATGGGGAAGTAGGTGGGAAACAGAAGACAGGGCTCATCTTCCAGGTTTTTTCCCTCTCCACATTCTAAGGTTCTCTCACGTGTCTGAAGATCTAGAACTTTGATTTACAGCATCTAAGAGTGATTGAGCAAAATGGACTTGTTTTTTTCTAAACTCATTTTTTTCTCAGAGTCTCATAGGAGACTCTTGTACTTTGAGAAATTTCTTTTTTCTTTTTCAATTTTAATTTTTTTATTTTTTAATTAACATATAATGTATTATTAGCCCCAGGGGTACAGGTCTGTGAATCACCAGGTTTACACACTTCACAGCCCTCACCATAGCACATACCTTCCCCAATGTAGAAATTTCTTTTTAAAGGGAAGCTTCCTTGAGCCAGTGTTACTGGGAACTTGCCTGCTGAATATTGAATGTAAAATCAGAGGAAGAAGGGTGTCTGTGGAAGAAGGTCTATCCATGACTGGGACAGGGCCTGCCAGTCACCCTCTGTCCTGTCCTAGAGTCAGGCTGATGATCTAGATTTTATCTTGGATACCCCTTGCTCTCATTCCTTTAGGCCTTCAGCTTCTCTAATATTGCTTTTAAGATCTCTTAGTTTCTGTTTTTGTACACAATTCTG
The DNA here is from genome assembly GCA_003697995.1 of Taxidea taxus jeffersonii. Lineage (NCBI taxonomy): Eukaryota > Metazoa > Chordata > Mammalia > Carnivora > Mustelidae > Taxidea > Taxidea taxus. The sequence continues at coordinate 265,993 of ML104637.1, read as the reverse complement.
CTATGATTTTTGATGTGTGGCTTAGATCTAAGGTAGGTTCTATGCTATAGAAGAAGGGTAGTGAACCAGTCATCTGGAACCGGAGGCCTTGGAGGTATTTGGGTTTTGCCTGATGAACATGTCATACACGCCACTTCTGCCTTCCACTAAAGACCAAGTGTACCCTGCTGGTTTTACCCGAGATACATAGCTCCATCACCGCATAAGCCAGCCGATCAGTGCTTGCATGTGGGGGACTGGATCCAGGCCTCAGATGACCTCCTTCCTGGCCTTCCATTCATGACAGCAGCCAGATCTGAATGTTTTTTCATGAGAGGAACTAGGGACTGACCAGATGTGGGAAGGAAAGACCAATGTGAGCTTTATACCCCGGTGGTGTTCAGCAGTTTGTTGATAAAATCCTCTTTATGTTCTTACTGTAGTTAATTCTCTAAGATCTCTTATACCCTCCTTACATTGCTGGAACCAAAGTCCTCATCCTAAAACAGAATAGGGACTCCAGGTGTTTGAACTGCCTTAGCAGAAGAGGTAGAGAAATTAAAAACATGCTTATTCCTTTTTTCTATAATTTTTAACTTTGTGTCTAAAGATTTGAGAGTTTGGGGAAATTTTTTAAAATCGATTTTATTTTTCAGAACAGATTTAGATTTACAGAAATACCAGGACGAGTACAGAGAATTCCCATATAACCTGCACACAGTTTACCCTATTAATAGCATCTTACATTAGTATGGTGAATTTGTTATAGTTCACAAATCAATATTGATGTATTATTATTACCTAAAGTCCACAGTCTTATTTATTTCCTTAGTTTTTATCTAATGTCTTTTTTCTGTTCTAGGACCATATTATATTTAGTTATCATGTCTCCTTAGGGCTCCTCTCAATTTTTTTAGACTTTATTTTTGATAACCTTGACAGTTTTGAGGGATAGTGTCCAGGTATTTTATAGAATGCTCCCTATTCAAATTTGTTTGATGTTTTTCACATGATTACTAGGGTTATGGTTTTCCAAAGAAAGATCCCAGAGAGAAAGTGCCTTTTTCCATCACATCATACCAGGGTACATGTGTTTGTCAGGTTTCTCTGCTGTGAAGTTACTCTTTATTTCCCCTTTACTGTAACTTAGGGAGGAAGTCACTAGGTGTAGTCCACATCTAAGGAGTGGAGAGTTCTGTTCACCTTCCTTGAAGCAGGGTATCTGTATCTACATAAAGTATTTGGGATTCTTCTGCATGAGAGATTAATCTCTTTCCCCTCATCTGCTCATTTTCTGATTCAGTCAGTAGTGCTGAAGCTGTTCCAGCTTTGGCCATGGAAGCCCTGGAGCTCATTTTGCCGGCTTCTGTGTTTCTCTAATATACCCCTATCGGCATGGTATGGATGTATGTGTTTTTAATACTTCTTACTTTCTGACGCTATAAGATACTCCAGACCTGTACATTGTCTTATATACTCCTATCAGTCATAGAATCAGCCATTGCTGAATGGAACCCCGTTCTTTCACTGGAGAATGATATTAGATTCTAAGATCTAGACATTAGATGTGCTCATTGCCACTGGAATGTCTTTTTTTTATAGGTCCTGTCAGCTGACAAGCAAAAAATAAGAGTTTATGCTAACTTTATACATATAAAATAAAATTGCTGGGTGTAATATTATGTATGTATATGTTAGGTTAAAACATGAGTTTATACTGATATCTCCATTATCTGTAAGCCATTACCACATGGATCTTCCATGGATGATGGAATTCATTCATGGATTATTTCTCCCCTTGCTTATGTGAAACTCCATACTCCAGCAGTGAGAAACCTGGGTCTCACTGTCTGCCATCCACTTACTTAATTGTGTACATTTCAGTATACGTGTGTAGTGGTGTCCAAATTGTTAACCTGTACCCGGAAAGAAAACAACTTTATTAACTAGAGTATAGTGCTTATATTCAGTTCCTTTTAACTTTAGTCTTAAAGATGTCTACTCATTTTCAAAGTTACTTAGGTCAGCTTTTTGGGGAAGATTTATTTATTTATTTTAGCGAGAGAGAGCATGGAGCGGAGGGGCAGAGGGAGAGAGAGTCTTAAGCAGACTCCGGGCTGATCACGGAGCCTGATGCGGGGATTGATCTCACCACCCCGAGATCATGACCTGAGCTGAAATCAAGAGTCAGATGCTTAACTGAGTGCACCACTCAGGCGCCCTGAGATCAGCACCTCTTGAGATGGGGGAGTTTTTGTAGCTGTATGTGACAGTCCAGTAGAATCTCTGAAATTGGTGTTCACACCATTTCACCATGTAAAAGCTTCATGAATTCTGCCCAGAATTCCAATTATCACAATTCAGGTCTGAAGAATAATTTAAGGTTCTTTTTTTTCCCTCCCCCAGTAGTCCAGTAGAGAAGTAACTTGAGAAACGCTTTTTTGTTTGTTTTTAAATCATTGTCTATACAGAGAAACTTGTTCCAGGATAAAAAAGAACTTTAAAAGAGAGTTTACAGTTCCCCATCGAAAAGAAACCTGGGGGTCTTTTTCCTATCCCACTAGTGCCTTCCTTATGCATCCCCTCCTGCAGGCAAACCTGAAAGGAGGGAATGGATATAGGAGCTTATTTCACATTGAGCAGCATACTTGTTCCATGCAGGGTATGCTCTGGGAATGCAAAGAGCATAGGGTTTTGAATTCCCAAAAGAGTTTACTCTGTTGTTAGAAAACTGAATTATTTTGGTGGTTTTCACAGTAAGACCAATTTGATACAGTTGAAATTAAGGGAAGGAGTTAGAAGCAATGATTCCTAACTAGCCAGTTATTAAGCTATATTTGTTTATTTATTGAATAGCAGCTTTTAGTCCCCTGTGTTGTCAGACTTTACCAGAATTTGGATGTTTTTGAAGAAGAGTAGAATATAGCACGTGACCTCAGGAAGAGTTTGTGTAGACCAAGAGTTAAAATCCAGTGTGATAAGTACCACCTCATAAGATATTGTGGGAACAAAGAGGAACAGTAAGTCACTTTGCCTGGGAATTCAGGGTGATGGCCTCATAGAAGAGGTAATACTTGAGTGACACCTTGAAGGTAGAAAAGAGCTGCACCAGAGTTTAGGAAAAGAGCATTTCTGAAAATAGTTTGTGCAAGGGTGTAGATCCTTGAGAGTATACTCTTAGGATGTTTGAACAATGGCAGGACTAGAATGCGGGGTTGGGAATGTCAGCAGGTAAGGCTGGTTATGAAAGGCTAATTTTGAATGGCACCAGTCCCATGATAAAGAGTTTGGATTTAATCTTATAAGCAGGGACAGCTAAGGGATGTAACGTAATTGACTCTATTTTTGAGGTCAAGGTGGTACGCCAAAACTGCTCCAGAAAAACCTAGACCAGTATATCTATTGCTAAAATACATGAATGGTGATGCTTTCTAATTTAGCAGGGGATGAAGGGGCTTAGGGGTTTTTTCCCATTAACTTTTTTTCAATATAGTTTTCTCAAACACTGGGGCTTCCCACCACTGTGTATGTGTGTGTATGTATTTGTGTGTGTGTGTGTGTGTGTGTGTGTAGCTAGCATAAAATGATTATCTGATTTAGCATAAAATTTTGAAAAACAGTCCATTGGTTTTTTTTTTTTCTCTTCCCTTTTTTGGAATAGCATCTTTGAAAAATATACAACTTTTCTTTCTAAGTTACTCTTCATTTTAAGTACTCCAGTGCCTTTTTACAAGCTTATAACACACAGAATAAGAAATAAAGCAGTAACAAGAATATCTAACTTTTTAAAAAAAGAAAAAAAGAGGGGCACCCACGTGACTCAGTCAGTTAGGTGTCTGACTCATGATTTCAGCTCAGGTCATGATCTCATGGGTCGTGAGATCAAGTCATAGACTATCTATGGAAGGGATACAAGCCTGGACAGATAAGAAGGGAAAATGCATTTTCATTGTGTTCTCTTTTGGATATTTTTTAATGTGTGCTTTGTGCATATGTTTGATTTTTGAGAGGTTGTTCTTTTAATGGTTACCATTAAAAATTTTTGAGTAAGGTCTTGGGAGAAAGGAAGGGTGGGTTTCAGCCATGCTAGGAGGTGGGATTGGCAAGGCTCGGTGACTAAGGGGGCACAGGATATGGAGGAGGCAGGAGGAAACAAGGAGTGACCCTCTAGTTTCTAACTTCAGGCAAACAAGCAGGGGATAATTGCATTAACTAGTACAGGGAAAGCAGGAGGGCAGTCCAGGGAGGTAGATATTCAGATAATTCTTTAGTTAGAAGTGTCTAAGTTCTTTAGCTGTGTGAGTAGTAATTTAGCTGTAATTTAGAAGTAGGAAACTGGCTCTACAGAGATGGATTGGAGCAGAAGCTAGAATTTTAAAGTCTGAGTACATGAGTAGAGTAAGGGTTGGAGTAGAGTAGAGTAAGGGCCAGGATTGAGACCAGAGCCACTGAGCCTTGTTAATCTATGACCTTAATTCAGGCTTCAATTCTCTTTCTCATCAGAATGTTCAAATCATTGACAAGAAAAATAATTTCCTCATTCACTGAGCAATTGCATTTTCTCTGTTCTTAAAAGTAGTAGAATAAACAGAAGGTCAATATGAGAAAAACTTTGATAATAATGTACTTTTGAATATTTTTTTTCAAAAATTTTAAATGTTTTTAAGATATTATTTGTTTGAAAGAGAGAGCAGGAGCTCATGCAAACGGTGGGGAGGGGCAGAGGGAGAGGGAGAAGCAGACTCCCCACTGAGCAGGGAACTTGACTGTGGAACTCAATTCCAGGACTCTGGATCATAACCTGAGTCTAAATCAGATGCTTAACTGACTGAGCCACCCAGGTGCCCCTTTATTCAGGTGTTTTAAAATAAACCTTCAGTGTAAGAATATGCATCATCATAGTATTCAAAAAGGACATATGTTTTAGCCACTATACAGGTACAGAATGGACCCCACCTAAAATAGTTTCCATATCAAAACTGATGACACCACACACATGCCAAGACTATATGAAAATATTTATCATTCACATAATGATGCTTTCTGGTGAGAGCAGGGTGGGCTTCCCAAGCTGGTCAGCAAATGACTTGAGAGACAGGGAAAGGAGATGATCTTGGGGTTTTTTAATGGTGGTTAGGGGGTAGGGCCAGGGTGAGGGCTTCCACGCATGGCAGAACTGCCCACTGGTTCCAAAGGAGAGGGCCCCTGGGCTTTCTCATCACCTTGCCCATATGCGAGGCAGAAAGGGAAGGGGGTTGGGGGGAGAACCTGAAAAGTATCAGGAGTTAAACGTGAACAAATAGAGTCGAACTGTTGATTGCAACACAGGTCACCACTGAATGAAGCAAACGGACATCCCATTTGTATCTGAATTCTTCATTGACTTAACTGCTGCAGTGCTTTGTAAAGAGGGGCAAGAGTCCAGGAGGGTCTTGCTCTGTTTGCTGTTGGGCCATGGCATCCTTGACCTTGCACGTGCACATACAGGCGAAGGCTTGAACTCAACTTATCTGAGTCTTGGCAGTACAACTTGTACTCCCCAGGGAACACAAGAGAATGGGAGGCCTCCAAGGAGCTGCTGGGAGGTTATCCCCCACTCACTTCTCTGTCTCCCCTGGGAAGTTGTCATGAAGCAGTTTCTCATCACCTCCAGGGTTCAGATAAGATTTGGAGCTTTCTGCCCAGCCCACCTAAGAATTGAGGTACAGAACAGAAGACTTCAGTTCTAGTCTCCAGCTGGCTTCCCAGCACCAGGGTCTCCTAAAGATTATGGAGCAGGCATCTGATCCCTTTTGTGTCAGTATTGTCCTTTGTGGTGTGTGGGGCAAGGATCACTAGAGACTAGCATTTTTGCTTTATTCTTCTTTCCACAGTCTGTATAAGAAACTGTCTCATTTTAAAAATGTCTTGTTCTATCAGTACTGTCAAATCTTTACTTTGGGCTTTGCTTTGCCTTCTGCATATGAAGTTGGCAGTCTGTAATGTAGCTTGGACAGAACTCAGTTTTTTCATTTTATTATAATTCTCATATTTCAAGTCAGACCTTTGATATTCTCCTGGAATGGATATGTATCTTCATCAATTTCAGAAATTTGCTAACTTCTGCTTTAGCTTTTTCCTTTCTACGTTTTTCCTTTCTACATTTGCATTCTTATTACCTGTTTAAGAAAAATTAGAATAAAAAAGTAATGCAAATAGCAACCCAAACTGTAAAGGGATCTAGGAATAATTCTAATATATATATTATATATACATATATAATATATATAAAATATATATATGTGATACAGTTATGGAGAGATGTAAAAATTTGATTTAAAAAAGATAAGTAAGTCAATCAGTAGAGAAAGACAATTATCATATGATCTTACTCATATGTGGAATTTAAGAAACAAAACAGAGGATCATAGGGAAATAGAGGAGAAACAAAACAAAACAAAACGAAAGGAAACCAGAGAGGGAGATAAACCATAAGAGACTCTTAATCATAGGAAACAAACTGAGGATTGCTGAAGGGGAGAAGGGTGGGGGATGGGTGATGGACATTAAGGAGGGCATGTGATATAATGAGCACTGAGTATTATATAAGACTGATAAGTCACAGGCCTGTATCTCTGAAACCAATAATATATCATATATTAATTAACTGAGTTTAAATTAAAAAAATGTTTAAAACAATAAAGTAAAAGAAACTATGTCTCAAAGAAAATAAATATGAATAGAGAAGGAGGTGAAGTTTCACAAATAAATATAAATTCAGTGTAATTTCAGCTAAAATCCCCTGTGAAGCCAGACAAAATAACTCTTATTTATATGGAAGGGCAAAGAACCAAGAGAGTTTTTTAGACTTCCCAAAAGTCTTTGTAGCCACTTCAATCTTAGATTGCAAATTATGGATTAAAAGGCTTAAAAAGATCAAATAATTTGGCAAATAAATGTAAAGAGTGGGCTTATCACAAAGGCTAGGCTAGAGTTTATGTCTAGGTAAGGAATTAAAATTTAAGATGTTCTCAATGAAGTATAATTCAGTGCTGAAAAGTAATAAACTATGAAACCATGAAAAGATATGGAGGAAACCTAAAGGCATATCACTAAGTGAAAGAAGCCAATCTGAGAAAGCTACAGTCCTTCATGATTTCAGCTGTACAACATTCTAGAAAAGGTAACGCTGTAGAAACAGTAAAAAAAAAAAAAAAAATCAGTGGTCCCTAATTGCTGGGGACAGGGCAGGGAGGGATGAATAGTTGGAATACAGAGAATTTTTAGGGAACTGAAAATATCTTGATTGATACTGTAGTAGTGGGTACATGTCATTATATATTTGTCCAAACTCAAAGAGAGTACAATACTAAGAGTGAACCCTAAGGTGAAGTATGGTCTTTGGGTGATAATTATGTTTTCGTGTAGGTTCATCTGTTGTAACAAGTACACCACTCTGGTGAATGAGGCTGATCACAGGGGAGCAGGGGCTCTATGGAGGGAAATCTCCTGACCTTCCACTCAGTTTATTTTTTTTTTTCAACCTAAAACTACTCTAAAAAATAAAGTCTATTTTTTTTTAAAGATTTTATTTATTTATTTGACAGAGAGAGATCACAAGTAGGCAGAGAGGCAGGCAGAGAGAGGAAGGGAAGAAGGCTCTCCGCTGAGCAGAGAGGCCCGATGCGGGGGGCTTGATCCCAGGACCCCTGAGATCATGACCTGAGCCGAAGGCAGAGGCTTTAACCCACTGAGCCACCCAGGTGCCCCATAAAGTCTATTTTTAAAAATTGAAGTGTTTTGAAATCATCATGGTGAGGACATTTTGTCTTTTCATTGAGGGGAGTTTGTGGGAATTTTATTAAAAGTTGAAGTTCCTGGGGTGCCTGAGTGGCTCAGTGGGTTAAGCCTCTGCCTTTGGCTCAGGTCATGATCTCAGAGTCCTGGGATCGAGCCCCACATTGGGCTCTCTGCTCAGCAGGGAGCCTGCTTCCCCCCTCTCTCTGCCTGCCTCTCTGCCTACTTGTGATCTCACTCTCTGTCAAATAAATAAATAAAATCTTAAAAAAAAAAAAAGTTGAAGTTCCTGGGATGCTTTTAAGGACCCTTTATAGTCTTAAAATTACTCTGTGATTTGGTAACTACTATGTATTAACTTTTATTTGCCTAGTAATGTGTTCGGTTTATTAAAAATGGTATTCTCCTATCAGAAAATAATCACAGCTCTATTAATTGACCTTTTTAAATGCTTCTATTCTTTTGTTGAGGAATACAGCTGTTAAACTTTAAGGAACCTTATACTTCTCAAGTGTTTAAATAAGCAAAAACTCTTAAGGGACATACTGTCAGTATTACAGTAAAAAAGATCATTCCTGTCTTTTGGATGTAGTATCCTCTGTCATACAGAAAAAGTGTTCAGGTTCAGAGCTATACCATTGCTGTCCACCACCGCCATAAAACAAAACAAAAAAAAAGAATTATTTAAAATGAAGGTAAGAGGAAAAAGAGAAAATCCAAATGCTGTGTATATAGCTTTGAAACCACGGGAAACTTTCCTCAAATTCAGACTTGGAATCACTAGAAATTTTTTTTTCTAATGCTTTGTTTCTGTCATAATTACTGATTGAGACAGATGCCATTGTCCTTTGCATCGTTGCTCACTCTTCATGCAGCAGTATTTCTTGAACATCTTATATGTACCAGGCATTTTTGTAGGATATGGGGATAGATGTGATCAAATGGACACAATGCCTGATCTCATGGAGTTTATATTCAATAAAGGAATCACAAATCATAGACAGTAAAATGTAGGTAAGCACTTATCACTGAGGAAAATAAAACATATGAGATGCTCATGGAAGACCTCTTCAAGAAGGAGAAATTTTCAGCTGGCTGAATTGCTGGTGGTAACAGGCTCCATGGAGATCAGAGCACAGAGCATTTTAGGCATGGGAACAGCTAGTGCAGAGACCCAGAGTAGAAACAGGTTTCGGAGCTTTGTGTATAAGGATAGAGAGAAGGCTGGAATATAGTAAGGGGAGAATGGTGTATGATGAGCTTGGAGAGGAAATAAGGGGCCTCATCACAGTATATTTTTTTGTTGTGATGGGATTATTTCCAAATACACAGACTGGTGTCTGTTGAAGCTGCAGAAGAGACAGGAGAGTCTAGCCAACCATCAAATGCATTAAATGTTAATGGAACAGATACCTGAATCCACCCTTTTCTCATGAAAGTGACAATGAGTTAGAGGCCAAAATTAAGCCTGTTTTTCTACTTAGAGTTGCCGACTGTATTGCTTCCTAGAGTATGTGACTGACAGTGATATACCACAGTACGTTAATGTAAAAATCATATTAAATAATACTAAAATACTTTTGATAAGGAAGTGCTGGGTACCCCTAAACCGGGCTGCGGGCTCGGGCTGCGGACGCAGGGCGGGCCAGACGCGGAGCCCGGGAGCCGAGCCCAGGCTGTGCCGCGCGGCGCCATGAAGGGCAAGGAGGAGGAGGGTGGCGCGCGGTTGGGCGCCGGCGGCGGAAACCCCGAAAAGAGCCCGAGCGCACAGGAGCTCAAGGAGCAGGGCAACCGGCTCTTCGTGGGCCGCAAGTACCCGGAGGCGGCGGCCTGCTACGGCCGCGCCATCACACGGAATCCTCCGGTGGCAGTGTACTACACCAACCGGGCATTGTGCTACCTGAAGATGCAGCAGCACGAGCAGGCCCTGGCCGACTGCGGCGGGCTTTGGAACTGGACGGGCAGTCTGTGAAGGCACACTTCTTCCTGGGGCAGTGCCAGCTAGAGATGGAGAGCTATGACGAGGCCATCGCCAATCTGCAGCGAGCCTACAACCTGGCCAAGGAGCAGCGGCTCAACTTTGGGGATGACATCCCTAGTGCTCTGCGCACTTTAGCTTAGTATTTCATTTGTGTATACCTTACAAATTTTTATTCAGAATTTTATAATGAAAAAAGGAATATTGTTTGTTTTTTTATTATTTTAATTTTTTTCCTTTCCCTTTCATATGTCTATTACAAGTCCCAGGTTTTCATGATTAACTAATCAGAACTAATAATTTTTTTTTAAAGATTTTATTTATTTATTTGTCAGATAGAGAGCGCAGGAGCGAGCACAGGCAGACAGAGTGGCAGGCAGAGGGAGAAACAGGCTCACTGCTGAGCAAGGAGCCCGATGTGGGACTCCATCCCAGGACGCTGGGATCATGACCTGAGCCGAAGGCAGCCGCTTAACCAACTGAGCCACCCAGGCGTCCCAGAACTAATAATGTTTTAGTACTCTGAAATGTCTTACTTAGTTTTCCTGTTCCCAAGAATTATCAGAGGGAGTCAATAGCCAGCATTTATTATGTAGGGCACTGGGATAAGCGTATTGATTTGTTTAATCCTCACAGAAACCTTAGGAAATAGGTCAGCGCTTCTCAGACTTTTTTCTTTTGTCTGCAGTTCATGCTAATGCATTTTATATTATGATCCAATAACAAACATCTTTACATATAACAAAAATTTCATCAATTAATATTAGCATTGCAATATACTCTTGTTTTCTTTTCTTTTAAGTGTTGGTGTTGGTTCACTAAATAATTCATAACTCACTGGCAGATTGCCATTCTCATGAAAATCCTGAGGTGTGATTCTTTACTGTCCTCATTTTACAGATGAGAAAGCTGACAGGTTAAGTAAAATGCCCAGGTATTAGAGCTGGTGAGTGGCAGAGCCAGGATTTGAATTGGGCGCCTGGGTTCTTACTCAGTTTACTAAACTGTGAATTACACAGCAATACATACAATTTCCAGAATAAATTTGGCCCTCAGAGTCATTTCCATCTTGCTTCTGTGACAGGGGAAAAGATGTTTATAATACAAGTACTACTACCCCTCAGCCCTGTCCTCCACCTGCCAAGAAGTTGATTTAAGCAGCATAAGATTGGAAGAGAGACAGGGGACTCTAACGATCTAGCAATAGGGAATGAAGAGCTTGTGTACCTCATAGGGGACTTTTAGAATTTGGGGGTGGGGCACAAATGTCTAGTTGGCATTTTTTATTAAGTAGTTTTGTGTGGTTTTGAGGAAAAACTCTCTTTTGTCTCCCTTCAAAATTCTCAGTAAAATTACCTACCACTGATATTTTAAATATGGATTTGATTTTTAGATATTTAAGTCAGCTTCAAAGGGTGAAACCAGGTCAGAACAAAGGCACCCTGTTGGGGCCAGCCACATCTGGGCAATACTTTAGTGAAGAAGTGCCATACATTTACCAAGTATTCATGAATTGCTTTGTTAAGTTATCTAGGGAGCTGTCCTGGATACAAGGAGTACATAGATGGTTTAGAGCTTCCAAACAAATTTGTTATGGATATTGGCTAGATTAGAAGAAAAGCATCTCAGTATACATCTGGTGTGGAAAGAACCTTGAGCCATTTTGCATCTAATTTTGTAGCCTGGCAAGTTCACTGCTATTCACGTAGACTTGAAGCTCCATGCAAGCAAGTAAGTGTCTGACTTGTCCACCACTGCATCCCAGTGGCCTGGCACAACACCTGGCACGTTGTACACACTCCAGCATTTGCTTACTGAGAATTGAGTAACAGCCAAGTAACTCTTGTCATATTTACAAAATCAGGTCAGGGAGTCAGGTTATTTAAATACATCTGCCTATAAAAGGTAAATTAAAATGTAAAACTTCATATGGGGAAATGCCTTATCAAGTGATATCCATAAGCATAGTATACTATGTGTGCTCAAATCAATTTCCTTTGTACTGTGGTTTGCTTCTGAAAACATTGACCAGCTTTGGACCCCATTTCCTTTTCCACTGGACTGAGTGACATTTCAGTGTCTAATTCCTTAACCTGAGTAAAGTAAAAGGAAAAAAGTCTGTCTCCTTTCATTCTTCGAAACTAGTAGACATCAATCAAGCATCTCTGATTTGTAAGAATGCCTTTGCCTACCATGAAAGGGACCACTCCCTCCCTGCCTGTTAGAGAAGTCTGGGCTGGCAGGTCAGCTCACTGAGAGCTCAAGCATAGGCATCTAATACTATATACCAGAGAGAGGCTCTGAGGCAAATAAGTAATCCAAGCAGAAAATATATTTAAGGCTAGAGGATGCTGTTTCACAGCCAAGAGAGTGATGATGGGTGAGTGGGGAAGCTGGTTACTGGAGGGAAGGAAGGGCAGTATTGTGTATTTAGAGACAGGGGATAGGAGAGAGGATACTCTGTGGAGGAACTACTTACTTGCCTAGATTTCACTTCAAAATAGGAGTGAAGTAGTAGTTAAGAGGAGAAAATATGTGTAAATAAACACTTTGTATGACATTGGTTATCAGGTAACAATATAAACGGTTATGCTATGTGGACCATTTTTATCAGAAATCTGCATTCTGGTTAAGAGAGTAATAATTATCTTGCCTTTGTAATATAGGGCCTGATAATTGATGCATTTGATATGTCTGTAATCCCTATTTTAAAAATATTTTTAAATTTAAATATTTTTTAAATATTAAAAAAAATTTTTTTAAATTTTATTTTCCTTTTTAAAGGATGTTTTCTTTGCAGTCCAGAAGTCTTAGTAAGAGAGGAGTTGTAGTCTCCCCCTGCTGGATATGGCTGGTAGAACCGGAAAATTTAGGTCACTTGGCACTCATGTTTTTGTGTGGTTACGTGGAGGATTCACTTACCTCAACTTTCAACTTTTCTTCCTCACAGCCTCACTAAGCAGCCTTTTGATTACACCTTTTCCATCTCCAAGCTCCTCTACATCCTCTTCCAGCAGTTACCAGCGCCGCTGGCTTCGAAGTCAAACAACAAGTTTGGAAAATGGCATCATTCCAAGGAGGTGAGTTACAGGTTTGCTCTTGCTCAGAAAGGTGCTGGTTGTAGACTGCTTAAACAAACTGGCAGGACTCCTCTGTTTTCAGTGGGAAAAAACCCCAGACTGCTGGATTAGCTTCTGCTTAGGCTGAAAATGGGCAAATTAGAAGTTTTAAAAATCAATAAATATAAAAGCTGAAAACCAGTCTGGTTTGGAAGATGCTGGGAACCATCTGGGTCATTGTGCCATGTATGAGCTAGATTTGGTGTTAATTTAAAAGGAGTTTCCTCTCTCTTTGAATTGGCTTCTTTCCAGATGTAGCTCTCGTGAGTTAGAGGGTTGGAATAAATCTCTTCCTCGGCTTACTGTGACACCAATGTGGTCTTTGAAAACATATGAACACAAGGATTGTTACATACATACTCTTCTCATAAAACTTAAATTCTTAAATGAAATGGTCATGAATCTGATTATAAAGATGGCATCGAGGTATATTCTGCCTTCATTGCAGTTGAATTTTAGATCTAAAGTTTGGTTGTTTTGCAAAATACACAGCTTGGCTTATTATGATATTACATTAGTAGCTTCTACCTCCTCCCTATAACCCAAAACCTAAAAAGAGATTTAACATAGATTGTACCTATAAAGATGCACATGTCAGTTGTTTGATTTTGTGTGTCGGCTGGTAATCACTGTGTGTAGGGGATCTGTGAGGGTGTAAAGATGATTCAGATACACAACCTGCATCCGGGGACCATTAGTAGAGGTTATTGACTAGTGAGGTAGACCATCCACACATAAATAATAGCAATAAGATGTTAAACTATAAATGCTGCGAGCCAGGGTGGGGGGGTCAAGTGCTTTGGGACTCAGTGGAGGGAGAGAACACTTGTGTTATTAGGTGGGGAATTGGAGATTCCCTTTTTGGGAGAGATGGTGCTTAAAGGACAAGCTGAGAGGCGAGGGTCAGGGCGTGTGTATAGCAAGTGCCAGGCATCTTGCCTCTCTTCTGTTGTTCTCACGATCCTAGCAAGCTCGACCAAGAGAGAAAAATAGAGCTGCTTCACTCATCGAGGAACTGCTTTGTGGTTGGTGGGCTTTGAGTGGAATGGTCAGGAGCCTGGAATTTGGTGTGATAACAGGTCCTAGTTCTGCCACTCACTATGTATACTGACAGTGAGTTAATCTGTGTTCAGAGCGTTGCTTCCTCATCAGCATTATGATCATTGTATTAGTACCAGCCTCAAGGTGTTGTTGGGAAAGTTAAATGAGATACAGCAAGTCAAGCCAAGCTAGGATAAGATAAGTAAAGAAAATATTGGTCAGTAGGACTTATTTACAATTATTATTGCCATCATTATCATTGCTATCACTGTAGTTGTCAGGAGAGGGCATCCCACCTTCCTCACTGTCCTTACAACAGCTTCTGTGATTAAAGAGAATGATGACTCACAGAAGCCCTCCCTTTAGACATTTCTTTACTAAAAATGTTTTTCCATCTCTTCAATTTTTTTGTTTTTAAAGGTTATTTATTTATTTGACAGAGAGAAAGAGGCACAAGTAGGCAGACCAGCAGGCAGAGGGAGAGGGAGAAGCAGATTCCCCACTGAGCAGGGAGCCCGATGTGGGGCTCTATCCCAGGACTCTGGGATCATGACCTGAGCCAAAGCAGACGCTTAATCGACTGAGCCACCCAGGTGCCCCAACCCTTCAGGTTTAAATCCAAAGTTGAGTAGCATTCTTCAATCCACTCCTCTGAAAATTCTTCAGAACTCTAATTTGAATTGAGATGTGGCTTTGGAAAGTAAAGAATCTCTACTAAACTTACACCTAAAATAAATATCTGGTTCAAAAATGAAAATGCAGAACCCCTTTATTGAAAAAGTGGAGAAGAATGCTATTAAGGGTACTAAAATGTAAAGCTTTTTTTAAAAAAAATATTTTACTTACAAAATGTAGTAGAATAATAGTGAAATATGAATAAAACATAAACTTATAAATTACAAGAAATAGTATTTTGGTATCATTTTACATAATATAAATAATGCTATATCTTGATTCATCATAAGACTTTTCTGGCTTTCTTTTCTATCTTCATTTGTTAGGTTATCAAAATTTATAGTTTTTAGCAACTTTGCTTTTAATTGATATAATTGAAGGCAGCATTAATCACTCAGCAAATGCAAGATGGTAAGTAATTTTTTAACAGTGTTGTGAGAAAGATCTTTCTGCTGATGTAACCTTTACTGAAACTTTATGGATTATGAAAACACTGGATTAAGTTTCTGATAAACTTTCAAAATAAAGATTTCAGTACATCTAGGTCTGATGATTCTTGTGGAACAGTTTTTCTAAAAAGATTTAATTCTTCACACAAATCCATTTTGTGTAAGACTGAATTTAATTTTAAATGTAAATTTATACAAACTTATTTTAATGTCTTCTCTGACATTTTGAATAACTCATAGAGGTCTTGCAAGCAACTGAAAGTGTCTTCATGAGTTGTATATAATTCAGAATGCCAGTTTTTGCATTCTATCACTGCATCTTCAGTTACAAAGAAAATTAATTTTAAAGTGGACTTCCTTATTAATAGTTTATCCGAAGCTTCATATGAAAATAGTAGGGTTTTTTTTTCTGTTCAGTACAACAGTCTTTACATTTAATTTGTTTCTATGCCTGTAGATATTTACTTTGCAATGTTGCAATAGTTTTCAAAACTGGAGATGATAAACTGAAGAATTCTGGTTATTCCTGGATATGTTTTATTGCAATGTCCACTGTAGGCTCTTTGTGATAATTTACTGTCTTTGGGGCTTGGGTCAGAGAGTTAAATATTTGTACATGCTCTACAGGGACAGATTCCAGTGATGGATGGGTAAGCTAGCCTCACACTGTGGGTCATGGCACTACCCAAGTCCTTCCTCTCTCCCGTGGCTGTGGTCGCTACTCTTTCTGCTGCTACTGCCCCAGCCACCAGTCTGGGCTCCAGTCCCCGCCTTGCCGCTTTGGGGCCTCCTGGCACCCTGGGCTTTTCAGACACGTGGGTGTGTGCCTAATTGCTCAGCCAGTTGCTCAGTGTCTGGGTTGCATGCCCTTAGGCCTGAGCCCACTGTGTACTCTGCAGCCTGGTGTCTTCACTGCTCACTCACATGCTTCATTGTCCCATCAGACTTCACTTCCAGAATACAGGCTGGAAGATAAAATTACTAAGAATCCAAGATGGTAACTACAAAGCATTAAATCAAGTCTGAGGCCCATCTGGGAATGGGGCTCTGTGTGAGTGGGGTCTCGTGCCCATGAAGCTGGCACACAGAGAGTGTAAGTGGGGCTGATATTTTGAATTGATCACTACGCCTGTGAAGACCCCTTCATTTAAAGATGTTGCAGTTGATCTCTTACTTTTGGCAGGTATGCAGGTAGAAAAATTTTTGATGTGAGACAAGGGAACAGCAGGTACCAAAAATATGATTGCCTCTGGCTTTGAGAGAAAATCGACAGTAATCAGAAACTTCTTAAGAGAGTTAAAGGTAAAAAAAGGAAGATTTCACAGTCCTGAACAGTTAGTCCCACACTGGATACTCCTGTCTCCAGGCCCCCTGCTGTGCCGGGTGGTAAATTTTGGCTACTGGTTGGGGAGTCGGTTTGGGCATTTACCAGCTGGTGGGGAGTATCGCCTGAAATAGAAGAGAACTGCAGAGATTTCATTCCTTAGTGAGGCGACGGAAACCCTAAAGGACTAAGGTATAAAGTACTCAGAGGAGCTTTTGATTTGAATTATTAAATTGAACCAACCATATAAAGTTGCTGTGGGTTTGTTCTCTGACCTACAAAAATGGCAATTCCCTATGTTCCGATATAATACGTAGATTCAGATGAAGTTCAAAGCTGACAAAAACAATTAGGCTAAGCCTGATATCAATTATAAATGCTGGTATCAATTATAAATCCTTGAGATTACTTAAATAATCACAGTTTTTGCTTTGCTTATGATCTTGAGGTAAAATAATGTATCTAAATGCTTATTTGTTAAGTGTCAGCAAAATGCTATTTGATTTGTTTGTAAGGAGAAAACTTAAGTGTGTAGCAGGGGTCTTTCCTTGACTTGAAGTCCTGCCAGCTGACGTGATCGCTCCCAGCTATTTCCTCTGAGTGCTCCAGCTGGCTGGGTGCACCTGATGGCGTGAAGACCAGAAAACAGATCAGACACAGGGCAAGGTCCCTGCTCATTTCCAACATCTAGAAACAAGCCTAGCTTAGAAGACAGACACCCGGGTTCTAGCTCCAACATTGTCACTGAGAAGTTTTCTATTCCTGAGACAAGTTAATGACTCATTCTGCCTCAGTTCCCACATTTGCAGAAAGGCCTATGTACCTTACATGGTGACTTGAGGGTGAAGAGATGATGATGTATTGGGGTGCATACTCAAATGTTTTAAAACATTCTGAAACGTTCTTTCATTGTGGAATAATTTTAAAAACATAATCACAGTACTGTGTGAACTGATGTATTCTGGTTTGTGAGACTATAGAATAAAGCTCAGTTGCTTTGGAATTCGGTAGACAGAGATACAGCAAAGCGAAGAAGAGCTATCCACATTGTTGTAACTATGGAAGTTTTTCAGAAATGCAGTAGGTGGCACTATCTGCTACATTAAGATAGAGTCAGCTATTGTTTATGAGAGATGATGCATAAACTTGCATAGGGGGTTAAGTGTTTATTACAATTTCATTATTAAGGACCATGTTGGCTGAAGATGAATGTACTGAAACAGTCATTTTACTTTCAAAAAAGAAGAAAAATAGATGCCAGACCAAAAACAAAAGTGTTGGCCATATATAAGCTCAGAAATTCCTATATAAAATAGAAATAAACTGATGCAAAAAACAAAGTTATATTACAGGTACTTTGGGAAAGGTGAGTATTCACCATATGAAATTTCACTGTATGAAATTAAGTACAATTCTAAGAGAGGCTCAAGATTTTTTTTCTGATGAGCAGATGATTAGGATCTAGGAATTTTTCGAAAACAGTTGATGGTTTACTAGAGTGCACAGCATTTACAACAGCACCTGGCACGTCTATTAGTGAGACCTTGTTAACTGATTTATCAACCACATCTCCATCTCGGGGATCTTGCTTAAAGTTGAGAATAAAACAATAACATGTCCTTTCTGAGCTTAGAACAAGATGTCTCTCTTCTTTCCTTCAAAAATAAAATGGCTTTCCTGACCATAAAACATCTGATGTATGCGTGTTTTCAAAGCTATGGATATGTGAAAATCACAGGAACGTTATAGACTGTGAGTAGTAGAGCAGCAAATAAGTTTAAGATCGGGGGTATGGAGGCCTTGAATCCTGCCAAGCATAAGTAATTGTCTTGTGGTAATTTGTAGTAAAGAAAACAGAGGAAGTAGTACCCTCCTGTATTCAGTGGAGATCCGAGACTAAATGGTGAAAGTTGGTGAGAAAGAGAAAGTTAATTGTATACCTCCTGTGTGCCGGGCAAAGTGCTTTCATGTGCGATTTATTATGGACTTTGCTTTTGGTATCTTTGTACCAAAAAAAAAAAATTATTTTCACTTTTGTCATTAGTAGCTATGTGGTAGTCAGTGCTGGTTTTTCAGAATAATTTAGTAAGAGACAGGGTTAGACCGTATTTCTGAGTCTTAGCTCTTAAGACAGATTGAGAACATACCCATAATTTACTGGTTTCATGATTCTCTTATCATAGAAGCAGAGTCTCTCAAAAGAATCTTAAGGTTTTTTGAGAATTTGACTACCCAGCTGAGAGATACGTCTTTCTGCTTGGGGGATTTCCCAGAAAGCTTAATCAATTGCATGGCTTAATCTGAGCATTTACCGGACTTACTTCATCTAATGGTTTTAATAGCCTTGGGAAAGTAAGCCTCAACCACGAGTAAATTTCCAAACATGATGCACTAGTTAAACAGAAAACCACAGGATCGTTTCCCTTCTAATGTTCCTATCTGTTGGTATCTCTCAACCAAAACAAAGGGCCTATGTTTTGAGTGACCAGATGTGTCTCCCTGCTCTCTAAATACCATGAGTCTGATGTGAAATAATCCAAGGGAAAAAGGCTAAGAGCCTAACAGGAGGACATTCTAAGTTACTTTTAGGTTTTATTTAAGCTTTTTTCATGTTAGAAGATACCGTGTGGTAAGTTGATGTTTTCCTTTACCATGACAGAGAATTAGAGAAGAGAATGAATTAGAAGCAGACAAACTCTTGGTTAAGACTCTGGGTGTTCTCGGTTCTCTTTCTGAATGTCATCCCCTGGCATTAGTTTATCCTCAATGCGATTCTTGGAGGCACGGCAACTTTTAAAACTTATTTTTCCTTCAGGTCAACGGATGAGACATTCAGCCTAGCTGAAGAAACCTGCAGTTCTAATCCAGCCATAGTTCGGAGGAAAAAAATTGCCATAAGCATCATCTTTTCTCTGTGTGAGAAAGAAGAGGCACAAAGGAATTTCCAGGACTTCTTTTTTTCTCATTTTCCCTTGTTTGAATCTCACATGAACAGGTTGAAGAGTGCCATTGAAAAGGTAATAAGAATGTAGTTCTAGTGTCAAATAGAGACGTGATCATGGCGCTTTAAAGTGGTTAACATCTCATGGTGTATGTATCTGATCACTTTTTTAGAGAAGTTAAATTGTCTGCAATAGTAATAGACCCTTAGGTACATTGATATCAGATATCAGATACTATAGTATTTTAGGAAAGGAGATCACTTCTTCCTGATGCCTGAAGTCATTACCACAGTGAATGTCTTGATTATAATGTTATTTTATTAACAAAAGCCCAGTAGTGGACAGTTACAAAGAAATCTCTTCTCAGAGAGCAATTTGGTTTGTTTTCTCTTCCATGTAGGCCATGATCTCCTGCAGAAAGATAGCAGAATCGAGTCTGCGTGTCCAGTTCTATGTCAGCCGTCTGATGGAAGCTCTGGGAGAATTCAGGTACATTGGCAGCATCTGGCAAATCCCCAAAGGTAGCTTGTAAGTAGCTGTAGCCATGGCAGCCATGGATCTGGGGATACCCAGAGACCATTACTTGGAAGAGTCATGGGACTGGCAATTACTATCACTTTGGCAGCTCCTTCCTCAAGAGGGAAATCCAGACCAACTGGAGCAAAAAGTTCTGGTCACTCTGCACTGTGTAATCTGCACTGCTGCCGGTCATCCAGTCCTTGATTGCTTTTAACAGGATGAATAGAGAAAACTAATATTTAGGTGTCTCTTATAAGCCTGTTCATTATTTCACGTCCTCCTCACAAGAGCCCTTGGAGTAAGCACAATTAACTAGCCCCATGTTAAAGATATGGCAACATGGGTTCAGGGCTGCTTATCCACAGCATAGCTGGAGAGAGGGTCTATAGCAGGGATGTAGACCTTCCATTCTTCCAGGACGACCCGTGTTTATACCCAGTGTACTCTCATCAGTGTCCTGGTATGAACCACAATTGTGTGTCTTCATTTTCAGTTTCTCATTCATGATCTGTGTACTCCAGAGACTGGTTTTCTATAGTCCTTGCTCCTAATATCTGGGTAGGAAGGTGTAGTGTAGGCTGGGATTTTCACCCCATTTCTTTGAGCCAGTTTCTTGATGGGGAGTGGAATTACACTCCAAATGGGTCATGAGCTAATGAGCCAAACTTATTCTGTAGCTGAAGGATAAACATATTTTTGGTAGTTCTTGGAATTTTAGAACATTTTTTTGATGCTTAAGGTGAATTCTATAATGCTTCTTGGAGCAAAATCCCCAGTAGTTTTTGAACCCTGGGTTATATGTATAAAGTACTCAAATAATACATCAGTCATTATCTGGTGACTATCAGGACCCAAGTCATACAGTTGAGAAATAGGGTGACGTTGTGCTAGTTTAATGAAAGTATTCATTTTTCAGAGGTCAGGAATCTGAAAGTACAGAGCCAGAGAACCTCACTTGTTCATAGACCAGTCTTATTCTTACTTCAGCTATCTACCTCTCCAGCAATGGTGACAAAGAAAAGTGTTATCAATTGGAGACCTTAGTTTTAGTAAAGAAATTCCTGTTCCATGTGACTGTAACTTGTCCTTGCTACCTAACTCAGCAAATGTTTTTTGGCCAAGGTGGAATTCTATTGTGTGTCAATTCTTTTAGGCACACAGCTAGAAAACCAAATCAGAATATATCTCAGCTCTTTTCATTTGGAGTGGATGTATTCTCCAGTGGAGATCCTAAGCTAAGTTAGTGTGTTCTTTGGAAAAACACTTGTGCATCATGACCTTGCAATAGAGCCCTTGGCACCAGGTGTTGGGAGACCTGAAGTCCTCCTGACCTTGTCGTTCAAGCTTTTATGCAAGTAACTTAATTTCTCTAGGCCTGTTTCTGAATCTGTAAAGTAATAGAGCCATATTAGTCAGTTTTGCTAATAGCTTATAGTTCTAAGAATTCTATTCTGTTAGTGCTTATAAAGACTCAGCATATATTATGGTGAAGAAGAGCCACTTACATAATTTTTCCATTTGAAATGAATAGAGTGCTTTGGTTTAGAGAACTAAAGCACCAAATTGGGAGTGTTGAGTTCCCTTTAGTCACATTTTTTATATAGCATATACTCTCTTTCTTCCTTTACTTCTTTACTATAAGAATAGTACTCGTGGGTGGCTCAGTCAGTTAAGTGTCTGCCTTCGGCTTAAGTCATGATCCCAAGGTCCTGGGATCGAGTCCCGCCTCGGGCTCCCTGCTCAGTGGGAAATCTGCTTCTCCCTATGCCTGCTGCTCCCCCCTGCTTATGTGCATTCTTTCTCTCTCTCTCTATGACAAACAAAATCTTTTTTAAAAAATGGTCGTAAAGTTCTATACTAGGTATTGTGAAAATAAATTGCCTTAAAAATGAGTATTTTATATCATGGGTTAGTATACCTTTTCTGTAAAGTGCGTCTGTCATAGCTACTCAACTTTGCCATTGTGCAAAAGCAGCGACAGATAATATGTAAATAGATGAGCATGGCTGCGTCCCAATAAAATGTTGTTTACAAGAAAGGTGGTGGTTAGATTTGGCTTGTGGATCACAGTGGGCTGATCCCTGACTTATACACTGCTTGAATCCCTTAAAGGATGCATAGATTCACATTATTGTTTTCTTCTTTATTCCTTTATTAAAAGATTATGATCAACCAAAATGATGGCTGTGACAGTTTTGTGTATCCCTTTTCTCTTCTGTAGAGGAACGATCTGGAACTTGTATTCTGTTCCAAGGATAGCTGAACCTGTATGGCTTACCATGATGTCCAGCACTTTGGAAAAAAACCAGCTCTGCCAGCGCTTTCTCAAGGAATTCACACTTTTGATAGAACAGATCAACAAAAACCAGTAAGTATCAACTCTGGAGTCTCGGGTGCAGCTTCCGTGGTCAATGTATGTACTGCATGTGACATGCTTCTTCCTGCATGGGCTCATCTGGTGGTATTTTCTTCCATTTCTCCAAGGTTTTTTGCTGCCTTACTGACTGCAGTGTTAACCTACCACCTGGCCTGGGTACCGACCGTCATGCCTGTTGATCACCCTCCCATTAAAGCCTTCTCAGAGAAACGCACCTCTCAGTCCGTGAACACGCTGGCCAAAACACATCCGTATAACCCTCTCTGGGCACAGCTGGGTTAGTACCTAATTTGACTATTCGGAGACTTGATGGGAGGGAATGGAGAAAATGCTCCAGTTTTTTTTGTGAATATTGGCTCTCCATCCTGGCGATGCAGGAGATGTCATTGGGTGGACAGAAAATAGGAGATTGGCCCACAGAATCTAGTTGTTTAAGTCTGTCTGTTCCTCTCCTTCCCACTGCTGGCAGCTTTGTTGTGCTCTGCCGAAGCACAGTAGAGGCAAACGGTTCTCCCGGACTACAGCGGCAGCTCATCCTGGAGCCGGGTTTCTTAAGCTTGGCCTCGTTGATGTTTGGACCAGATAATTCTTTTGGGGTGGGGTTGGGGGGAAGGGGGATGGGAGAGGGACTGTCTTGTGCATTGTAGGATGTTTAGCACTGTTCACTAGCTTCCAGTGAAAAACCCCCTTCAGAGTTATGACCATCAAAAGTTTTTCCGGACATTGTTCTTGGGCAGCAAGACACTCCTTGGCTGAGAACCACTGCTCTCAAGGATGGACTCGGTAGGAAAAAGGAAAAAAAAAATAGGAGAAAAAAGAAAGTAGTGCACTAAATTTTACTGCCTTTATAAGTTTAGCTTAAGGTAGGAACCTTGTCTTTCTCTACACCGCTTCCTCGCAATGAGTTAGTGGTGATTATTTCCTTACAACTTCATTCTTAAGCATGGTATAGGAACCTAATTCTTGGGCATATTTGGTTATAGAATTTGGGACTTGTGACATCAAAGTGGCCTCTCTGGGTTCATGTGCAGGACAGGTCTACCCTGGGACCTCTCACTCATCAAACATAGAGAATGACAAAGTTATACTTGCTACTCACTGTGGTCCAGATCTTATGCTAGATGCCAGGGATATGGAGTTAACACACAGCTTAGCATTGGGAAGCTAGTTGCCTAATGGAGGTGGCAGATTTGTATTCAGACAATCTCACAACATCCTGATTGCTCCTTTGATAGAAGTGTGTAGAAGGATGCAAGAGAGAGACAGTACAGAGCAAGGGAGCCAGAGCCAGACTGCATAAATCAAATCCAGTCTCCATGGGCAAGTGACTTAACCTCTCTGTGCCTCAGTTTCTTCATCTGTAAAATGGGATAATAATGTTTGCTGTGGAAATTAATTCTACATAGAGTACTTCTGTTATTTATGCTGCTGGTGAGAATGTTGACATAGAGGGGCACTCGGAGACAGAGTGAGGGGATGGAGGGTATTTTCAAGGAAAGCATACTTAAGGAAATGTTTAAATGACATTTTCAGAAGTACAAACAAGGGAGGTGCACTCTAGTAGAAAACAGCATGTTGTAATAACAATAATGAAAGCTGACACTGTGAGCCAAACATTGTTTTTAGTGCTTTTTACATGTATTAATTAATCAGATTCTCATTCCAAACCTATTACTATTGTCCTCACATTATAGATAATAAAGATATCTTACCCTTTTGTCCTGGATACAAGAAAGAGAAAACATGTCTCACAGATAGGGGGATAATAGGTACATGTTAACTGAATTAAAGAATTTATGGATGTTAAAAATGGATTTAACACAACCAGTAAGTACTGAGCTCAGAAAAGAACTCAGAGTGTGCCTCACTCTGGGTTATACAGTTCTGGGGAGGATGCAGCATTGTTCTTGTTATGGAACAACAGTCTTTTTTTTTTTTTTCAAAGATTTTATTCATTTATTTGAGAGAGTGTAAGAGAGAGCATGAGAGGGGAAAGGGTCAGAGGGAGGAGCAGACTCCCTGCTGAGCAGGAAGCCCAATTCGGAACTCTGTCCTGGGACTCCAGGATTATGACCTGAGCCAAAGGCAGTCACTTAACCATGTGAGCTACCCAGGCGCCCCTGGAACAATAGTCCTGAAAAAATGTAGTATCATTAAGTGGCTAAGGGAAAGGGGCTTGATATTAAGGAAACATGGTGTTTCATGCTGCTGGATCACCCATTTATTAACAATGCTAATTAAGCAGTTTGCATTTAATTAGATAAATGCATTTATAATTAGACATGCTTTTCATTTGAAATTTAACTAATTGAGAGCCATTAATTCTCTGTGTTCAGTATAACAAGGCAAAATCCCTTCCCATGGTCTCACAATCATGTAGTAGATCATGTATTATTTTTTTGAAAGATTTTATTTACTTATTGAGAGAGAGTACGAGTGTACTCACTCATGAGTGGGAGAAGTAGGGAAAGAGGGAGAGAGAGAATCCCAAGCAGACTCCCCACTGAGCTCCGAGCCCGACACAGGACTTGATCTAGCGATCCTGAGATCATGACCTGAGCTGAAATTGAGTCGGATACTTAAGCAACTGAGCCACCCAGGTGCCCCAGTAAGTCATGTATTGTTGAAAGTTTCCAATCCTTCCCACCCCTAGACAGTCCAGCCGGGGTTTGGCTGTTGACGAGCAGTGTGAGAGGGGCTAAAACCCTAGAACAGAGTCATGTGGTAAAGCCAAATGTAAATGATGGTTGAGTTTCCATTATTACAGAAAATCAAGGGGCTTCAGTAATTTGACAGGGGAGCCCTTCCAACTATTATTATTTCCATTAAATATCAAGTCACAGTAAAGAAGAAAATATAAACTTCTGGGAATATACAATGATGTGGATGTAATTTTAATCTAGGTTCTTAAGTAATAGAAAGGACTTTATCTTGAATTATTTCCAAGACTTATCTGAGTGCTTGCCAGGACCGTTTGTGCCCACTTCTGCCTGGCTCCCTGGCAATCCCAGGGAAGGGAGGAGAAAAGCTGGAAGTAACCAGTGCTTGGGCCCTTTCACACCCTCCTGGGCTTACTCTCCGGGACCTCCTCCCCACCTCTGCTTCACATGAGCCCTCCGCACATAGGCTTTCTAAAGGGATCACCAGCCATTGTTGGGTTGTAGAAGCAATTTAGTTTGTCAAAAAAAGCATTTAAAAGGGTCAATATAGTAGAATGTATCAGAGTGACACATATACTGTTTTGTAAAATGTTTCTTTCAGAGGGTGAGTGAGGCTTCAGTATAAATGCATTTCTCTCTTGACATGGGTAGGCGTAGTTTGAAAGCCACTTTCTTTCACCACTATTGAAGGAGTTCCGTGTGGGTCTCTTTTATGATACTAATGACCTCAAGAATATGTGGAAATGAAAAGCAGCTTTTCTCCTCATAAAACATTTGGGATTGTTGGTTTAAATTAATGTGAGTAAAAATGTCTGAAATTTTTCATTTTCTGCTGAAGTTTAAATTGTATTTTTCAGAATGCAGTGGAATTAGACTCCAAATCAATATATATGATTTGTATGTATGATAGGGAGAAAAGTCCCACCTGCTTAGAAATTAAACAGCCCATTTTAATAACCCAAAAGCCAAAGTATACTTCACGAGAGAAATTAGAAGATAGGTTGAACTAAATAATAATAAAGACACAGTAAGTGACCATGTATGGGATTGGGGAAACTCTGTGTAAAGGGAACCTCATAGTATATACACATTTATTAGAAGGTCGTCTTGGAGTCAGTGGCCCTTAAAAATTCTGTCTCAGTTTCTCCCTCCGTCTGTTTCTGCCTCCATATTCCCCACCTCTCCCACTCCCTCTCCATATACCACCCTCTCTTACAGTGCTCCTAAATTCTCAGTTTCTCAGCTTTCTAATTTCTATCTTTTCACCATCCCCTCGATACCTTTTCTTGTCACCTCTCCATCCCCCCTCTGTAAGTGTCCCCCCTTCACTGCTTTGCATGCCTCTTCCACCTCTTTCTGCTTCTCTCGGGTTCTTTGTTATTTGTACCTCTCTACCGCCCACCTCTTCTCTTTCTCCTTCTAACCCTTTTCTCTGTCTTGCCCTCCTCTTTCTGGACTTCCCTCTCTGTTCTCTGGGCCAGCTATGTCTCTTCCTCCACCTGCTCATCTCTCCTTCTCACTCCTTCCCACTTCCTCCCGCTCCTTCCTGCTGGTGCCCTTTTGTGTCCTTCCCTTCGGGTCTCTCCTCTCCCCAACCCAATGCCCTTCCTACTTCCCTACACTCTCTGCCTTCAGCTTCTCTTTCACCTGAAGATACTCTTTTTTCTCCCTTTTCCCCCCTCTGCCTTACTCTCATTTTCTCTCTCTTTAAAAGTTCAATTTACATTTTATTTTTTTATTTCTTAAGATTTTATCTATTGGGGTGCCTTGGTGGCTTAGTCGGTAAGCATCTGCCTTCGGCTCAAGTCATGATCTCAAGGTCCTGGGATGCACCCCATATCAGGCTCCCTGCTCAGCGGGGAGACTGCTTCTTCCTCTCCTCCTCTCCCTGCTTGTGTGTGTTCCCTCTTTCACTGTCTCTCTCTGTCAAGTAAATAAATAAAAAATTTAAAAAAAATTTTATTTGTGAAAGAGAGAGAGCACACAGAATAGACAGAGGGAGAAGCAGGCTCCCTACCGAGCAAGGAGCCCAATGTAGGGACTAGATCCCAGATCCCAGAACCCTGGGATCATGACCGGAGCAGAAGGCAGATGCTTAACCACTGAGCCATCCAAGCACCCCTTAAATTTATATTTTAAATTCTGATTTTAAAAAAAGCCCAGAACATAACATTTGCCATCTTAACCATTTCTAAGTTCAGTTGTGTTGTCTATTCTCACTGTTGTGCAACTTCTTTATTTTGCAAAATTATACTCATGAAAACAAAGGAATCTACTTTGAAATTAGTAGCTTTGTCAGCCCAGGGACTCAAAACATTGTCTTCCAGTTCAGGATCCTGTAAATCTTTAATATTATAGGTCTATTATTTAAATGATGCATTATTTTATAAAAGTTGATCCTAAAATAAAAACACAGTTTCCACACACATGGCTGTCATTACTTCATATTGCTTAAATTCTTATAAATTCTATTTTAATAGCTTTCCTTATTTCCTTTTTTAATTTATGAGTTGTAATGTTAACTGCATTGCTAAAAAATAATATTGTCATTCTTAGTGGCCTTTCTTTGTGGTTCTTTTGAACCAGGTTTCAGATATGTAATAGTTATCTTTTTTATTAACACTGAGACTAATTTGTCAATGTGCCCCATGCATTCCTGAGATGACTGTGACACCGTGCAGCAGTGAGGAGTCAGGAAAGTTTTCTGAAACAGAAGTACTCGTCCTAGCATCAGACTACAATCTTGAGCTATTCTTTTGAATTCTTGAGATGTCAGTTGCAAAAGCCTCAAAGATAAAACTCTGCTAGCCTATAGTCTTTTTTATAGACAGGATCCTTTAAAGTCAGTTGTGTCCTGCCCTTTGCACGTGGTCAGGAGCAGTAGCCTTACACTAGGGACCACTCTCCAGAGCAGGTTCATCCTAATGGTTCCCGTTACTTTTTCCTCTCTTAGTCTATTGATTTAGTTAGTTTTATCTAGTATATGCCCTTATAAAAATGCATTCCCTCCTCTCTAGATGCATTCCTCAGATGAGCTTAACTTCCTGAGTTCTTATTTATAACTGTGCCCATGTACCTCCTTTCCTTTATTTAGTATCTTTTCAAGTTTTGATTTATTCCAGCCTTCTGATTATTCCCATAACAGTTTCTAGCTCAGGACTGGTTATACAGAGACACAAACAAAATGAAACACTTAGCATTGTGCCTACGCAGTGAGTAAATTGTTGGCTTTTTGTTATAATGGTCAGTGTTATTAATAAAGCATCAAATGTACAACTTATCAAATGTAATAAGCAGATTATCAAATGCAATAATTTCAATAGGCACTTAAATACTTTCGATGCAAAGCTTATACTGCTGGGCTCTTTGACACATTGGCCTTCTTCTACCTTTAAACTACATTTTTGTGGTTCATTAGGTAGTTTTTAATCAACTTGTTAGGATATAACTTATGGGACATATTTTCATCCAGTAGAATTGTCATGTGAAATAATAGAAAATAGTCAGATTCATTTTTCATGACTAATTGATTTCTTCTTGCTAATCAGATTGATTCTGCGTGTGTGTGTGTGTGTGTGTGTGTGTGTGTGTGTTGAGGGAATTCGGAGCAGTCCTTTTCATTAGGTATTTTGAATTGATTCACTGCACTTTTGTTCAGAGATCCCTGAATTTGGATTTTACCCCAAGGCCTATTGTCCTGGGATTCTTCTGGGGAAAAAAAAAAGAAATCTCATCATTCTAGTTTCCACTTTACAGTATTTGACTTGGTCCTGTGTTGAGGCTGCTGGCTTTAGAGGGAGCTGGCCAGTCCAGTGAGCTGCTGGGAAGACTTGACAAGAACATGGAGGGGCTGTGTATACCAGTGCTGTACCCATGCCCCCAGAGTGGTGGGCCTTAGCCTTTCCAGGCACACTTCCCATTAGAGAGGCAACACTGAAACATGGTCATTACTGGGAATTACCCAGTTTTTGCCTCAGTTTGTGTGAAGAAGCAACTCTAACTTGGGAATATGAGTTGTCCGTCCTTCTCTCATAAAGGCTGACATATCTGTGACCTGCCTTGCCCCAGATGACTTTGACTTTTTGTCTGTTTTGCTCCCTAGGTGATCTTTACGGAGCCATTGGCTCTCCAGTGAGGCTGACTCGCACCGTTGTGGTGGGAAAGCAGAAGGATTTGGTCCAACGCATACTTTATGTCCTGACCTACTTTCTCCGTTGCTCGGAGCTGCAAGAGAACCATCTGACCTGGAGTGGGAATCATGGTGAAGGTGACGAGGTGTTAAATGGGAGCAACATCACCACAGCCTTGGAGAGGGGAGAGGTAGAGGAGTCTGAGTATGTGGTGGTCACGGTGAGAAGTGAGCCTGCTCTCCTTCCCCCTCTCCTGCCACCTACTATGGCTGAGGGAAGGAGCCCCAGACCTGAGGAGCTGGGTGTGTCCCCAGAGGGCACTGATGTTAGAGACCTGTGTTCCAAACCTGACAAAGAAGGAAACAAAAGGCCAGAGCAGAGCTCTCAGGCCTGCAGCATGGGATTCCAAGAGCCAGCCTTGGACAGCTCTTGGGAACCTCAGGGCACATTTTGTGGGGAGGAAGAAAGTGAAAACGAGGCACCAGGAGATGGCTCTTCAAGACTGTCCAGCTGTGAAGGGCAAGGGGCAGGGGTGAAGATCAGCCAGCAGACTGTCAGTGAGGAGTTGAGAAGGGAGATGCCCAAGAAACTCCCAGACCGGTCAGCAGCCTGGCCTTGCCCTGACAGACATTCCTGGGAGAAACCTCCCTTAGAAAAGGTCACTTTCCAGATTGGAAGCTCCGTATCTCCAGAGTCTGACTTGGAAAGCCGCACCAAAAAAATGGAGAAGCGGCTAACGACCTGTAGACATTATCCAGAGTTAGCTTGCCATTCTTCGGCTATGTCTGGGATGACCACTGACATGCCTCAGGACCCGCCAGTTTCTAGGTGCTCCTTCACACCTGGCTTCCAGAAGAATTTCCACTGTCTTCAGAGTCCATCCTGTGAGAGGAATGAAGGTGAATTTGAGAGGGACTTTGCTGAAGACAGAGGCATGAAAACTGAGGTGGTAGCAGATGCTGCCCGGCAGCCCGGCCAGTCTGCTGACTCACTGGCACCTGATGGCAATGCGGCAGGAACTGGAACAAGGTTGCTGGAGAAACCAAGACGTTTGCACTTGAAGGATACAGAAGGACCTTTGATACAGCCTGTTCCAAGCAAGTGTGCACAGCAGGACTCTGGCTTCTTGGGCACT
Source organism: Taxidea taxus jeffersonii (assembly GCA_003697995.1). NCBI lineage: Eukaryota > Metazoa > Chordata > Mammalia > Carnivora > Mustelidae > Taxidea > Taxidea taxus. The sequence continues at coordinate 235,889 of ML104637.1, read as the reverse complement.
GCAGATGTCCCCTGTGGGGATGCCAACAGGAAGGCCAACTTCAGGATGGAAGGAAACATTCCCAGAAACGAAAGCTCAGACAGCGCACTTGGAGACAGTGATGAGGAAGCATGTGCTTCAGCCTCGCTGAATCTAGAGCACAGCGATGACTGGACTGAAGGGTCCTTGGAAGTGGAGCTGCCTCTGCCAAGGTAACACTGGCAGGTGGGAACGCCGAGGGAACTGGGTTCTGATACCATTTTCCTGACTTACGTGCATGAGCACATTCGATACGGGCAGCTGTTTCACACATAACATTTTTTTTTTTCCCTTACAGTATGAGCAGTGTTATCAACCCAATGCACACAGCTTCAAGCCCACCCTTTCTTCCAGGGTGATCGGTGGCCTGGTGCCCATGAGCTGTCTGAGTGAGGAGGCAAGTTGTTGCCTTTGCAACTGCTGTGCCATTTGGGGAAGCTAAAGGATGCAGTGGGGTGAGGGTGGGGAGCAGGGATTTTAATTTCCTGTCATCAGAGTAGAAGTGAGGTGGCTGGCAGCAGATGCTTTGCATCGGAGGTGGTGGATTACCCTCACCGTGTGGCTTCTCTCCTGCAGATCAGAGCAGCAGGAAGTGGTTGGGAAACAACACCTCTTCCTTAACACTCCATCAGGTTGATTATTTGGTCTGTGATGACTGAACACGATAATTAGAGGTTTCTTCTGTTCTTCTGCACTCTCGTGGGCACCACCCTATGCAGATGTGTCGAGTTCCTAAAGCCAGGTTTTTGGCAACTTTCCCCCCTCTAGACTTTCTCTTTCTTCACTCGCTTGACACAGACCGCCTGGTAGATGTTTGATATGAACTTCAAGAGCAAACTCATAACCAGCCATCAGAATACTGTTTTTTCTACCCCTCCAACAACAACAAAAAAATTTCTTTTTCTCTTCCAGCTCCCTTCCTTTTCCCACATCGACGATCCACTTCCTGGAGAACTGGTGAAATGGACCACCCTGAATCTGTTTTTCTTACCTGTGTTACTAGAGTTTTTGTTCCAGTTGTGATGCAAGAAGGGAGTACATTTTTAATTGTGTATTCTAATGGACCACTGTTGTTTTAGGTCTCAGAGCATCAGCAACCCAAATGTAAGAAACTTTGGCCGCTCACTTCTGGCAGGTTATTGCCCCACATACATGCCTGATCTGGTGCTTCATGGGACTAGCAGCGATGAGAAACTGAAGCAGTGTCTGGTGGCTGATCTGGTCCACACAGTCCATGTAAGTGATCCCAGCTTGGAGCCCCTGGCTGCTGACCAGACATCCGCCAGGGTCCTGGCCAACAAAAGGTGTTTAGACTAAAGAGTGTGTAATTACAGGATTGTTTCTAGAGGATGCAGGCAAGGGCTGGTGAAGCACCAGGGGTTAGCAACAGCTGGAAGCTATGAGCACACCTGGGCCTGAAGGATAAGTGGGGTGCAGTGGCACCAGAGCTGTGGAGAGCTGGGGCTGGAGGAGGGGCTGGGCCACTTGGGTGAGGTGAGCACTGAGGAAGGTGGAGGCTAGCTCCCTGCCATCTCTTCCTTTCAGCCTCTGAGCTCTTCTGTCCCTCCCATTGGCTGAGCCCAGCTGGAAGCCAGATAGCAAGGTCAAAACTGATGCAGCAGTCGAGAGGTACACAGAGGTCAGCCTCCTGGGGCCGGCACAGGATAGAGAAGGGCAGAGAATGGATTGAGAGGGCACACAGGCTGGGCAAAATAGAATAAACAGCACAGATGGTGACAATTCTGTGCCGTCATGGGAGGACTGAAGAGTATCACATATGGTTTGCTTTTTATTTGATCCTTACAAGTTCCTAAGAGTAATTTATTTTAACTTATTTGTCATTAAGTTCACTTTGATGGCTACACGAGGATGACAGTATAAAGATTAACAAGTCTTACCGGAAAATTGCCTTGTGGCTGCTGTTAAGTACTCTTCTGCTATCTGCACCGTGACAGGAACTGAGCAGTTAAGGAAACTGGCCATCTGATGGGCCTGGTTTTAACTGAGCTGCTATTGGGCAGATGTGCAAAAATAGATGTTTTGCATTGGAAACATACTGTGTCTTGCGCAATAGGGAGAGTCCTCACTGCATTAAGAAAATTGGAATGTGGCTTGTTACCTACCTCCTTGCCCAGCAAGTGTTTTTTGAGAGGTGGAGCAGAAGGCAATGTATGTTATCTTTGGCCTTGAGCATCTCCTCTGTGAAGACTAAACATACTTCAGGCACAGGCTGAACAGGCTGAAGGTATTTTTGTGAAATGGGAAGAACTCAATAGTGAAGCAGGTGTCCTCATAAACCCTCCTGAATGAGGAGGAAGAAGAAATATAGAATGGGTGACTGGAAGCTGGGAAGACCAGTCCAGCATATATTTACACCCAAACGTTCCTAACCCCACCCTGCTTCGTGGTGGGACACCACCCCTCACCAGATATTCTAGGAATGAGGCTATGAGGTTGCTTTCTTGTCTTGTAAAAAATGCCATAACATTTTATTTTCATGGTTGTAATGTGCACTTATCCTTGTTTATCATTTCAGAGGTCCCTAGGTCAGTGACATTAGAATAAGAACAGTGTCCTCATTGTGTGATGCTGTGGAGGTTCTTTTAAACCAGGGAAATCTCAGTGATGTTAGAGACTCGAATATATTTTGTAGCATTTGGGAACATTAAGGCAGGGAAGTAGAGGCCTTCTTTTCCCTTTCTGTCAGCAATCTATGTGTTTATATCCATATATGCAAAACCTGTGGGGATTTTCTTTCTGTTCTATGTCAGTTTGATTTGTAAGAACATTGGTGTTGTAGAGCACCTGGGTGGCTCTGTCGGTTGTGTCCCGCTCTTGCTTTCAGCTCGGGTCATGATCTCAGGGTCCTGGGCTTGAGCCCTGCTCTGCTTTGGGCTCCACGCTGAGCGGGGAGTCTGCTTCCTCCTCCTCCCCTCCCACCACCTCACACCCACTTGTGCTTGCACTCTCTCTTAAATAAATTAATAAAATTTTTTTTAAAGAGTTTATTTATTTATTTGACAGAGATCACAAGTAGGTAGAGAGGCAGGCAGAGAGGGAGAAGCAGGCTCCCTGCTAAGCAGAGAGCCCGATGCGGGGCTCGATCCCAGGATCCTGACATCATGACCTGAGCCGAAGGCAGAGGCTTTAATCCACTGAGCCACCCAGGTGCCCCTTAATAAAATCTTAAAAAGAAAAAAGAAGAACATTGGTGTTCTTACTTGTGGGACCCTTCCTCCATGAAGCCCTGTGCTCTGCTTCTGACAGTCGCGCCAGGAAACCCAGTGTGAACTGGGGTGGCTTGTCTCAGTGCCATTGATCTTACCAGTTGGGGGAGGGGGGTGTTGCCCAAATGCCTGGGACTTGCTCACCTACCTCTATGGAGATGGCATTAATTGATTGATAACCCTCCTTGAACTTCTTTGTAAAACCGTTTGTGACTTTTTTTATAGTTTCCATAGGCTGACAGTTTCCAATTTTTTGTATATTAGGTTTTAATGGTGACCATTGAGCTCTATAATTCTTATATTTGAAAAAAAAACAAATCCATGTTTCCTCTATTAGTACTCTTAAAGATTTTTCATATATCATTTTCCCTTACTTTCAGAAGTAGTGTTTTCACACTGTAGGCTTTTCTCATTCTTTAGACTATGCAATCACCCTAAGAGATCAAAAGTTATTAAGTGTAATAACCTATATTGTGTCAAATTGTGGGTACATCCAAAGTGCAGCCATGCATGGGTGTTAATAGGAAATTGCAAAGGGTTCATAAAAATATCTTTGGAAATTTAATACATTCAGAATGTATCCAATTAACATTAGTAGATTTCTAATTTCACTTGGCACATTTATCATAATGAATTTTGCTTTTGAAGAGTAGTGTTCCATTTAAACTGCCTCTCAGACTGGGACTCTGGTCCGTGGCACTGTTTAAATAGAAATAACCTTACTTTCAACTGCCATTTACAAATATTTGTTGAAAAATAAATTGGTTTTTTTAAAAAACATTTTATTGAATTAGTGTTCTATAAAGTCTAGTAATTATTTAAATTCTTGAGTACGTTCCCAGAGAAAGAAGCAAAGATCCAAGAACAAAAATACAGGACTACAGAGCTGAAATAATAACTTGTGGAGGAAGAAGAGATTGGGATAAATTGCTTTACTTAACTTGCTTTCAGAAACCTATTTTTTGGACGTTAATAATTTTTCGTGTTCATGCAAGACTTCATTGGGCTTTGATATTCATAATCGTTTTTAGTGAAGGATTTTTATTAACTGTTTAAAAACAGTTGACTTAAGTTATTGATTTATTTTCTAGACCTGTGCATGAGTGGATTATAAAATCTGTCTTATGTAAATGTGCGCTTTTATAACCATGGTGGGCAAATTCATGGAATTTCTTCTCTCATTGAGGGGTTGCATTCTAGAGCTTCCACTACTAAGAATTTCTTTTTATGCATTTCCTTATCCTGGTCTCATTAAAGGAACTTTATTTCCATTTTTATTATTGGCTTTTCCATGTCAATATTGTGATGGTCTTTAAATATTTAAACATGTGTTCTTGTTTAATCCATATACTACCTCCTTTCTGTCATTTGAACTGTTTCTCTGTCTCCTAGCATGTAGATTATACAGCTGCCTTAAATTAGACTAAAGTAATATTTAGTTTCACTGTTTTCCCCCTGTCATATCTAACTGTGCATTCTTTCTGTTTTCCTTTTGACTTTAAATGTTAAACTGGGAGAGAAAGAGTGAGAGAGTCCACTTCCCGCTGTACCTATGACCCTCAAGTAACTTTTTCTATCTTCTTTTTTCCTCCTGTGTGCTTGTCTGATATGAATACTGCTGCCCAGAGCAATGGTAGGGGTATTAAATTATGGGGTAGTGGGGGAGGAGCACTGATTCAGCATTGATGGCTTGGGTTCAAGTTTTAGTGTTACCACTCATTTGCTGGTAGTTAAGTAAATCAATTGGTATCACTAAGCCTCAAAAGAATATATTTAGAGGAGCAGATGAGATTATAATCCACTGGTTAAGAGTTTGGCTTCTAAGACAGACAAACCTGATTTGAATCATGGCTCACCCCCTAGTGTCTTTCGTGGCCTCAGCAGGTTTCTTTACTCTTCCAAGCATCAATTTCAGCTTCTGTAAAATGAACAGTACATACAGGTCTGGTTTGAAGACTCAGAGATAATGCATATCAAGTCTTCAGCACAGTGCCTGGCACATTACTAATGTTAGCTATTAAAATAATATATGTGCAAGTGCTTTGTAATTGAGTTTCCCAGGAAACTCCTATTGGAAATCGTGAAACAGAACCCATATACACTTTCATTCCGGGCTAAAAAGCATCCACTTCTCCTTGCTTGTGAAATCACAAAGAGCAGGCCAAGTGGCTAACTGCAGGGTAGGGTCATCAAGACCAAAATCAACATCACATTGTAATGCTCTTTTAAAAAACCGTGTTCCAGGGCTTCAGGCGTTTTACGGAATAATCTATGAAGCAAAGTTAACAGTTGGATATTGCAGCCTCTTTCATTTAATTTTAAGAGTAGCGACAGATTGACTCCAGAAATACCATGCAGAAATCAGTCACACAGATAAGGAGCTTTGCTAAAAGCTTGGCTGTGATATATGTTCATGAATACCTAATTAAGTCATGCAGTGTAATCAACCAGAGAGACTACAAAAGAACAGCAAGTCGCATCAAATGATAAATCATTACTTAAGTAATGCAGACAGCATCAAGGTGCCTCAAGTCAGCAACAACCTTAAAATCAATAGTGTTGCAAAGGAAGCATCCATGTAGGACAGATCAGCTACCTGAGAACACCTCTTGTCACTTTCATTTTCCTATAATGGAAAATGGGAATGGCAGTGCCTTGGGCCTACAGCACTGTCTTACTGTTCCATAAAAATCTATGTGTGTATATGCATGTGTGTGTTTGTGGACACACATGTTCACACATGTATCAGCATGTACATGGGGTTGTGATGGTTAAATGGATTTCTTACTGTGAATTGTGATTTTTTAAGTATTTGAAAACAGATATTGATCTCTGGGTATTGCCAACTCTAATCTGAAATCTTACTAATTCTCCTTCTTCCAGTGACTACAATACAGTCTTATTTAAGTTCCCCTTAACCTTCCCAACTAGAATTCTTGCATCCAGTTTTTCCCCTTCTAGTCATCTCGTACTGTGCCACAGAGGGCTCTTGCTAACCCCTGAATATGATCATTTACTCCTTTTGCTCTAATGGTTTCCCATTCGTTTGAGATGGTAAAATATAAACCTTTTGGCTGGAGTTGCCCCCAAGTAGAACTTTAAACCCACAGGCTCTTTAGCACATTGTACCACATCTTTGTTCTGTTTCCGGTGTTTTTCTAGCACTAGGGATTCAGGCCTCTGGAGCAGAGAAGGGAGAACTCCTTTCTTTCATATTCCCAGCTCCCCACTCTGTGCATCTACAACATGCTCTGTGATGTTAGCTGATTATTCCCTACAGACCTGGATTTAGGAATGTGTGTTTATGGCTAAAATCGTGATGATTGGTTTATCTGTTTCTTCTAAAGAAAAGAGAAGTGGCAGCTAGTCTTTTATTTTTTTTAAGATTTTATTTTATTTATTTATTTGACAGAGATCACAAGTAGGCAGAGAGACAGGCAGAGAAAGAGAGGGGGAAGCAGGCTCCTTGCTGAGCAGAGAGCCCGATATGGGGCTTGATCCCAGGACCCTGAGATCATGATCTGAGCTGAAGGCAGAGGCTTTAACCCACTGAGCCACCCAGGCGCCCCGCTAGTCTTTTAAAAGTAGAAGGGAAGAGTAGTGTGTTTAGACATGATGCCTTTGGCTCTGTGTTCATTTTCTTTACCTAAAGAGGAGTAAAAAGCTTATTATAGGTCACTCAGGCTTCAGTGCTCTTGCATTTTGTAAATGTTAGACACATAGCTAATTTTCATGTTTTCTTAAATGTGTTCACTAGTGCAAAGCATTTGGACATCTATGCCATTCTTTGTAAAAAAGCTATCAACCTTTTTGCTTTTTATTTTGGAGTTCTGTGCATCATCACATGGCTTTAGTCTGATGACTCTTTTTGACCTTGAGCTCCTTTTCTGGACTTTAAATTGTTTCTTTTCTCAGCAAGTGACAGGCCTGAAAATTAAGTTGTGCCCAAGGTTGCACACTATATCTACAAGGTTGTAGGCTGACCTTGGGTGTCAGCCTGGTGAGCCTGGTGATGACAGCCACAGGCACAAACCCACAGAAGGTCAGATGTTTCCTTTGTAGCCCCTCCAAGATCACTTCACAAGACCCTCTCCTGCTTCCCTCTGCTAAATCTATGCAGATTTAGTCTTTAATCTTTAACCTTCCCTCTGCTAGATCCCTGTGTCTTCATGATGTCTTTGGGCTTCCCAGAGCCCTCACCTTGGTATACCTCTCGGGATCCCTCAGCAATGTTTGTGGTCCACAATGATTGATTTTTTTCTCTTCTTCTCCACCTCATTACAACCCTTAAGCCTTCCGCAACGGGCATTGAACCTGTTTCCAAGAGAAAATAAATTCTGGTAGAGAAATGCTTACAGAGTTATCATAAGATCATATAATTTTTACCTCTTCTGGTATTTTCATATGTTAACAGTCTGTTTGATATAAACTAGAAATCTCTGGTGGTGGCATATCAGGTGGTCTGGCTGACTTGTTTGGCCAAAAATGAGGCAGGGAGCCTGAACATGGGTTTGGGGAAAGATAAGGACAGTCGTGCCTTGGAAATTTATTTCCTATCAGAAAATACTGTGGGCTAGGTGCTGTGTTTACAGCCATGGTCAAGGTCTGAGGTGGGAGAGTTTCAACACCATGTCGTACTGCTACTGATGGTGCACCTCCTCTCTAAAACTATAGACATGATGGGTAAGGTAGTACCATCCCCACCAGCCCAATTGTGCTAATACCTGTGCATGAAGAAAAGTGGAAATCCTTTTGTGCCAGAAACAAATCAAAATCAAAGCTAGAGCAACCCTGGCTTTCTGGGGTTTCAATCTGGATACAGGTCCCTAGGAATTGGGTGCTGAGTTTCTAAGATCTACTCAGGATGAAAGATGTGGTCTCATATGCATATAAAGCTTGGGACCTGGAACTGAGCCCTTTATGTAAAGTCTGGAGCTTCAAACAGTTATTCTTCCATGAAAAGGGGATTGGAAAACTTCAGCCATGAATAGTGAGGCAGCAAAGAAACAAGTTGGAAACTCGGGTGGGAGAAAATAAAGTCACCCGTGAGAAATCAAAGCCTAAGCCATTCTGTGAGTAGGTTGGAGGTCCAGATTTATTCTACCCAAGTGACTTGGAATCCCTGCCCAAACATAAATGTAAAATTCAGAAGCATTGAAACCTCTAGGACTCTGGTGGAAGGAAGTGCACTGGACACTTTCGTAACCATCAGCTTAAAAGACACATGTTGTTGCTTTTCGTCTTCTCCACTCTGAAATATTTAGTGACTGCCATTGAGCCTGTTTCCAAGTGACACACAGAGCCCATAAAACAAATAACCACAATAAGATGGGCTCATGTTCAGAGATTACAAACCATGTATGAAGAAACTGTGAAGAGAAAGAGTAAGCAAATACAAGCTAGACAATTAGCACTCCCAGAAAAATCTGAAATAACTGTGAAGTCACTCTGTTTAAAATGGTTATGGTCGTAAAAAAGAAGGAATTGGAACTTAAATAAAGAGATGGGATGATGTAATAAGTGATATTTAGGTTTGTAAAAGGACTAAAAAGAACTTCTAAAAGTGAAAATTATGGCCATTAGAATTTAATCCCACCAGGGGTAGGTTGAAGAGCAGAGCAGATTAAATACCACTGGAGAGAATTAGAATTTGTGACATGAAGGCTAGGACAAGAAAATCTTATAGCATATTCAGAAAGTGAGAACACAGAAGGCGAGGAAAAACAATATTTGAAGAAAGACTGAGTTTTCAGATTAAGTAAGCACGCTGACTCCCAAGTAAGTGTAAATACAAACAAATCCAGTCTTAAGCTATAGAGAACATCAAAGACAAAGAACACTTGTAAGGAGCCCAACAGAAAATATGGCATCTGTCCTCAAGGAGATTGAAATCTGTTACGGGAAGTACAAAGAAGTCAATAAGCAGTAAAAACAGTGCAGTAGAGTCTCCTGTAGTGGGAGGCACAGGACAGGCATGGAAGGACTTCCTGGAAGTGGTATCTGTACCAGGAGGTCAGTAGGGGTGAGCGTGTGGGGCCAGGGAGGGTGCAGGGAACCACTTGACTCTCAGGAAACCCAAGATTCTTCTGGCTGATCATTGATGAGCATCTTCTTAGCCCACAGGTGGAGCTGACCTCACCAGCACAGGAGTTTCTCTCTGTCCTGTTTCTTGGTAAAAGTGAGGTTAGGAAAGTCTAGATGCTGAGCAGTTAGCAAAAGATAGTATTCTGCATGATTTTATAGACGAGAAGAAGTGTTTAAGAATGGTGAGTGATGGGGCGCCCGGGTGGCTCAGTGGGTTAAAGCCTCTGCCTTCGGCTCGGGTCATGATCCCAGGGTCCTGGGATCGAGCCCCACGTCGGGCTCTCTGCTTGGCAGGGAGCCTGCTTCCTCCTCTCTCTCTGCCTGCCTCTCTGCCTACTTGTGATCTCTGTCTGTCAAATAAATAAATAAAATATTTAAAAAAAAAAAAAAAAGAATGGTGAGTGATAACCAGGCTCCTTTTCTCGGAATGAATGGTTTCTCTGAATTTCTCTGAATGAATGAAGGGGTTTGGTTTGGATTTTGGTTTTGGTTTTGGTGTTTTGTTTGTTTGGTTTTACTAAAACCAAACAAAACTGGTCAGCAGTCCACATGTGGCTGCAGTCCTTATATGTGGCTCTCATCCATCCAGAGGTCGGGTGAGCTGGCCCAGGACTGTGTTACGTTGCTTAGGTCTTCAGCGGCAGGGTGGTGGAGGGTATGGTGAAGCAGGTGGGCCTTCACTTCTAATGAGGTAAAAGAATAAAAAGGGGGCTCTGAGGAGGTTTACCCAAGAGCAGGTGCTGAGAAGGTGAATCTCACTGCATTAGTCATCCCAGTGTCTTCACAGGACTTGTGAAAGGCCTCACTTGAAGCTGTGTGAAAGCCAATATTACTAAGTCATGGTGCTGTAACAGAATGGTGGAGAATCTTTTTGAAAGGCATTCTGTCATGTGGTACCCTCTTTTTCAAGTTCAGTTTAATAAAGTTACAGAATGTACCAGAATTATCTTATATAAAATAAGAAATTGACACTCAAAATGATGCCAAGGAGTCTTATGTTTTATTCAGAATATTTCAGAGAAAAATAAAAGATACAGGGAGATGCTTCCAATCTCCTGAATCATAAGTCACCTGCCCCTGTATGTTTGAAAGAGGCTGCTCAGTGGCCTGTCCCTGGTAATCAGACCCGCCTCATTATAACCAGTGTGCACATTTTGGAGCTGGTTTTGAGTACAGAAGTCTGTCCACTTTCCTGCGGTCTGCAACACACATGTGAGCTGGACATCTCTGAGGACTGATAAAGGGTCAGCTCAGAGTATGTATTGCGCAATGCCAACAGTGTAAAGATGGGGAAGTTCCTTAACAAAATCTTAATAGAGGCAACCGTATTTCCTCCTATTTTGACATTAACTTGAGACTGTCATTCACACTGCTTGCAGTCTTGTCTCCTGAGGGATTTCCACCCTGACGAGGTCCTAGGATTTCAAAGTAGAGGGCTTGGCAGACTCACTGAGCTAAAAGTTGGAAACGCTTGCACGAGTTACTAGTTTCTATTTCTGACATACCAACATACTTAATAAGCTCTTACATTTTTTTTGTCCTCAGTGTTTCTGTCTGTAGAGCAGTGCTATGTTCCTGGCTGCCCCACAGGAAAAATGGCATGATGAATTAATAAGTAGTTATAGGAAGCATATATGTGATAATGGTATTTTCCTGCCCTTAAGTTAAAAATAGGTGATTACGTGAAATGTTAGTCATTTAAACGTGGTACATGGAAAAGAAATAAATTAATAATTGCGCAGATGACTTAATAGGAACTAGTCTGAATCCAAAAATAAAGAAATCTGCATAGAGAATTATTCAACAGAGCCAGCATGTGTTAGATACTTAGCAAATGCCTAGCATTTTGTTATGTTCATTTCAGAGGCTACAGAAGAAAAAGTAAATATGATTTCTTTCCTTGAGTTACTTATGTAATCGCTGAGTATACAGACAGATGTGAAATCGAGAACAAGTTAAGACAGTGTGATTAAATGTCAAAATGTAGATTGTTGGAGTGCCTGGGTAACTCAGTCAACCAAGTGTCTGCCTTTGACTCAGGTCATGATCCCTAGGTCCTGGGATAAAGTCCCATGTTGGGCCAGAGAGCCTGCTTCTCCCTCTTTCCGCTCATGCTCTGTCTCTCTCAAATAAATAAACAAACATTTTTTTTAAAAAGAATGTAGATTTGGGGGACCCTTGGTGGCCTACTCATTAAGCATCTGACTTCGGCTCAGGTTATGGTCCCAGGGTCCTGGGATCAAGCCCCTCATCAGGCTCCCTGCTCAATGGGGAGCCTGCTTCTCCCTCTTCGATTCCCCCTGCTTGTGTTCCCTCTCTTGCTATACCCTCTCCACTGACCATCACTCAGCCACCCCATCTCGCCCCCCTCTGCTCCAGCAACATTTTTTTTTAAGATTTTATTTGTTTATTTTAGAGAGAGAGTGAGAGAGAGCATGAGAGTGGGGTGGGGGCCAGAAGAAGAAGAAGATCCCCTGCTGAGCAGGGAGCCTGATGTGGGGCTCAATCCCAGGACCCTGGAACCATGACCTGAGCCAAAGGCAGACGTTTAACTGACTGAGTCACCCAGATGACCCCAAAAGATTGAAAAATTTAGAAGGAAGCAGGGAAAATATTCTGGGCATAGCCTGAGCTAAGAGCAGGAGCCCTCCCAGCCTGGAGAAGGGGATTCTTAGAGAATCCTGGAAGTAAATATGTATAGGTGAATGTGGCCCACACTGTAAAGAGCTTTAAGTATGGAAAAGGAAAAGTTTGAATTGGGCACCTGGGTGTCTCAGTTGGTTAAGGATCTGTTTTCAGCTCAGGTCATGATCCCAGAGTCCTGGGATCAAGTCCCACATTGGGCTCCCTGCTCAATGCGAGGGAGGGGAGTCTGCTTCTCCCTCTGTCCCTCCCCTCAGCTTGTGCACCCTCCCCTCTCTCTCACAAAAATAAATAAAATAAAATCTTTTTTAAAAGAGAAAAAAAAGAAAAGTTAGAACTTGGGTGTTTGGGTGGTAATAAGTGCTAGAGTAGGTTTTTGAGTTAGCAAGTTAGGCAGAAGTCGTGGGTAAATAAGCCAAGGTAGTCTATTTTGTGTACTCAGAACTCTGATCCAGAACCTTGAAATTGGAATGTCCTGGACATCTAGAACTCCTGGAAAACAGACCCACAAATTCCTAGTGGCTGTGAATTAACCAGACCTAATCTGATGACACAACAAAATACAATAGCCTAGAGATATTTGAGAAACCTTTAAAGACCTCTAACACAAAGCCACTTTGTCACTTTATCTTGAGCAATCTGTACAGGAAAGTAAATTGGATAAATGAGATACTGACAGAGTAGAACTAAAGAAATGACTGTTTCTAACTCCCATAGAGCAGAGCAAGGCAAAAAGATAATTGGCTTATGGCCGAGACTTCATTCCTCTGACAGAGATTGGCTTTCCACCCTGACAATCGCCTACAGCTCTCTATTGATCTCCAGGGTTCCCTCATCCTCCAGTCTCTGTCAGAAGTTTCTCAGTTGTCTGATCACGTCTCTGAGGGAGGCACGGACATGGAGGCTGCTGGCAGTCATGTGGAAGGGGTGGCAGGAGGGCTAGCACCTCTGCCTTGCCACCCAGGTCATGGGTGTATGCTCACCAGGGTGTGGGCACTTGTAAGGGTGAGAATAGGGCAGCACTTTTGGAAGTCTTAGATTACGGAGAATGTAGAAACGTACTGCAGACTCATTCTTTTTTATTTTCTTAAAGATTTTATTTATTATCTGTGAGACAGTAAGAGAATGAGTAGGAGGAGGGACAGAGGGAGAAGCAGACTCCCTGTGGAGCAGGGAACCCGACTTTGGACTTGATCCCAGGGTGCTGGGATCATGACCTGAGCCAAAGGCAGCTGCTTAACTGACCGAGCCACCCAGGTGCCTCTGCAGACTCACTCTGGTAAGAGAATTTAATGAACTCTGTGGACAAGAAACTTACCTTGGAATTAATTCTCTTCAGTTTGAGAGAGAAAAGGAAAATTGATAAATAACAGTGTCCCTAAAGTTGGTAAAGCTTTCAACCAAACAAGCATTTTAAGGGAAGTGACTTTTAATATGTTTCCTTCAGATTTTCATTCCAAACTCAAACATCAGATGGTCCTGTTTAATCTCAGACGGTAATGGTTGAGAGGAGAACTTTTTTAAAGGGGTAAATACATGGGGGGGGGCCTTTTTTGGTTTTCTGACATTTAGTCAGACTAACAAAGTGCCCCCCACCCCTTTAAGGTTTGTTTGTTTGTTTTTAAAGATTTGTTTATTTGACAGAGACGCAACAAGAGAGGGAACACAAACGGGGATAGTGGAAGAGGGAGAAACAGGCTTCCTGCTGAGCGTGATGCAGGGCTTGATCCCTGTGACCTGAGTCGGAGACAGACACCCAAGTCTGAGTCACCCAGGCACCCCTAGGGTTTTTTAACATTAAGAAGAGGAATCTTACTAAGTAAAATTACTTGCCCAGCTGGTAGCCATCCATATTGTATCTTGATTTTCTTAAGATCCATAGGAGACCAGAGTCTCTACCAGGATGCGACCATGCCCTGCCTCTCCTGCCCATTTCTTTTTTTCTAGTTCTACACCCAAACTCCAAGCCCTAAGGATAGCAGATCAGGCTTTTAATACGTGTTTGAATCATTCAGTCTTGGGCTTTACGGCATTTCTTAAAGTACTTAATTTCTCAAAGGTACTGTTCCGTGTGTGTTACTACTGCTGCGTTTGTGTATATCCTGGTGTACATGTGAACTTGATAAACAATCACCCTGACACATCCCATTGTTAATTACTTCTGGAATTAAGATACAGCTAATAAGAAAAAGTCAGTATTAAAAAGAAGCCTACATGCAAATTTTTTGTATATTATAGTAATACATGTGCCTTAAAAATAGAGCCCTTCCAAAGAGGAGTTTTAAATTGAATACCAGGGCATAGGGTGCGTATGGGTGTGTGTTTCTGTGATGACTCCAAACATGGTCTTCTGGATCTTAGAGCTCTTTAAATTCTAAAAACTTGTAGACTGACTAATAGACCAAACCATAAGCCAAATCTTTTTAGTGGGGTTTGCATTTTCTTTGGAAAGATATATATTAGAAATCTCCAGAATCATTGGAACTTAGTTAAGCTTCAACTCTCTGACCCCATAGAAGTTTAGACCAGGTCAGGGATGGACTACCAGTAGCCCTGGCACCCCTTAAATTGTAACTAAAGTAGTTACAATTTTATAACTCTTTTTGCCTTGACTAATTTACATTTTCCTTTACTTCTATCTTCTTTTAGAAAGTGTTTGTTCTTGGGGAGCCTTGGTGGCTCAGTCAGTTAAGCATCTGCCTTCAGCTCAGGTCATGATTCCAGGGTCTTGGGATCAAGCCTGCTTTTCTCTTCTCACTCTATCTGCTGCTCCCCCTGCTTGTGCTCACCCTCCCTGTCTGTCAAATAAATAAATAAAATCTTTATTTAAAGAAAAAAGAGTGTTTATTCTTCAGTAAACAAGCAAGTAGCTACTAAATGACATGGTTAGATGGAGATATTGCGTTTGCCCCGTGGATATATTCAGGGAGTTCTGTGTTAGATATGTAGTAGTCTGAGAATGTTTCATGCTTCAGGTATTTCTTTTAAGGTACTCTTCTGTAAATGTTTGGTCGGTTCTTCTCTGTTCTAGAACCTGCAAACATAGAAGTCAGGAATACCATGCTGTGTTAGGGAATGCAGGGTGCTCATCATCTCTGTCATGTGCTTGTACTTAACCTGTCTCATTTTAATTTAGTAACATTTTTCAAATGCCAGGTCATGTGCTAGGAGCTAAAATTCAGACAGAAAAGATTCAGGTCCCTCCTTCAAGGAACAGTCTCACAGATTCCCCACGGTTTGGGTCAACCCTTGACCCCTTTGTCTTGAGTCTTTTCTCTTTGAAAACCGGGACGCCTGGGTGGCTCAGTGAGTTAAGCCGCTGCCTTCGGCTCTGGTCATGATCCCAGGGTCTTGGGATCGAGTCCCACATCGGGCTCTCTGCTCGGCAGGGAGCCTGCTTCTCCCCTCCCCTCTTTGCCTGCTTGTGTGATCTCTGTCTGTCAAATAAATAAATAAAAATTTAAAAAAAATTTAAAAAAATTAAAAAAAACTTATGAGAAAATGACTCATTCTCACTGTTCACATCTGATTTTTTTTTAACATTTCTTGTACCCATTAAGTTTCTCCTTTTCATATAATTGAGCCAACTTCTCTATCCCTTTTTGTTATCATATCTGGGTCTGCAGCCTTCTAAAGTAACTCATGTTTGGAGACTCCTCCATCCATGACCTCCCCAGTGAGCCACAGTGCCCTTATTCCAGGTGCTGGTGATAAAGCAGTTACACTTTGATCAGTTTGAGGACATTAATGTTTGTTTGTTTTGTTTGTTTTTTAAGGCCTTTTCCTTGACCATGTCAGTGTTTACCCTCTTTGCCCTATGTCACAATTCACTGGTGCCCAAACTGCTCTGTCCATAACTACATAATTACTGAGAATTTTGCATTTTAAATTACTCCTCAGTAGCCATTGTTTGACCTTTTGGACTCCTCTAGATAAATTAGTCCCCCCATCTGATTTTAGTTGGTTGTTAGAGTTGATTTATGTATGTAACACATGGTCACTAGGTAAATGGTGCTCAATGATTAAAGCTATAACTTTAAGAGAATATTAAGTTGGTCAGACTAACCTTGTTTTGGAGAAATGGCAATAGAATCCCACACCTTATTCTAATTTTCTCCATTTTAAAAGGAGAGTGCAGTCGTTTAAAAGGAAAGGAATTTTACTATCCTGGAATGTAGGGAGGGCACGTATCTTTTCTTTTTAAAGGCATTTTTTTTTTAAGATTTTATTTATTTATTTATTTATTTGACAGAGAGATCACAAGTAGGCAGGGAGGCAGGCGGGCTGGGGAGCAGGCTCCCTGCTGAGCAGAGCACCTGATTGGGGGGGGGGCTCGATCCCAGGACCCTGGGATCATGACCTGAGCCAAAGGCAGAGACTTTAACCCACTGAGCCACCCAGGCGCCCCTCTTTTCACTTTTCTATGAACATTAACAACATTGATGGTGTACTTCCTGGGTGGAAGAAAAAAGATACCGCTTAAATGCAATTTTTATCACATGAATTTCAGATGACAATTTGATGACACTCCTATTTCAGTCCCTATAACACCCTCAATTTCTGTAGCTCCTGCTGGCAGCTTATGAACTGTTAGCCTAATGTTAAATTACAGAAACATTCTGGACATTCTGAGTGCCACTTGGCAGTGCTATGGAGAGTTGACCCCCTGTGTTTGTCTTCCAGCATCCAGTGCTTGACGAGCCGATTGCTGAAGCAGTCTGTATTATCGCAGACACGGACAAGTGGAGTGTCCAGATAGCCACGAGTCAGAGGAAGATGACAGACAGCATGAAACTGGGCCAGGATGTCTTGGTCTCAAGTCAGGTGTCCAGTTTGCTTCACTCCATTTTACAGCTCTACAAGCTTCACCTCCCTGCTGATTTTGTAAGTATTTGTTCTCATATCACCAAAGAAAGATAGTTACAGCACTTCTACTAGTACTTTGATTATAAAATCACAGACACACATGTTTTGTTTTTAGTGTGATTGGACATTAGCATAAGTAAAAACAGAACATGCAACAGAACACCAGCCGACAGGATAGATTTCAGTAACAATAACTCATCCACGAAACAACACGCAGTGACACAGAAATCTTTTTGAATAAGGTATATGGTAAAAGAAAAAAGGTTTGGGGGAAGGGATCAGACATAAGAGGAAATTTAAAATCTTCCTTTGGAGAACTCATTAGTTCTCCTTTATCGGATAGACATAAAGCAAGTGAGTTTCTGAAGGGATTCTAGTTCCTTTTGTTCAGGGACTGTTCCTGTAATATTGTTAAAGATAAAATGGAATATCATTTGTACAAAGACAATTTTGAAGTATTATACCCATAGAAGATGATATCAGTTGTTCCTTTTCAAACCGGGTTTTAAATTGACTTCCTAACATTATATTGAACACAGCAAATAGAGCCTTTAAACTACTAGGAAATGATTAACAGCTCTCCCCCCACCCTGGGCATTGGAATGAATATATAAAACAGATACTTTTCAATATAATGTGTGTGTGTGTGTGTGTGTGTCTGTGTGTGTGTGTCTGTGCAGAGAGATTGAGAGAAAATATATTTTGAGAGGGAGGGAGAAAGGTCTCAAAAGTGGAAGAGAGGCTCAAGGGCAGATAGCTGAGAAGCTAAGTGAGCTGTCCAACCACCAGGATTTGCACCTAGGTGAGAGAGTGCCCACCTTCTCCGATCATTCCTTCCTGCACTCAGTTGCCCTCTGCAGTATACCCCCAGACCAGGGTATCTGTTACCTCCCTTCTGGCCTCCACAACAGATACAGAGCTATTTACTAACAAAGGAGGAAGCAGAATATTAATTACCTACACTAATTGCAAATGGAGTGGTATTTTTCCTGAGGTAATTTTCCCACATTGCTCAGAAAGTCAAGACTTCTGTGGCCTTCAAGAAGGTGCTTTGAAATACTGTGTAGTTGTCATCTAAGTTGTGGAAGTGTATCACGATAGGGAGACCCCCTCGGCACAACTAGGTTGAAGTATAGGCTTTGCCATCAGTGAGTCGTGTGATGGCGGATGGTCCTGAGCATCTCTGAACCTCAGCTTTCTCACTTGTAAAACGAAGATAGTACCCATTTGACAAGCATATTGTGAGAATCCTTTGAAAATTAGGTCTGAGATACTGCTTTTTAAAAAACTGGCAAAGCACTCTGTCTATATGAGACACTCTAACAGACAGTGTACACAGCAGTGGCCCATGTGTGGCCTTTAGAGTCCAGTAGTCTAGGGTCAAATCCAAGCTCCACTACTTTCTGTGTGACTTCTCAAAGTCTCAGTTTCTACATCTATAAAGCTGAGGAGATGATGGAGCTTATCTCAGATGGTTATAAAAATGAAATTAGGTGATTCAGGTAAAGCAGTTGGAATGCATTACATGTCATGAGTTCTCAGGAAACAGCTACTATTAGAGTGATTGCTAATAGTTTCATGAAATAATTTTACTGGCTGCAAAGACTGACAACAGCTTTTCACCAAAATCTTTTATTTATTTGGGGTTTAGACTGAAGCATACTCTTGCAGGACCTCTGTCCCAAGAGGGTAATGTAAGAAGCACTTATGGGTTATGACGACCTTACTTTTGTTCTATATTTGCAGGCACTTTTTCTTCCTAGTAGCAAGCTGCATCACGCTGATGTAGAGGCTGAACTCTCTTTTTCTGTAAGGAAAGACAAATACATTAGATTTTATAATTTTTTACTGTTATAAAATTTGCCAAACTTTCATATTTTATTCTGTGATACATAAGTCTTATGACATAGCTACATTTGACATCTTAGTTATCCAGGCAGTAAACTGCTATAGCTAATTCTTTTTACTTCATTTGGACAGAAGTATGTTTGGCCACTTAATACTGTGAATGACTTATTTAACCTGACAAAACCGAGGTCAAAGAAAATTTCGTCTGTGGTTTAAAATTCTCCTTAAAAAAATCACTTGAATGAAACATGACTAAATGACTATTAGAACTTTCTGTATTTTCAAAAGGAGAAAGTGGCTATTTAAAATTTCAGATGTTAAAAATTAAAGAAATCCATCTCAGGAATAAAATGCCAGAAAGGGAAGGGCAGAACACAAAGCAGTTCAATTTAATAATCAAACCTTTTATAAAAAAAAATTCTAAATGATTTGATTTCAAGTTCCATATAGACCAGTGTTCTCTTTATTTCCACATTACAACATACAGTTTCCATGGGGATGACGAAAACACCATAAATTAACCATTTAAAACAAAGGATGCCATGTAATGTGAATATTCTTTTTAATCTTTTATAACACTCTTATTAAAAACCTTGTATTTACTTCATAAGGAACTGAAACTTAACAGGAGATCCTCTTACCACTTAACTCTGTTTACTTGGAGGAACATTTTCATGAAAATTGGTAAAATCCTCCTTGTTTTGATTATTACTCTTAGTCACTTACCAGTTTTTTCATCCACTCAACACGATGCATTTAAGATTTTAAGCCAATGAAAAACTGAAAAGATTGCCTCTTGAATAGATACTTTTTTCATGTCACTGATCAGCCCAGATGGTCAAGATCAACATTTTCAAATGCATCTGTTAATCTTTTTACCTTGAAAATAACAGGCGTAATGGTCTAGAAGAAAATTATGTATGATGGAATTACCCTTGCCAAAGCCATCAGGTGTCTTACTGAAGATGCTTGGATGGCTCTGCCTGCCAAATGCAAAAGCATTTGCCTCTGGTGAAAGACACAGATGGCTGCTATTCTCTAAAAAATGAAGTTGGACATAATTCCAAGGGTAGAGATGTCCTGAGAATAATTGCCTTTTCTTTACTGTTATTAAAGACCTAGTTAAAATATACTCTTGAGAGAAAAAGAAGATTTAAAGTAACCTTGTTCCATTTACTCTACTGTTGAGGGTGCATTTCGCCAAAATAATGTGAGCTATAGGAAAACAACAAAGACATTCTTTAAAAAATTATTTATAGAACAAAATCTCAGATTGCCATGTGGATAAATAAATAATGGTAATTCATATTCTCAAAAATTATTTAATGATAAAAATTACATTGATAAAGATTTACTAATAACATGGGGAAAGGATTATTATTACATTGTTACAAGGCTTTTAAAAAGTAGGAAATAATTGCACTTACAGAATGATTTCAGCTGTGTTAAAAGTGCTTTTTTTAAAGATTTTTTTATTATTCATTTGACAGAGGGAGAGAGAGAAAGGGCACAAGCAGGGGGAGCAGCAGACAGAGGGAGAGGGAGAAGCAGGCTTCCTGCTGAGTGGGGAATCTGATGTGGGGCTAGATCCCCAACCCTGGGATCATGGCAGAGGCTTAACCAACTGAGCTACCCAGGTGCCCTGTTAAAAATGCTTTTTAAAAGACTAGCAGATATGTATGAAAATCTTAATAGTCATTAGAAAAAGTAAGCTGTTGTTTTATAAAAAACCTTTTCTTTTACCTACCAGTGGTTTGATGTCGTTTATAATTTTCACGTGTATTGGGAAGGAATGTGATTATAGCTGTGTCCTTAGAAATGAATTAAGAGCATTCCAGCTCTTAGAACATTGGCAGAGACTTGAATCCCAGCCCTCATTGTGAATGTTATTGGCTTCGCAGTGCATCATGCATCTTGAAGATAGACTACAGGAGATGTACCTGAAAAGTAAGATGCTGTCTGAATATCTTCGCGGACACACACGAGTCCATGTGAAAGAATTAGGTGTCGTACTGGGGTGAGTTCTGTGAAGTGCCAGTGTTTCCCCCTGTGATAGGGTTGACACTAGCGCTGCACCCACTGACTGACCCACTTAGCCTGTCTCACCCAGAACCCGTGGGCCTCGTGCCCCCTTGAAATGTGTGGGGTTCATGAGATTTGTGCCTCTGCTGCTTTCCTTCTTCGTATCTTTCCTTCTTTTATACTGGGGTTTCATACCTGCAAACAAATGCAGAGTGCTAAGCTAGTGATAGTTTATGTTAGTCTCCTCCCTGGATTATCTTATGCTTGAAAGTGAACAATTTAATCCCTTTCTGCCTGCCCATTTCTAGTCATTTCGGTAAGATGTCAAAGGCGCAACCCGTCAGACATGCAGCAGAGCTTGGGTTTATATTTCACTCCCTGGAGGAGGCAAGAAAGGCCTTCTGGACTCCCAGGGGCCACCTGCATGTTCACAGGGTGACTGTACTTTCCCCTTCTTCATTAGAAGCCCCTTGGGAAGGGAGACATGCTGATGTGATTGACAGGGTTAGGTCATCTTCCAGAGGGTTGGGGCTCGGCCATACCTTCTCTCAGAGAAGAAATTCTGACTTGTGTTACTCTCTGCTTATTGTTTCAACGGAGAACTAACAAAAAGACATTGTGTCCATGGGGAATTGACCCCCTTCCTTGTGATGATGACTCCCCTAATTTGGGGCAAGAAAATATTGTGTATATAGTGTCAACCTTGAAATTCTTTATCAAGCCTGCTAATCAAAATATTATTTCAAGACTCGGGCCTTTGCATTCTTGTCAGACTTTTCATCTTTCACACCCAGGATATGACTTACTGTATTGTTTGGCTCTTGGCATTTCCTGTCATACATTTTTTTTCCCCATACTTTATTCAAAAAAATGTTTTCCCCTTTTGAGGCATTTGCTTTTGCAGTTAACTTGCAATGTGTCTTTGTTGCTGCTGCTTTTGTTAGTTGTTGCTCACATCTCTACCAGCCTCAGACTTGAGTCCTGCCTCACCAAGTTGTCCGTTGCCCCTGACTGGCAGGTGTCCATCAACACTGTTAAAAGGATCCTAAGGATTTATACACCTTCCTTGTCTCACGGTCCTCTTGGTACATTATTAGTGAGGGTAACACCCAGCCTCGCTCTTGCCCCTTCCTCTCCTAATCAGAACCAGCAGCACAAAAGGTACTAAAGAACTTCTTATCTACCCTCAAAGGAGATCTGTAGGCAGCGTTACTGGAGAAAGCATAGAAAATTCCATGAAGTAATGCCAGCTACCTTTTTAAATTTTATTTTTGATTTTTCATTTTTGGAATTCAAGGGAAAAAAATAGGACATATTCCACGGACTGAGGCAGTCCTAATTTTTTTCAGGACATTTGGCAGCATTGAGCCAGTGACCACGCTATATCCGCCTCTGCTATAAGAGAGGCAGCCAAAGCCGCATCCCTTTGATGCTATGATTCTCTTGATATCTATTAGTATCACTTTGCTCTCAGAATCTTGTAGCTCAGATGCTTAGTGAGGATCTTAGTTGTCTAACCTGTTGAACAAATTCCCAAGTTTATGGAAAAAACTCCCACTTTCATCATTCTCCTAAGCCTGAGTCTAGCCTAGGTGCAGAATTTCAGTACATGTTCCACAGCACTGACTGGAAGAACGAGGAGATACTGGAGAAGATATTAGAGTACAATGCAATGACATTGTCAAGGAATATAGAAACATTCTGGGCTTCATCTGAGTGACTTCAGCTGTGGGAAGAGCAGCTTTGTGTACCCTCCACTACACACACACACACACACACACACACACACACACACAAGAGCAGCTTTGTGTACCCTCCACTACACACACACACACACACACACACACACACACACCTGCATCCTTCTCTGCATCATCAGGTGGCAGTCACTGGGAGATTGTTTTAAAAGAACAGTTTTAGTATCTTTCCACCTCTTTGTCGTAGTTTTAAGCAAGGATCTGGCAAGCTTGGTACCTAGCAGTAATACTTCCCTGTAAAATCATGCTATTTTAATATTCTTTTCTTTTTTCACCATCCAGGATTGAATCCAACGACCTGCCTCTGTTGACTGCTATTGCCAGTACTCATTCTCCTTACGTTGCGCAAATACTCTTATAAGCTAAAGCTCAGGACAGTTCTTCCTTGGAAGAAAAAAAAAATCAGATTATCAGCCGAAGGTGAAAGGAGTAAGCTCTCTGTGATGTCAAAAGCATGAGAAGAGGAAACAGAAACAGTCATTCCACTGCTTTGTTTTGTTTTCTTGCTTTCAAGCAGATGCTTCGTTGGACGACTTAGGTTTACTTGACATAATATCATTTGTGTTTTCGTGAATACTCTTTGACCTTTTGTTATCCATGAATCAACAGAGAGAGTGACCTTTTTGATAGGAGGAAACATAAACACTACAGTAAACACTAAGCTGCTGGTACAGATCACCTTGTGTGTTTGGGCAGAATGACAAGGGAACCAGTGGACATACCATTCCAGTAGGACAACGTTTCAGAGTTTAAGCATGAGCTCTCCAAAGTGGAGAACGCTCCATTTGCTGTCCTAAGAAGACAGTCAGAACAAGGGATTTGGATTCCAGGGCAGAGTTTGCTTCTTATAGAAGGTGAAAGCAAGCAAGCCACATTGTGCCATCTTCCGCTCCAATGGCTGTAGGCATTACTGCCTGGCAGAAAACAGGAAAGAGGATCCACCGTTGGGCAGAGGGTGCTTTAGGGACCCACTGTTTCCACATCTTGGAGTTTACCTTGTTGCAGATGCAGCCATAGGTAGATTAGAGACGGACTGTTGGTGCAATAAACCCAGGAACCAATGTAGCATCTTAATCTCATCAAGATGTAGTTCAGAGCAGCAGAGTGCACAGTCTGATACCATATGTTTTATCCTCATACTTTAGAGCTTTCAGCAGCCTTTTTAAGAGAGGCCATTTACCAAAGTTATTTCTATAAGCTCAAGAGTGTTTCTCTTGCTAAATTCTTCCAGCCGAAGCCACTTTCGTCCACAATAGTTAATACAAACGACTGTTTGTACTTTCAGAGGCACAGCGGGCCTGGCAGGAAATGAACCTGCAACAGTTCAGGACGACTAATGAAAGAAATTGGTTTGTACATCTACCAACAATCCATAAATGACCTGTTGTTACGTTATCATCTCTGTGCCTTCTAACCCCTAAGTCCTTTGCAAAACACCTCTCCCCCGTGATAAAATCTGCCAAAATGAAAGATTGTTTATTAGCATGGTTCACTTTTTCAGAAACCTTAATGTTAAAGACACTTTACTTGGTTTACTGGTTATGAACTCTGGCCATGACAGACCACGTACTGACATCCAGGGTAAAGGAAAAGACTTTTCAAAACTGGATCGTGAAAAGACAGGCGCTAATCTCACACATCAGAACATTGTTAGCCCCTTGCAGATCTTGAGTACAGTTGATTATAACCAGGCTCTGATTTCCTCTCACTGTTGTAGAAATTAATTCTGCTCCTTCTCGTGTACCCTTTTGTACCTAAGATTATGAAGTAACTTCCCTTTTTAGGGGTTAGAATGACTTCAGATTTTTTATTTGATAAAATCCTGATTCTAAACACCCAAGTTACATAAATTTGTCTATTCTTTTACATATGCAAGTTAATTGTTTGAAAGAGTATAGCAGCAGTACCAATGGAGAAAAATAGGTGTATAATTCTGTAGGAATAGGTCAGAACTGCTGCCTTCCCCCCCTCCCCCTCTTTCTCTCTCTCTCTTTTTATGATGTGAACTGTAGGTGGGTGCATTAAGGCTCTTAAGATCTTTGCTTTTTATTTTACGTCTTTCTTTTACAGGATTGAAGTTTTCCGTCCTTTTAATATTTAACTTACTTCCTCTAACATCTGAGTTTGGTGTTTTTAAGTCTCCAGTTCTGTGACATCACTGCTTGCTGGTGTGGTACACAGAAAATGAACCTCACCTCTGGCTCGGCTCACTCATCATTTGTTTCTCGTTATGTGTGAATAAATTATGATAGCTGATGTTAGAGCATTCCCATCTGTACTGGTGTAGAGCATTCCCCTCATCTCTCTTTCCCCTTTCCTTGTTTACATGTTTTGAGCACTTTCCCTCATTCACCATTTTCCAGGGATTCATAGAAAATAACTAGAAACAAAACTACTTTAATTCAAAATGTGTATGCATAGCGGCATGTTGAAAATTAGACCCATGTAGGGGGAAAATTGAGTTTAAATGGCTAATTCTAAACTCCACACATAAAAATTTAGCCCAGTCCTCTCAAAGCCTGAGAAAATTTAATTTGCCTCTTAATCTACTGTTCTAAAATTCTCTCTCGGAAAACGTCTGTTGGAAAACTACAGGTGGGTCACATGTGGGGGTTGTCCCAGTGACACTCAGGATTCTAGTCAGAACCTAATCCTCACATCTGTTGCCTACAAAAACAGACCAGGAATGTCGCTGCTCTTTTATAATCCTCCTTTAAATAACACTCAAGTTTTGTCTTAAAATTCAACCTCTTCCCGAAAGTGAAAAAGAAAAAAATCTCATGGAATTGCGTTCAAATACATCCACACACACCACCTGGTGGCTTCATTCGGTGGTAGCCAAGAGGCGAGAAAGAGATCCTGCCCTCTCCCAATGCCCACCTCGAGATAAAAATTAAAATGAAAAAAAAAAAAAAAAAGAAAACTACCTCAGTTGACAGGATTCCACCTTTAGGGTTTCTTCAACTTTTAAGTCTTAACTGTTGAGTGTAACTTTTGTAGCATCTTGCTTTTTTAAGCAAGCTAGTGGCATGACAGAGCAGAAGTGTGTAAATGTTACTGTGATGGACCTCTTTCTAGCATGTTGCAGTTTTATTTTTAATAGATTGACGAGTGATATGAATGTAAAGATAATTGTGTATGTTTAAACATGACAATGAAAATTTAAAATGTAGCTTCCATACTTGTGCATAATTCCAAAGTATTTTATTTTTATCAGTGTTAAATAGCTTTTTGTACAGGCTTCAATCCATTTTTCTGAAGTGTGCTGTTTTTTAATAAAAGTAACTATAATCTTTTCACATCCCATGGAACTGCCGTTTACACATCACAACTTTTTAAACTTACCATATTTTTCAAAAGTAACTTTTTTGGAGGGAGGAAAGTCCCCGCTTGCTAAGTGATACTAAACTGTTGTTTAGGCTCTTATAATTAGGTCCTGAGATTTTATAAAAAAGTTTAGTCTGTAGCTTTTTAGGTTATTCATTAGAGTTGGTTGTACATAAAAATAAAGAATATAAAGTGACCCTAAAATTCTTTTAAATGTCTGGATTTTCCCACTAATATGTACTTTTGAAAGTATTTTGTTGATGCATACTTTCACCATTAAATTGAAAAATTCTTTAGCTTCTCTTGGTAAATGTGAACCATTTGTTTTTTATTGTGCTGTGGGGGAAGGGATATTTTAATATAATATTTACCTAAATCAAGCAGCCCCCTCTGAGTGTTAATTTTTAAATGTCAAAATTTTGGTGACCATATATCTTCAGAGCAAGATTGAAATATGTTAAATTTAAGTGGTGTTTAAAAGGAGAAAATTCTGGGATTTGTTATTGAAGCTCCAGAAGACAAATTGATAGGACTTTATATTTTTGATCAGGTAAATAGATATCAATGTCAATGTATAGAAATTTTTTCTTAAAACTTGTTCTTGTATTATTTTGATCCATTTTGCTGTGGCATTTGGTGCAATAAACCTTTTGGATTTATCTTGAAGATTTTCTTGGTACTGCATGTGATTTGTTTCATTTAATCTTAGCTCTTAAAAACTTAGAGGTCTCATTTCCATTAATTCATGCTGAAATGAGTAGTTATATATGTCAGTGATTTTCAGCAGGGTTGTTTTGGAAGTGTAGGGACACTTTTGGTTAGCATAATGGTGGGTGAGAGTCACGGGCACATAGAGGATGGGGGCTGATGATGGTAAGAGAAATGTCTTGTAATGTATGGGACACCACCACAGAGTGAGGAATTGTCCCCCTCCTGCATGACTTTTAAATGTTCTGCTGGGCATTCATGTGGGTGAAAAAGCTGTACATAATTATCTAAGCTAAGAATGTAATTCTGCTTTACATAAAAGCCCAATGTGTTTTTCACATGATTTTGATATATGCTGAATTTTCCAGGAACGCCACCGTTATATAAATTGAGGGAAGATTTTACTTTGTAACATTCAGGGTTTTTACAAGAATTAACATAAACTTGGAAAACAACATTAACAACAGCTACTGTATTAATGAATTTGAGTCATTTTTATATCCGTTTTTATTTGTAATTGTAGCATTCGTGGGGACTACATATAGATGCAAGCCTCTGCCTGCTTCATTATATTTTCTATTCTAAGCTAGTGTTTCAATGTCTCCTTATTAAAATATATTTTAATGTTACTTTTTAAATAGTACATCTAGGGCATTATGTTGGTTTATTATAAATTATGTTGTAAGGAGGTTATATTTTCTATGAATTTTATTTTAGGAAAGTAAAGGACATTATATAATATTTGCTATGTAAAGGATGAGATCATCCATATATATAGACTCAGGGAAAAAAAAGCTTTTAAGTCGAACTTTTGAAACATATATAATGCCATACTGAATTATGTCATCTCAAAGACTGTAGGGAGAAGTAACCTTTGGTATTTCCAACTCCTTTTGGATTAAATGAAAATTTCAAAAGTGTTTTCCGTATTCCCTCAAGTAACTTTAAAATTATTGCATTGATAAAGAACTTAAAACACACACACACCACATTGCTCTTTGGTTCTGTGGTGCAGGGACAGTTTTGTCAGGAGCTTTATACATGTTTAATCCTTACACCTGAATGAGATAGGTACCGTGATAGTTCAGTTTACATGTCAACTTGGTCAGGTCATGGTACCCAGATACTCGGATCAAACATGAATGTGGAAGTTGCTGTGAGGATATTTTTTAGATGTGATTAATTTTTTTTTTATTTTAAGCTTGATTGATACATCACCTCCTTTAATCCTTATCCATTCCCTTAGCATTCAACAAATATTTAGATGCTAGGCACTGGTTGAAGTGCACAGGACAGAGGTGGAAAATGCAGTCATAGTGGGGTCTTGCTGGTAGCTGAGGGGGTGGGGGAGGTGCAGGGTTACACACAAAACACCTATAATAACATCAGTGCCTGTGGCAGCTATGGAAGAACTCAAAACCAGGTTGGAAGACAGAGGGGCCCCTCCGGTGGGGGTGAGAAAGGAAGTTGCTCAAAACGGGCCCCATGTTAGGTTTTTTTCCCTAAAGATTTTGTTTGACAGAGAAAGTGAGAGAGCACAAGCAGGGGGAGTGGCAGAGGGATAGAAAGAAGAAGACTCCCAGCTGAGCAGGGAGCCCAACAGGGGGCTCGATTCCAGGACTGGGAGATCATGACCTGAACTGAAGGCAGACACAACATACTGAGTCCCCAGGCATTCCCCCACCCCGACCCCAGGCCATGTTAGGTTTTATCAGGACCTGGTTTTCAGTGAGGAGATGAAGGTTCAGGGAAGTGATTGACAAAAATGCTGTTTCTCCAGAGTGTTTGTTACTTGAGGGACTCCTGCCCGGCATTGATAGCCACAGAGGGCTCCGGAGCTAACCCATCAGGAAAGTAACTTTAGAGTCCTGCTAAACTCTGTGCTTCCCTCAAGAACAAGTGAAAGAGCCATCATCCCCTGCCCCACAGGAGAGAGGGAAAACCGAGGCCCGGGAGAGTCACACAGCCAAGAGCCACAGCAGGGTCAGGCCCTGACCATATATTATCTGTCTTCAGCAAAACCATCACGTTACAGGCCTCTCTCCTGCGGACCCCTGTGTCCGACCAGCAACCCTTCTCCCCTCCAAGGTCTACATCCTGTTTTTTGTTTGTTTGTTTGTTTTTAAAGATCTTATGTATTTGTCAGAGAGAGAGCGGGAGTGAGCACAGGAAGACAGAATGGCAGGCAGAGGCAGAGGGAGAAGCAGGCTCCCTCCCAGCTGAGCAAGGAGCCCGATGTGTGACTCGATCCCAGGACGCTGGGATCATGACCCTAGCCGAAGGCAGCTGCTTAACCAACTGAGCCACCCAGGTGTCCCTACATCCTGTTCTTAAAGCTTCACTCTGGTAGACTCCATCAGTTAGCAGGGCCTGTGCGCCAGGCACAGGTGGCACAATTTCTCAGCCTCTCTGGTCTCAGTTATTACAGCTGTGAAGTCAGGGTGATAATAGCTTCAGCCTGCTCTAGGCTCCTGAGGATCCAAATGGATCCCAAAGCCTCAGCGCCGTGCCTCTGGCTCGCCTGCTGTGCGAGCAGGGTTCTCTCCCCGCAGGGGGCACAGACCTGAGGAGTCCAATAGGCTGCGGGCCCGCGCAGTGCTAGGCTCACAGTCCTCACAGCTAACCTCAGGCCTGGCGCAGACCCAACCGAGGAAAGAAATGGAAGCCAGGAAGAGGGGGAGGGGCTCAGTGACGCAAGGCGGGAGGGCAGGTGGATCGGGTAGAGACCCGCGCACAGTCAGGCAGGCGTTCCAGCCCTAGTTGGCTCCCCGCCCCACGTCGCGCGCTCTGCCTGGTGGCCTGCGAGGAATGCTCGGGTCGCAGACGCGCAGCTCTGGCCCCTAGGCTTTCTTGGAACCTAAGAACTGCTCTCATCCTGCAGCTCTGTACGGCAGACTGCGCCCTGCCCCACAACCCCAACCCTCCTGCCTTGGGCCGGGAAACTGGGGGTGGGGGTGGGAGGGTTGTCCGCCTCCAGAGCCTCCGGCCCTCGTCACCTGCGGGCTGCCGTAGGGATCCGCGATATTCACATTAAATGAGTAGATCTGGAGTAAAGCAGATTACCCACCATTATGTGGGTGGGCCTCACCCAGACACTTGAAGGATTTATGAGATTGTTGTCGCTAATGAAGAGGGAATTCTGCCTCCAGACTGCCTTTGGACTTGAGCTGCAATGTCACTCTCCAGCCTGTTGGCCTACCCTGCAGATTTTGCATCTGCGAGACTCCAAAATCGTTAGTCCTTAAAATCAATCAGTGTGCCTATCTGTCCATCTTTTTGGTTCTATTTTTTGGGAGAACCTTGACTAATACAGGTACTTCAGCTGTCAGTCAGATGATGTATAGGATGCCCCCTCAAAAAGGAGTTGGGTTGTCAGAATATTGTCATACCAGACTATAAGAAGTAGACTTTGAAGCAAAGACCTCAAACACGGCACAGATTCCTGCCTGATTGGCTGACAGGCAAGTCACAATAGTCTCTGGATATGTGGGGCAAAGGAGATGTGGGAGAACAGGAAAAGCAGGAGTGAGAAATAACCCTCTGGGATGGCAAGAAAGGAGATGACACCCATTCAGAATGGGAGAAAAATGCCTCCTTCCTGTAAAAGATTAGTCTCTGCCATTGTCTGTTAATTCCTAGAGCTGTATGTCTCCCTCTGCTTTCTGGGGACCTCAAGACATCAGTTATCGTTCCTTTTTCTCACCTGTAAGTGCTCAATCTATAGACTTTTTCTATTCTAAGTATAGACAGAAATTGTTTCTCCCATGTTTTGCCCTGTGTCTCCCTGCCTCATCTTGATTCCAAATCTCTCTTCCCTTCAACAACGTGTTTTCTGGAGAGGTTATTGGGGCCTCACTTCTTTGCTTCCTACTCATTCTCTACTTGTTGCCCCCTGCCTCCCCCACCAACCCCCATGGCTCACAAACTCTGCAGTACAGTTTGGCCTCCACTTCTGTTCCCACAGAAAGAGCTGTCAAGTCTGCTTTCTCTGCGTCTCAAATATATCATCTTTTCTCCTTTCTCTTGCCTTCTTTTAATTCCTCATTTCTCAACTGAGTTACCAAAATGCCTTAAAACTTGGGTCTCCCTGTCATATCAAACAGGTCTAATCAATCTTCCAGGCTGATGTCTGAACCCCTCCAGAATGAAAGTTTAACACTATAAACTTCTGTTTGAAACTCAGCCCTGTAAAATCCAAGTTCCTTGGCACTGGGCACTCAAATGCCTCAGCTGGTTCCTGTTTCCCAGCTTCCTCACCAGATACTGCTCTTTGCATGCTATTATTCAGCTGGATTAAAGCAAAGGCACTACATTAATGTTACCTTTGCCTGGCTGTCCTTCCTTGTCTCCCTCTCCCCTTTGGCCCAAGCTCCTCCTGTTCCTAGCTCAAACTGCAGTTCAGCATCAAATTCTTAAGCACCTTGCCACTCAAGGTCCTGGACTAACAACAGCTGCTTTTCCTGGGAGTTCCATGGAAATGCAGATTCCCAGCCCAACTGAATCAGGATCTGTGCCTTCATTTGACTCCTAAGAAATTGATATGCACATTTAAATTTGAGAATTATTGCCTTTGGATTCGATGTGAGTGAATGGATGAGGGAAAGGAAGTACCCATCACTGAGATTGTGTCCATTGTGTATTGGAATGACAAGCAGGCAGTGAGATCATCTGCAAACCAAGAAATGAGATAGGAATGGATGGTGTTAAAAGTGTATGTAACAGGGGCGTCTGGGTGGCTTGGTGGATTAAAGCCTCTGCCTTCGGCTCGGGTCATGATTCCAGGGTCCTGGGATCGAGCCCCGCGTCGGGATCTCTGCTCAGCGGGGAGCCTGCTTCCCTTCCTTTCTCTCTGCCTGCCTCTCTGCCTACTTGTGATCTCTGTCTGTCAAATAAATAAATAAATCTTTAAAAAAAAAAGTGTATGTAACATACATGTACATTTGACAACATTTAAGTAGCTATTATTTACGTGAGGAAAAAATTGAACCAAAAGTCAAAAAGGGAAAATAACATATACTATCAGATAGAACTTGAAATTAAAAAAATAAAAAACTGGGGAAATATAGTAGAAGAAGCAGTTTAGAAATGTGCCCAATTTGTGAGAGCATTTTGTTTTGGATAAATGAATACATGAATGATATATACTGTTAAATATCATAAATTGCACTTTTAGAAACATTGTAATTAAGCTCCAAACTTAGAGTTATAAGGTCCAAACTCAAGGATGTGACTATGAAATATCCCCATTTTCAGCCATCTAGGTTCTTGAGAAGAAGGATTTCCCTCAAGCCCACAATACCATTGACAGTTATTTAATTTACTCTATTGAGGCTGCTGTCCATGCGTGGCTTGGATTCCTTCAGCATAAGAACAGAAAATGTGCTGACATCCCCACTACATACAGTGGTATAGTCATGGCAGCCACTCGTTGGGGGCCAGTGTAAAGCAGTATGTTGGAGGCTTTACACACATTGTATTCGTTACTTGCTTTGGAACATATAAGAACACTTGCTTTCACGTTATTTTCCCTGAAGATGACTTCTATAACAGAGGGGCAGGCTTGAATACATATTGAAGTATTCACAAAAATCCTATGAGCTGGTCCAAGAAACGGACTTAGGGAACAAGTTTCTAACATGTATCTAGAAATTTAGAAGAAAGCCTAGTTTATAAAAAAAAGAGATTATTTGGAGTAATATAGTATTTTGTCAATCTCTGGAAGGGAAAAGATGTGACCAGATGCTCAATTAAGCTTCCCAACAATGAGTTAAACTGAGATCAGGTGCCTCTTTGATGTGATACATTCAGAATGACATAATGTGACTTAGCTGAGATTCCTGCCAAAAACATATAACCTGAATCTACTTGGGAGAAAAACATCAGGTAAACCCAAATTAAGAGATATTCTGCAGAACTGGTCTATACTGTTTAAAGATGTCAGTGTTATAAAAGACCAAGACTGAGGAACTGTTCTAAATTGAAGGAGACTGAAGAGACATGAGGACTTAATGTATAAAATCTAGATTGGCTCCTGGCTGAGAAGAAAACACAAAGGACATTATTGGGTCAATTACTAAAATTTGATTATAAACTATAGATAATAATATTGTATCAATGTTAAATTCTGTGGATCTTATCATTGTACTACAGTTATATGAGAGAACATCTTTGTTCTTAGAAATACACTCCGAAATGTTTAGGATTAAAGAAGAATCATGTCTGCAACTCACCCTCAAATGATTTGGAAAAACAAATATGTGTGTGTGTGTATGTGTATATATGCACACATACACATTTAGAAAGAAAACATTAAAGCAAATAAACAATGGACTCTTCAAAGTTCACTTTGTACTGTTCTTGCAACTCTTCTATAAATTTGAAATCATTCCAAAATGAACGTCTTTTTACAGATTTTTTTTAAATGCACAAAAATATCTCAATTGGATTTAGTGAATGATAGAAGGAGGCATTTGGGATTTTTTCAATCTACGATTGTTTTAATCCTACACAAAATTAGTTCAGTGATGGAAAGTAACTAGCCCAAGCCTCCTGCACACCCATTACCATAAATCATTTCATTTGGACCCAGCCCAAAAATCAGACCACAGAGGAATGTTAGCAGCTGAACTGCTCCCTTTTTTTTTAAATACAAAGTGTCCCTGGGGTCAGGACCTACCAAGAAGGACTTCCATGGCTCCCTCACAGAATGTTTCAAATAAATATAATTAATTGCTAATGAATTAGATCTCTAATGACAGAGGGCAAATAATATTCTAGGGAGTTGGCAAGAATCTTGGATGGAGCAAGGAGACTCTCTCATGTCGGAAATAAGAAGCTCTGAATTATTCCAAGCTATCCCTTTCCCTTTCTATCATGAAACTTAGTAATACTTAATATAGAATAACTACAAAGTGCATTTTGCTGTGGGGTTATGCTAAAGGACCCTAGGAAATAGTTACTGATTCACATATATTTATTCATTCTTTACTTGACTCTCATGATCACTCTATCAGATATTTAGTCAAATACTAACTCCCCATTTTACTTATAAAAAAACCCTATAAAGGGGGGCATCTGTGTGGCTCACTTGGTTAAGCATCTTGCCTTAGGCTCAGGTTGCGATCCCAGGACCCAAAGCCCAAAGCCCCACATCCAGCTTCCTGCTGAGCCGAGAGTCTGCTTCTGCCCTCCCTTCCCCACTTGTGATTTCTTCCTCTCTCAAATAAGTAATCTTCAGGAAAAAAAAAAAACCCTCATTAAAATATGGAATGGAAAATCAAATGCACTTTTACAAAAATTAAAAATTTAAAAAACTTAAAAACCACACAGGGAAATTATGCAACCTGCTCAAGATTTCATAGATAGCAGTGGGAAACACTTGAACTTGATCAAGTATACTCTTACTCTGCTAACCAGTCTGCAAGAGTTTTGACATGGCTATAGATTTACCTCCATTTCACACACTGAGATCTTTCTCAGCTTTTGCAAATCAAGGAGATGGCCATTCTCTTCACGTTCACTCATATAACAAAGAAGTAGTTGTAAGGACTGAACTCTACAACCTCTTGTTTTATTCAACTATAAAGTGGGAATAATACCCACCTACACAAAGTACTGACATTACTGTGGAAATCCAATATTAATTCCAAAATGTTCTGGTAGGTTACAAGGAGCTATAAAACTACTTATTAGTAGTAGTACTACTAAATAGCATTCTCTAATTCATCTTAAAATAATTCAATGTTTTCTGTGATGATTCAGAAAAGCAAATGATGGTACCTCCTCCTTTCTTGGCACCTTGGGCAGCTTAGGTGATCTGGAAGCTCTTGGCAACGCTGTTGTGCTCTGCCTGACAAGGATAGATCTTCTTGAATTTCTCTCATTGATGTTCTCATAATCCCCCATATGCCAGGCAATAGAACCACGACTGTATTTTCCTTGCATATCCATAATATCAGGTTTTGGTTGCCTGAAATTGGAACAAATTGGTTAGTTCTCAAATTCGAAAGATCTAGAAACAAGTCCATTAGTTTTCAGATAGTTGAGATTTGTCTGTTTCCCTCGTGATTCCAGGTGGTTTTTAGCTGTGTGGCTCAAGAAAGTTAGGGACCTGAGCCATCAGCCAGTATTCTAAGAAGTTTCCGGACTCTGCCTCCTCCAACAGATGTGCAGCTGTGGAGGCTCAGGAAACTACCTCCCAGGATAGATACTAATCTAGGAATGTTGTTGATGAATTCACCCCTCTACTGATCCTCCTCCATTCTCTTTCCCCATTGAGATCCTTATCTAGGTTCCAACATCCCTAAATTAGAATACTAAGTCCTGCCTTCCCATTATAAAGGGACAGCCCTGGGGGAAAAGGGAAAAGGATCAAAGGAGAGAGGATTTGCCATCTCATCTGGAAGTCTATCGTTCTGAAGAGTTCTGAAGAAGATCTTGGAGCTTCTTACAGTACCATTCCTTTCCCTGAATGCTCAGAGCCTCTTGGTCACTGCAAATTTCCCTTCCTAGCATCTGAGCTTTGTGGGTTCCCAAGTTCTTTGGACCAAGTTCTTTGGCAAGTTTGCGTTACCCTTTGATCATTTGAGAAGATAGGTGCACTTAACTGTGTGCCCGGCACCCGACGAGGTGGTAGGGAGACAGCAATAATGGGCAGACAGCAAGGAGGTAAGTCAAGGATTTGGGAAGTATCCTGAAGAAAACTAAAGCCAGATAAGGAATAGAAAATGCCAGGCATGCTGTTTTTGTGGGGGTGGGCTGAGGAGTAGGAGGTATCCCTTGAGCAGAGAGCTGGATGAAGGGAGGGAGCCAGCCGTTCTCACTCTGCCCTGGGGGTCGGACACTCCCTCCCACTCCCTAGAACCACAGATCCCTGCACTGGGCAGGAGCTGACCCTGTCGTTCTCCAGCAACCCTGCGCTGACACTCGGTAGCCTTCGGAATCAAGTCCAAATTCCTTAGCACAGCACACAAGGCTGTGTGCTGCTGTTTGTTTTTCCTGTTTTCTTTTTTGAAATGGTTTGCCCCCGTGGGCCTTTCCGGTCTGTGCTCAGCCCCTCTGTCTCCCCAGATACCCACACCATCGTGCGCTCACCCGCCCCTCTGTGAGCTCTGAGGAAGTAGGGCTTTCAGACCTTCAGCCTTCTGCTGCAACTTTACCTTTTGCTTGTAATTCCCTCCCTCCTTCTCCTCTCCTGACAAACTGCGGCCAAGGCTTTAAACCTCCCCTTTTCTGGAAAGACTCCTTCCTTATTCCTGTCAGGTAGCATTTTTTTCTCCTCTGATAGCACATTGTATTTGACTTCTTTTGTAGAAACTATCAGCGTCCGCTTAAGTGTCTAGTGCAGCAGTCTCTCTCCCTCTGAACTCAGCGCTTCTTAAAGAGCCCAGAATGCCTTTTTCATCACAGGATCCCTAGTGCTCATTACCTGGCCTGACTCACCTGGACACTCAGCTAGGCTGTGATGGGTGCAGTAATGAGGAAGGGAGGGAGGAGATCAAAGCTGAGTTGTGCTGAAGATTCCTCCCTCTTACTCTTTTTCACTTGCCTGCTTCTGCAGCCTCTCTCTCTCTCTCTCTCTCTTTCTTTTTTAAGGATTATGTTTGTTTATTTGAAATAGAGAGTGCAAGAGAACAAGAGAGAGAACCAGGAGCAGGGAGCAGAGGGAGGGGGATAAGCAGACTTCCCCCAGAGCAGGGAGTCCAACCTGGGACTGGATCCCAGGACTCTGGCCCGATCACCACCTAAGCCTAAGGCAGACGCTTAACCCATTAACTGAGCGGCCCAGGCAACCCTCCTACAGCCTCTTTTTCCCTCCCACCACCAGCAGGTGTGGAGGAGCAGGTCACAGTCTGGTTTGTCTGAGTGCTTTTATTTACAAACACATAATAATAGCTGGGAATAATTCCAAGAAAGTTTAAAAGACAGAGCTAATGAGTAAAATGTATGGGGCAAGTATTGTTTATAGTTTATAATAGCTTGATTAATGATTCATAAGAGAATCATTTCATGCAAATGTGCAATATTTTCTATAAAAATAATGTATTACAACTGAAGGTAATATTACACTGTATATTGTTAACCAACTGGAATTTAAATAAAAGCTTGGAAAAAATTAACAAAAATAATGTATCACAGAAATAATTATACTGAATAGAAAAGGAAAATCCCTGTATGCAGTCAGTTTTTTATAATCTTCTATTTTAATTTCAGAATATCCTATGTTTCTGAATCTTGAATCCCCAGGAACAATGGAAGCTAAAAATTAGTTGTGTTTCAATGAGTTTAAAAGTCTTATGAAAATAATAGACATAGTAACTTTGGAGATTTACACACACTATATTGAACTTAAAACTGAGCCCCAAAAGTTGGAAGAAGTAAATCCAGGAGCAGAAGGTTTAGCTCCAGAATGGTTTGCGGCATAAATGCTAGGCCATCAGCAATGATTTGAAGGTATACAAGCACACAGCAGCGAACACACACACCAAAATAAATAACAAAGATTGTTAGCGTAACAACCTTACTATTCTTAAGTTAAGCAGGCCCCTAAGGGTCAGATTCTTTTCTTTTCGAAACAATTTCAAGCTTATAGAAAAGTATAAGCCCATTATAAAAGCTTTTTTTCCTGGACAATTTGAAAGTACACAATTGACATGATACCCATCACCCAAATACTTGAGTGTGTTAATTTCTACAAATAAGTACGTTCTACATAACCTCAAATAACTAACAAAATCGGAGAAAATCAACACAAGCAATAAAAGCAAAAACAAGTAAGTGGGGCTACACCAAACTAATAATCTTCAACACAACAGAAGAAATCATCAACAAAGTGAAAAGACAACCTACAGAATGGGAAAATTTATTTGCAGACCATATATCTGCTAAGGTGTTAATATCCCAAATACATAATTCATACGACTCAATAGCAAACAACAAATAATAATCCAATTTAAAAATGTGCAAAGGACTGGAAGAAACATCTTCCCAAAGATAGACAAATGGCCAAGAGGCACATGAGAAGCCTGCTCAACATTACTAAGCATTAGGGAAATGCAAATTAAAGCCACAATGAGATATCACCTCGTGCCTGTTAGAATGGCCATCATCAAAAAGACAAGGATAATAAACGTTGGTGTGGATGTGGAGAAATGGGAACCCTTGTGCACTGTTGGTGAGAATGCAAATTGGGACAGCCACTATGGAAAAAGTATGGAAGTTCATAAAAAAATCAAAAATAGAACCACCATATGGTCTAGCAATTCCACTTCTGGGAATATATCCAAAGGAAACAAAAACACTAGCTCAGGAAGGTATCGCTCTCCCAGTTTCACAGCAGCATTATTTGCAGTAGCCAAGACATGGAAACAACCTTAATGTCCCTTGATGGATGGAGGAATAAAGAAGTTGTGAGATATATATATATATACATATGTATATATATATATATAATGGAATATTCTTCAGCCATTAAAAAATGAGGAAATCCTACCATCTGTGACAACATGGAGGGGCCTTGAAGACATTACACTAAGTGAAATAAGTCAGACAAAGAAAGACAAATAATTTTTGCTCTCACTTATGTGTGGAATCTAAAAACAAAGAATACCAAACTCAGAAAAAAAAGAAATCAGACTTGTAAGCAGAGGTGGGAGTTGAGGGGAGGGGAAGTTGGGGGAATGCAGACAAAAGGTAGAAGCTTCCAGGCACAAGATACAGAAGCACTAAGTATGTCACGGGCAGCATGACGATTAAAGCTAACACAGCTGTGTGATGTATAGGAAAGTTGTTAAAAGAGTAAATCCTAAGTGTTCTCTTCACAAAGGAATTTGTTTTTCTTTTTCTTTTCTTTTTTTTTTTTTTGTATCCACATGAGATGATGGATTTTAACTCAATCTATTTGGTAATCATTTTATAATATATGTAAATTGAACTATCATGCCCTATATCTTCAACTTACACAAGGAGGTATGTCAAAAATTATTCCCCAATAAAACTTCAGGGAAAAGCAGAGGAAATCAGAAAACATGTTTGTTAACATGTTTGTATCACTACTACCTAATCCTCTCAGACACCATTCCAGTTTCCTAAGAATGTCTGTTTTGCAAAAGGATCAATTTAAGAACCACATATCGCATTGGGTTTTCTCATCTTTTTAGTCTCCTTAAATCTGAAATCCTTTCCCAATCTTCCTGTGACTTTCACACAGCTTTGGTACTTTGGGAGAACACAGGGCAGTTATTTTGTAGATGTCCCTCGGTGGGGGTTTATCTTACGTTTTCTCTTGATTCGATTCAGGCCGTGCGTCCTCAGGCAGGAATAACGCAGGATGGCGATGGTGTGATTTTCCATTACTGGCGAGGTTCACTAAGGTCACTTGATGGAGGATGTATCTGCCAGACTTCTCCTTTGTAAAATTACTTTTCCCATTCATTATTGGTATTTTGTATTCAGAAACACTTTGGTATTTTGGTATTCAAATACCTTGAAATTATGTGAAAACTTTATCCCAGGTCAAATATTCAATTAATTAATTAACATCAGTATGGACTCAGGATTTCCTGTTTTGTGCAGTGGGCTATGATCCGTTCATAACATTCATTTTGATGCTCAGATTGTGGCAGATTCAGCTAGAGGGAGCTCTTTTAATCTCACTTCTATGTCCTTTTGATTGCCCCATCATTCTTTGGGCATTTCCTTACTATTTAAAACGAAAAGATGTTCCAGGTTCATCTTTCCCTTCTCCAGCCCTGGAATAATCCATTTCTTGAAGGAACTCTGGTTCCTTTTAGTGGAAAATGGTATTTACAAACCAAGATCCAGGTGCTAGGTATTCCTCTTAGCGTTGAGGTGTCAATGTCACACAACCTTCTCAGATAACATTACTTAGGATTCATTAGGGTGTTGGTTTTACTTTTTTCCCTTTCCATATTTGTAGCTCTCTTCTCCTACAGTGAGAAGCCTGATTCCCATTCTCTTTATGTATTTACTTACTTGACTGGTTTTCCTGTTGATAACCAATGTCTCACTGCTACCACCACCCCCTCTCCACTTTGTACATGTTCTCCTCACCCCATTTGGGATCCAACACCCCAGCCCAGGATGCCCTCTTGCAGTCTTTCTCACCCTACTCTGAACTACCACACTTTGTCTCATCATTCTTTGTTAAAAAATTAACAGTTCAAATAATATAATGTGTCAGTTCTGGAAATGAGATTTCTTTCCCCTCCCTAGGGCTTGATATTTTTGCTATTTGTTGGTTTTGGTGGTTGTTTAATGACTTTCTTGGACTAATTGTCTAAATTTTGTCATGTGTACCTCCTGAATTTTCTGCTTGGTTAGCTTAGTGGTCAGCTAATGACTGGGTAGAAATTTCCTTAAATGTCTCAAATCAATATGTCTTCTGGCCTAGGTGTGTATTGAGGCATACCTTCAACGCTCTGGCAGGCAGCTTACAACTCCACCTTAGCCTTCATTTCCTGCTTGCATAGAGTTTCAAGATTAGCCAAAGGTGAGAGATTAGGATCTTCTCAGGTTTTTCCTGAGCACGTGCACCGCACCGCACACGTTCATAGCCTTCTATATTTCCAGTAATATGTTGGAGCCTTTCAAAATCCTCTGTGGATGTCTCATTTCCCAATTTTTCATTTTAAGATTTTTAATCCACCCCTTCTTTGCCCAACTGGTGTTGTCCCCTCAGGCAGCTGTGGTATTAAACAGTTACTGCTGATGATTTTTGATTGACGATTTTGCTGATGATTTTGCTGATGATTTTGAATGCCCATAAGATAGAGCTGTTCACACAGAATCGGGTCAAATAATGGCAAGCCCTAAGAATGGGCTTTTTCCAGGGATTTGCAAGATGGATCAAATGTGACATTTCTCTGAGTTTGATACTTTTCAAGGAGCTTCAAACCCATGGTTCCCCTCCAGTGACTAATAGGCTGCTTGTTTTCACAGCTACTTATGGTTGTGAGGCTACTGGTTTTTTCAAGGCAACCATGGAACTGGCAAGGAAGGATGGGAATAGAGCAATTTATTTTTTGTATTTTTTATTAAGGTTTTTATTAGTATTAGTATTATTATTTGACAGACAGAGATCACAAGTAGGCAGAGAGGCAGGAAGAGAGAGAGGAGGAAGCAGGCTCCCCACTGAGCAGAGAGCCCGATGCGGAGCTCGATCCCAAAACCTTGGGATCATGACCGAAGGCAGGCAGATGCTTTAACCCACTGAGCCACCCAGGAGCCCCTTTATTAAGGTTTTAGTGTAATTCAAGTACACTTAACATACAGTGTTCTCTTAGTTCCAGGGGTACGATATAGTGATTAAATGATTATATACATTACTCAGTGTCATCATAAGTATACTCTTTAATCCCCATCACCTATTTCCCCTATCCCCCCAGCGACTTCCCCTCTGGTAACTATCAGTTTGTTCTCTATAATTAAGATTCTGTTTCTTGGTTTGTCTCTGGGGAATAGAGCAATTTAAATTTAAAATGCCCAAAGATCATTGTTCTTTCTGAGGTTCAGTGATTTTTTTTTTTAGTGCTTTTTCCTAAATAAATATTTCATGGATTATTGGAAACATTTGTTTATTAACTTTCAGTGCTTTGAAAAAAAAAAGTAATTTTGACAATTTTTGCCATTGGTCTTATTTCTTCTTGGAGGAACAGATTTTTGGAGGTACTTACTGCACCATTCCCAAAGTGCTTCCTAAAGTAAATCATTTGAAAGTATAATGGAGACTCACTATTTAAGGAGAAATTGCCTGTGTCTTCTGGTTCCATTTCTTCATTTGTACCTCCTCCATACCCTGCATTCTGTTTTGTGTTGCCATTACTTCATTGTGATGATTCTTACTTCAGCCAACAGCAACCTCCTTTCCATCTGCCAGATCAAATCATCTCTTTTCAGACTTTCTAGTATGACTTCCCAGAAGCTTTTGCAATTGTTGACATTATCCTCCTCCTACTTTTCCACTTGGGCCTCTAGAGCTCTTCCCTTTATATCTTTATGATATAAGCTCCTCCTTATATCACCTCATCTACATTTCCTTTAGAAGAATCTCTTATTCTTTTTGCTCCTTTATCATTGGTATTCTCTCAGAATTCCATCCTTGAGTCTCATCTCTTGGTATACTACCACCCATCTCCAAACCAGGAAATGGCATTTATATCCAGTGATCCAACCAACATCAATACACTCACGTTTGAAATTTCTACTTTCACCTCTATGACTTAAACAGAAATTCCAAGCTCCTTTCTGATCATAGTGCCAGGATATCTCATAGCTAGTAATAATATCTTGCATTCATTAAGATATATACGCTTCTAGACACTATGCTAGTTGCTTGATATGTGTTACTGCTAATCTTCGTAATAATCCCATATAGTAGATATCATTTTCTGCTTTTTTACATCTGAGGTTAGATTGATTAAGTAATCTATCCAGGATCAAACAGTTAAAAAGCTGTAGAGCTGGGACTTGAACTCAAGAGTTGCTGGATTCTAAACTTATGCGATCTCATCTGTAAAATGGGGATACTATTTAAATACTACCCTTTATGAGAGTTAAATGAGTTAATACTTATAAAGCGCTTAAAATAGTATCTGGCCCATGGTAAAAATTCAATAAAGTTTTGGCCATTTATTGTTTCTCAACTTATCTCCCCATCTCCCTATTTCCTATCTCCCTCAAATACCCTCTCCTTCCTGTATTTCTTTTTTGGTCAACGACTTAACCAAATACCCAGCCACCTAGAAGAGACCATCAGAATTGCGTTTGATTTTTCCATCTCCTCCATTCCTCCACATTTAATTGGTTGCCAAGTGTCACTGAGTCTTTCTCTAAATCATCTCGTTGTCCCCACCTCTATAATTCTGGCTCCCTTCATTGTGATGATGACAATATCACTTAACTTGTCTTCCTTCCCTCGGGCTCCCCTTGCTCTACTCATCCATTCAGCAGTTTTCTAGACCCCTTATGTGCCAGGTATCCTTTCTAACACACAGATTTGATTATATCACTTCCTTACTTAAAAACATAAAAACAACAGTTGTTGCCTACAGAATTAAGCACAAAAATCTTTAGCATGGAATTTGCAATAGTACACAATCTGGACCCTGTGCTGCAATTCCAGTATTGCCTCCTACCACACCCCTAAACCAGTACCCTGTTTGAGCTACACCAGACTCCTAGTCATCTCCTCAGCACATCATAAGGATTCACTCATCCATGCCTTTGCTTATACGATTCTTTCTGGCTGGGTGTTCCTTTCCCAACTCTAGTTCTACGCCCTCCTTTTCATTTCCCAAGCAGCCTTCATAATGTAGCTCGTGTTACCTCTCCTACGCAGCTTTCCTGAATAGCAGCCTGCCCTTCCACAGCGGGCCACAGTCATGCCCTCCTTTGTTTCCCATACTACTTTTACTGTATTGCTCATACCCATTATACTTGGTGTCGTCGTGGTGACTCTCAGTAAATCTGTAAGTAAAGGGAAGGAACTGTTTCCTACTTTTTTGTGTTTTCAATGTCTAGCAGAGTTCCTGACACAGAGCATGTTTTCAGTCAGTTTTGGTTGCTTCTCAAAAGACAGTTTAAAAAAATGCTCTGTCATCATCTCCAGCGAGAGGGTCTGTGATGGTACACAATAGAAGGTTTGATGTGAGGTGGGATTGATTTAAATTCATACTCTCCCTGTTGCTGTTTGAATTTTTTAAACCGCAAGCGTGTATTATTTTTATAATAAAACATGTCTGAGTTTTCCTTAAAAATTGTTGGTTAC
Source organism: Taxidea taxus jeffersonii (assembly GCA_003697995.1). Classification (NCBI taxonomy): domain Eukaryota; kingdom Metazoa; phylum Chordata; class Mammalia; order Carnivora; family Mustelidae; genus Taxidea; species Taxidea taxus. The sequence continues at coordinate 192,603 of ML104637.1, read as the reverse complement.
TTGGAAGATGTCCAAAATTGTCCTCGCAGCCTGGGCAGCATAGAAATGGGCTGAGAAGATAAAACAGACTTCAGCGCTAAGTTAGGAAGTGACTGGCTGGGCCTCGCTTATGTAACTGTCTAAAGCTGAGGGAACAAACAACTCTCATTTAGACTCTTCTGCCAGAGAAAATACTCTGGAGAGCTGAGGACAGGGTTCTGCTTGGGGTGGGGCTCTGCTTGGTCTTCGGGGTTCCCGCCTTTTTGTGACTAGAGTCGGACCCATAGGAAGCTCTAGGGCAGCCATTTTGATTCATGACAAAACAAGTCAAGAAGTCTCAGTATGTTGGCGAAATAACCAGCCTGAATTAATATGTTTACTTAAATGGATCAAAATAACTGGTTACTCTGGATATTTGCCACCCAGCATCGGTCTTGCCCAGGAGTGAAGTTTTTCCACTATTTGGACATCTTTTGGATTCCCTCTGGTTTGCTAAAAATAGTGCTAATAAGTGGTAAAATTACAGTCTTCTGGATTCCACAGTTAAGGAAAAATATTACTAACTGTTTAGGTTCCAGTGAGTCAGTCTGGTCGCCTAATATAGACCCAGAAAACAGTTACTCGATTGAGTTTCAAATAGAGAAATATGTGGAAGCATCCCTTGAGGGCCTCAGTATTTTCTGTGTAGTGTCACAGGGATGGAACAGTGCCTCTCTAGCCTGTGAGGAGACTGGTGTTGTATCTGGTCACCATATATGGTAACTGAATGACCATATATTGTCAGCATATAGGGTGACGACCTATGTTCTCAGCACATTAGTTACCTTAAATGTTTGCTTTATCACAGGGCCATTGATTTCTGTTCTTTCCACTTCCAGAAGTACTCAAAAGCCATTGATGGCACATGGAAATTTTTGAGAAACACATTTAGAAACCATTTGGCAGGATCTCTGCTTTCTGGGAGACTAAGACTTCTCTCCTTGTTATTTTCTCTTTGGAGCATTTGCAAGAAAATACGACCCCTGTTTTTGAAAGATCTTTCTGAATTTATGGGGTCATCTACACCTAAAGTCAGAACCTGCCAAGGAATTACCATTAGGGGTTTAAAGATGTTTTTAATTGTATTTTTCCTTTTCTGAATTGGCCTTCTACATAGATGGAGTGGGTGTTCCTGCTGACATGGGCAGCCACATATGTCGTGTGATTTCAGAGACACTAGCTGCCCGAGAAAATACTCCCTTCGATCCTCCCTTGCTGTTTCCTTTTATCCCACAACCAGAGTCCAGGCTTCCAGCACACACGGTTGGGGAGAGGCACTATAAAGCATTTTACCTGGCCCTTCTAGAGAGAATGTATCTCAAAGGGGATATGAAGGAGGAACTGAGGAAATTGGGGTGTTCCAGGTCAGCTTTAGCCATATCCTCATTTAGTTAAGTCCAGCCTTATTTCTCACACATTGATCTTCCTTCTCTCCCTGGTTCTATAGAATCATGCACAATGGTGTTGTGTCTTGTTTGCGAAAGACCTAATCTTAATCCTCCAGGTTAACGCGTATTTGATCCTAGATCAACAACTGTCATAGAGCTGATTAAAAACATGACATTTTCTGGGTATTTCATATTTGAACAATTAAAATGAGTGTGTGATTATATTTAACAATTATTAGGAGAGAAAATTTTAATGCTAATAGAATTTATACTAGGTTAGTTGTTGCCCAACAGATTTTTACTGAGTGGAAAGAAAAAGAGGCTAATGAAAGAAGCTAATTTTTAGTAATTCATAGCCGAAGGAGCTTATAGAGATTTATCTGGAAGGCATATGTCATGTCTACTTGTTTAATGTTCTGTTTTCCAGATACTAGGAAAACTGACAGGCTACCTCTGAGTTGTAACTTAACCTTTTTGAGATAAATGTCCAAAGTAATATTCAACTGAATGATTAGGACAATTTGAGGTAATTTATAGCACTGAAGATCCAGAGGTCTCTATCTGTTAATCCCGTCTTTAGACAACTAGAATCATAGCTAGAGTTTTTTGACCAAATACATAGTATGTATTTCACAATGTAGCAGTTTCTCTGGGAGGCCATACAGAAAGCTGATAGTCTATGTAAAATGGACACATGGCAAAAGGACATTAGTACATGAATACACAATTGCTTATTTATGGCTGTACCTATGAATGAATGAAATGGTTACTGAGAGGTTATTTGATTGTAATCAACTTCGTGATGAAGTTAATCATTCATGAGGAAATGTAGAACCATTTTTATATTTGTTTATACTTGCAAAAATGCCCATGATCAGTCTTATGTCATTAACAATTCAAAACTAAACTTCTTGAATGGGTTTGCTTATCTATAGGCACAAACTGTCTTGCTAAAGTAGGTAGGGTTATTTAAATTCATAAACAAAATGTGTGTAATTCACATTAGTATGAAAAATATACTGTCTCAAGGATAAAAATGAAATTGCTTCTCAAAGAAGTGTTTGGGAAAACACAAGAGAAGTCTTCCCAAACTGCCAGCGTATTTCAAACATAAGATTATTGCTTAAAAGCTATTTTTAAAAGACCAAAAGAGATTGCTAACTGTAAGAATATTTTTCTTTTAAGTAGAAAAAGCCCACTCTCAGACTTTCTTCTAGAAGGAGAGCATCAAAGGCTTGTGCAGTTCTGTAAAATTACACACACCATATGCTTCAGACCTCAGATTGCGATTGTTTGGTTTGATTTATTGTTTTATTTCATAGGAAACACAACTGCTTTATTCAAAAGCCTTGTTAAATATTCTACCACTATATTGAAGTAAAGAATTAATTGAAACAAGAAAGATTTCGCATTACCCTAAATGAACACTTTTTCATGGCTTTGCCAGATTGTCTTCTTCGAGCTCCAGAATGTGAGAAATGCTGTCCTTGCCACAGTGATGTCACCAGCACGTTGCTGGTTGCCCTTATGGGGCCCAGCTGGGCTTCCCGTTCCATGGGTTATGCAATCAAAATCAAACATGTTGTCTTCTTGTGCGGAAAAATGTCCTCCAAAAGGTTCCTGTTGCCAAGAGTGCGTCCACAGTGTAGAAATACACAGAGGTGTTTATTGACTCCTGTTCTGTATTTTCAGATGATTTATATGAAGTGACTATTTCTCATGCACAAGGCCTCAGAGGCAGCTGTCCAAAATCTTACCAGAAATGCAGCATATTGGATTGATGAGGGTCACCTCTTAGGAATGTTAAATATAATTCCTAGTGCTAGAGATATGAGAGATTTTATATAAGACATTCAGGAAATTCTGCCAATTTCAGCAGCTAAGGACTTCTGAAATATCAAGTTCAAGGTTTCTCTTTGTGCTTTCCTGGGCATCCCTTACTTGTTTGTGGGAGGATCAGAGAATGGCAAGGGGACAAAAGAGAACAACATATATTTCAGCTGCTTGGAGGCAATCCGGGTGAAGGTCAATTGGGAGACTACAGCAGTATTGACTCAATCTCATTTTGGACAAGTTTTATCTATCCAGATGGTGAATCTTGACCTTCATTAACTAAAGATAAAGTTGATACAATTTCTTTTTAGTTACTTCAGAGATTTGAATATATTATACACAAAAATAGACAAAAGAGTTTAAAGAAACCTGGGTACCCATCACCCAATTTCAAATCTTTTCAATTGGTAGCCAATCTTATTTCATCTCTATCCTACTTACTAATCTTCCCTCTCCAAACGACATATCTTATAGCTATGACTCTCAAAAATTTAAAAACTGCTTTTCTTTAGCATAATCACAATGCCATTATTTCTCCAGAAAATATAACAATTTTACCATTATTCAGTGTTCAAAATTTTAGTTGCCTCATAAACGCTATATTTTTGATAGTTTGTTAGAAACAGAATCCAAATAAGCTTCACACCTTGCAATTGGCTGGTAAATCTTTTGAGTTTCTTTTCATTCATAGGTTCTGTTTCATCTCTGAGCTCCTCCTCCTTCTTCTCCCCTTCTCCCAGCATCCTCTTCTCTTTCCTTTTTTTCTTGCTATTTATTTGTTGAAAAGACTGGGCCATTTGTCCTATAAAACTTCTCACAATATGTACTATAGTCATGTTTTCCATTTCCTTCTCCAGATCCCGAATCAACCAATTCTCCAAAAGCCCTAATTCCTTTTAGTGGAAAAGTTATTTGAAGAGTAGAGTCTGAGGCGCCTGTCTGGCTCAGTTGGTAGAGCATGCAACTCTTGATCTTAGCATCATGAGTTCAAGCCCCACATTGAGTATAAAACTTACTTAAAGATAGATAGACAGATAGCAGAATCTGAGTAGTAGAGGAGCTCACTGCTACTGAGTTCCTCTCTATGTCTAGGCCTTCAGAGTGGATAGAGCTAGGAAAAAATATATGTAAGTATATACAATCATACATACATATATGTATATATATCTTCCAATCACATTCAGGGGCTGTTTTTCAGCTCCTTTATTTTAACATCTGTATTTGCCTTCTCCCACTCCAGGAATCCTGGTACTCAACCAAACCGGGAATGATTGAATAAGAACATCACATTCTTGCTCATTTGCTTTATCCCACAGTACACCCACAACAGAGTCAGAGTAACACCACCAACACTTCCACCAAGAACTTTTGCAGTTCTTTTTGTTCTTGGAGTATACCCCACCAGATATTTGTACTCAAATGACTGTGCTTTAAAGTCTCTTGGAATATTCCCTTTTTGTAGGTTAAACCATCAACTGAGTACACATCTAGTTTTTTTAAGATTTTATATTTAAATTATTTTATAAATGAAAGGTAAGATAGAAGGTAAGATATATATCTCACCTGTAAGATATGCACATGATTCCAAAGTCAAACCAAGTATTGTTTTCCTATTCTTTCCTTGTTACCATACGCATGTGACCTCCAACAAAAAGGGTTGGATGGTGTCATGGTAGATTTGTAGGAGGAGGTGAAGCCTCAGTCACGTCCTACTGAACAGCTGCAAAGAGTGAATAAGATTCTGGGGAATACTGTCTTAAGGCCTTAGCTTGGCTCAGAGAAGAAAACATTTGTTCTGTCACCCACCATGCAATTCATCTTTGAATTTTAATGAGTTAGCCTTTAGGCTGCTAGACAGAAAACAAGCTGCGGCATTCTGTGAAGTCTTGCCGTCTTTATGCATTGCTATAGAAGCCAGAAATGAAAAGTTTTTGTCAAATATGGAGTAATGTGCTCCAAGGTAATGTGTCTGAATATGTGAAGCTCCAGCTCTGAAGTGATCGTAATCCCACTACAGCAGTTCTAGAAGCTAACTCCTAACCATCCTTCAGGGTCAGGAGATCTTATGGAGCCTTCCTGATCCTCCCACAAAATTTTGTTTCCCAGTTACATGTTTTCCTTCAACACCACCATCAATGCCTTCCCCACACTTACATGTACAAGAACATCTCTACGTACATAGCCAAGGAAACCCTTTCTCCTTCCTTTCAGTCTCTGGAAAGGAGGGAGTTTTTCTTATCTGGGGTCTCCACATTGATCTAGGCCACTGCACCCCTAGCTGCATCACCATGTACCCATCACTCCACAGCAGTGAAGACTTCTCTAAGATAACATTTCTCCCGACCTAAGAGAACCTACAGTTGACCCCTCATCTCCTCCAGTTACTATTTATATTTTCTTTCTTTCTAATCCAAATTCTTCAACCATGCCTGTACTTGCTGAGTACTTCATACCTCAACCCATTCTACTGGAGCTTCCATCCCTCTCTTCCTTCCACTTCTCCCAAATTGTTCTATTTGTTCTAGTCTCCTTATGGTCTCTGATGACTTGGCTACTTTCTACAGTGGGCATTTTTCAATTCACATCTTATTTCACTTTGGACACCTAATTCTATGGGTCTCTTCCTTTCTTCTGTGTCTTTTTTTTTTTTTTAAAGATTTCATTTATTTATTTGAGAGAAAGACAGATAGCAACAGAGAGCACAAGCAGGGAGGAGAGGGAGAAGAAGGCTCCCCACTGAGCAGGGAGCCTGATGCTGGGCTCCATCCTAGGACCCTGGAATTATGAACTGAGCTGAAGGCAGATGCTTAATGGACTGAACCACCAGGTGCCCCTTCTGTGTCTTCTTTCATGGCTCTTCTCTTTTTTCAAACAGCAGGAGTTTGAATTCCCTACAATTCTATCTTTATTTCTCTGGTCTTCCCTATTCTCATCCACTCACAGTTTTTTTAGATACAACATAATTATGATGACAGAAAAAGCTCCTTGGCACAGCTCTTTCATGTAGTTTCACATATTTATCTATCTGCTTCTTACTAGATGTCCCACAGGTACTTCAAATCCACCTGAACTCATCATCATCACCTTCTTCCCTTTAATGGAGATGCTGCTTCTGTGCTCGTCTGAGTTGGCCCATTATCAAATCATTCACTCAGACTAGAAATTGGAAGCCCATTGCCTCCATTACTACTTTCATCTCCTACATCCAATATCTAAGTCCTGCCAATTTTTGTCCTTGTTAATTCTGGATTTTTTTCCCCTCCTCTCCATCTTAACTGCCATCTCTCTAGATTGCCATCATTCTCCTGGGCCTAACAGACAGACTCCTACCTGGACTTTCCTATCTCCAGTAATGCCCCTTCATACCCATCCCCTATCCAAAATCTAAGCATGACTTTATCACTTTGGGTACTACTTAAAAAGGAAGGTGGATAAATTTAAATTCCCTCTTGGGGTTCTCCATCCTCTAAAGTTCAGAACTCAAGAGTGAACTCTTGAAACCAACATTACAGTGTGTCTTATCTAACTGGAATTCAAACAAAAACTTAAAAGTGAACTCATGTAACTCCTGACTCAATTCTGGCTTCACTTGTCCCTCCACCATTCATAACACTTTGGGATCCAGTAGCACTGAAATATTTAGGCAACCACCGATGTTATTTATCACTTCTGAACTTCTATTAGTGGTGTCTGCTCTTCTTTTTTTCTTTTTTAAAAGATTTTATTTATTTATTTGTCAGAGAGATAGAGAGTGCACAAAAGCAGGCAGAGGCAGAGAGAGAAGCAGGCTCCCTGCTGAACAAGGAGCCAGACACAGGACTCAATTCTAGGACTCTGAGATCGTGACCTGAGCTGAAGGCAGCAGCTTAACTGACTGAGCCACCCAAGCATCCCAGTATCTGCCCTTCCTAAAACACTCCTCTGCAACCCCACTCATCTTGTATTGCCTAACCTCACCTTTTCAGACTCCTCCCCAGACAGTTTCCCATAACTCGTCTCTCACCCCTCTGCTGGGTTATATGCATAATATCCCTGTGTGGCTATAGCTCTGTCCATGTTTCAGAATTATCTGTATGTCTCTTTTTCCCACTATACTATGAGCTGTTTGATGGAAAGAACAACATCCCAAACATATTTGTTGATTAATTGACTCAATAAATGAGTGGTCCAAGTAACGGCTATAAACCAAAGTAGTTAGAAAAGTGTATTTCCTCTCTGAATATCAAGGAGACTATTTAATTTGGAACAAAATGTATGCAAACAAGAGCTTTCCTTCTGATTATTAATTATTTCAAAACATTCCTGCTACAGGGACTCTTGTAGGGTTTTGTTTGTTTGTTTGTTTTATTTCCCCCAGTCTTTTATTCCCTCCCCCCACCCCACCCAGTCTTTTAAATATCCCGTCTCAGCACTGCAGCTCTCTTTCTCATCACTGCGGTCAATGAACACTTGGGGAAATGCACCAGTCACAGGCCTCATAATGACATAGATGAGAAATGATATTCCACAGATAATAAATTCACCACTATTCACAGCTGAAGTTTTTCCAAACTCAAATTCTTTGAAATAGTTTGGCCTCTTACCAGGAAGATGGTAAAGAAAATTTTTAATGATCATTTTTTTAAAAGCAGAAAGCAAATAATGTACCTCAAAACAGCCTAGTGCTCTTAGAGAAAATTTTATAGAAGAGAGTAGAGTTAGAACTTATCACTTTTGAGGTGATAGTTTTCAAAAGTGAATAGAAAGTCTTAAGAAGTAGCTAATTTTGTGGTCAATTTGGGACTTTCTTAAAATGGGGAAGAAAGCTAATCTTTTGCGTGTCAGATCCATGCTGGGTGCTTGACTTCCGTTGACTCTTCATTCTCAAGACAACCCTATGGGATATGTGTTTTCACTCCCCCACCTTTCCCTTGAAACTGAGGCTCAGAGAGCATCTACATTTCATAAGATAAGGGAATTAAACCCAACTCTGCCCAGTTTCAGAGGCTTGCTCTTCCAGGTAAGGGAACCTGAAGTTATGAGTGGACTTACAATGAAAAGTAAAGGAAGTAATGAGGGGCACCTGTGTGGCTCTGTCAGTTAAGCCTCCAACTCTTGATCTTAGCTCATGTCTTAATTCTCAGGGTTGGGAGTTCAAGGCCCATGCTGGGCTCCATGCTGGGGGTGGAGTCTACTTAGAAATAAAAGATTGGGTTCAATTAGCCAACATATAGCTAATTGAACATTAATAATAAAAAATTAAAAGCAGAAATGATAATGAGTAGTGCATATTAAATGGACTGGAGTGATTATTGCTCTGTTGCTTCGTCTGGTAATATAGATATTAGCTAAGAGATACTATTGATCTTCTGTATACATTTATGTAAATGTTGGTGAGGTAAGAATGTTTAAAACTACCATGACCAGGGTATGTTTGTGGCTTCACGAAACTGAACAGGTAATAGTGAAATAAAAACAATCTGAGCCCTTGTAACATACCTCATCCTTGTTTTTCTGTGTTCTTTTCAGTGCATAAACTCTGCCCTGGCCCCAAATTTTAGCTCATCTGTTTACTATTAGTTTGCAGTCCATGCTTGAATTTCATTGCCATAAACCATTTTGTTAGGCCCAGCAGCTGCTCTCTTGGTAACCCTGGTCTCTTGAACAGGTTCTAAGAACTATAGTTCTGATATGCTAAGAAATTATAGATGATAGGCCAGGGAATTAGTAATGTCTCTTTCTTACATGTATCAGACATCTGTAGCTTTCTTTCTTTTCTTTTTTTTATTATTATTTTTTATTAAGTTCAATTAGCCAACATATAGTAGTACATCATTGGTTTTTGATGTGTTCAATGATTCATGAGTTGTATATAATACCCAGTGTTCATCAGATCATCTGTATCTTTTGTAAATTATCCAGAGAGTAATGCATGGTCAAGAGCCACATTCTGAAATGAAGGAAATGTTTCCCCTCCTGGAATCAAGTTTCTTCTTAAGAATAACAACACCATCTCTTTGGCTAGATTTTCTTTCAAAAACAGTAGATTTTTCAAAAAGTAGTTACACCTTACCCTGTTGCTCAAGGGCTCCAACTTGTGATGAGGAATATTCATTCATTCCATCAGAAACATTTACATGCATCCTGGATTTCTTCCTTATGGCACCTCCCACAATTAAATTTTCAACTCATATCCTGGCTGTTTCTGTCCTGCCTTGATGATGAGATGCAAGGACCACAGGAATTATGTCTGTTTGGTTCAACCTGAATCCCCAGGCCTCACACTGTGCCCCGTACATGGTTGGCACTTGAATAGTTATTGAATGGATAGTTGTGGTATTGACGCAGTGACTACCATGGTAGTTCTGTGTTGACCTGTCAACACCTGTGGCTTCAGCAAGAGCCTTCCTCCCTCCCCACAAAGCTGAAGAGGAGGCTGGGGCAGGGAGGTTTTGTAGAAGGAAGTGCAAAGATAATTTTTAGGTAACGGACCAAGAGGGCAAATGTAGAAGCAGGTACTGATGATCTCAAAAACTGCAGAACTTTGTTACTTGACGCTCATGGAAATCCCTCGGACGGGTCAGGCACAGACAGCCTTAGAAATACCTGTCAAGATTTATGGCTATTTTGAGGAAAACAACTCCAAGAAAAAAAGCACACATTTATGTACCAATATATTTTTAAAATAGTGGCTGTCATTAAGTCTGTGCTAGTTTAACAACTGATTTTGGCAGTATTTCACTGTGGAATAAAACAAGCTTTCTGCACACTGGCTCACTAATGCCAAATACAGGCACACCTTACACCTTTTTGAATAAACAGGAAGCCCTGTTTGTTCAGGTCAGTGAATATTTCTTTTGTACCAAAAGTCCTAGTTTTAGACAGAAACTTTTTCAACTTAGGAGCCCAAATTACTAAAATTCTGGTTGACTATTGTAATTTAGTGTTACTTTTATCAAAATAAAATGCGTATACACTGTACATAATATAGTGCTTTTTTTCAATTTTAATGAAATAATTTAGGTACATATATACAATACAGATAAATAGTACTAAAAAGCTCATAGTAAAAAACAAAACAAAACAAAACTTCCTTTCTCTCCCTGTTCCCTGTCCCAAAGTTTTCTTCTGCAGAAGTAAACACTTTTTAGCTCATTTGGTTCTTTTGGAACTTAACCTAGTATTTGTATGCAGTAAACATGCTCTCTAAAGCCCCCATTTGTCCTGTTCCTGTCTGACTTGATAGTTCCCTAGGCCCTGCATGACCATATTTCTGGTACTTTCCTTTAACACCATCTTTGGGATCCCATTTGCTTGTCAAAGGAAATGTGTTTCTTGCTTTGTCTTCTTTTGCCTTTTCTTGATGTATGCCTCCATTGTCTTGCTAGATAATATTCTCTGGTTGCTTCCTAGGAAAAAATGCTTTGAGGTACAATTTTTTTTGAGTAGATATGTGCCTAAAAATGTCTTTGAGTACATACATGCCTGAAAATGTCTCTTTTCCATCTTCCTTCTTAATTATTTGGCTGGGTATAGAATTCTAGGTTGAAAGTCATTTTCTGTCAGACATGGAAGGCATTACCCCATTGTCTTCTAGAGTTCAGTATTGCTATCAAGAAGTATGACACCTTAGGGATTCTAGGTCATTCGTATATATCCTGTTTTTCCTCTTGAAGTTCTCTTCATTCCTATATAGCAAAGTTTCACAGTGATATATGACTTGATGTATTTTGTTTTGGATGGTTTTTATATTTTTTTTTTGGCTTTAATGGAGCCTTTCAATTTGGAAACTCATATTATTCCCTTCTGAGAAATTTTCTTGTTTTATTGATTTCCTTCTGTTTTCTCTGATCTCTTATTGGTCAGATATTAATCTAATTTAATTTTAATTGATTTCTTATTTTCATATTTTTCCCTTTTTTCTTTTCCATCTCTTTCCTCTCTTCTACTTTTGGGAGGTTAACTCAACTATATAGTATGAAATTGTATCCCATACTAAATCTCTATACTGATTGTTTTTAGCTAACAATATAATATGAATTCTAATAAATGCATTTGCTACATTATTTCAATGTACTTCATTTATTTAACTAATAATAACATTTATTAATAGATTGGCCTGATTTGTTCATTTTAGTTTGTTGTCCAGGTGACCAGTTTGATTAGCTTTCTGTTTCACTCTCAGAAGTATCCTGTTTGGGTGATAAATTACATGGTCACACTATTTTCTGAGTACTTAGCATGTTCCAAGTATTGTTTGATTTGATTTGATTGATTAATATTTAAGATTTTATTTTTAAGTAATCTCTACACTCAACAGGGAGCTCAAACTCACAAGCCTGAGGTCAAGAGTTGCATGCTCCGCCAACTGAGCTGGCCAGGTGCCCCCTAAGTGTTATTTTAAGTGCTATATACATAACAACACATCTATACAACAACCAATGGAGTAGATTATGTTACCGTTATATAAGTTTGGAAACTGAGGCATAAATAATTTAAACAGTTGTTCAAGATGTCACAGATAATATGTGGTGAAGCTATGGCTTGAACTCAGGAATTCCTGAGAGCCCAGGTTTTTTTTTTTTTTAAGATTTTATTTATTGTTGTTATTTCTGCTCATTTTGAACTCATGCTGCCCTTTTTTTCATGGCTGGCATCAAGTTTGTTTGTCCTTACCTTGGACTTTGCAGCCTCCTTGACAACTGCCTTCCATTCCCATCTACTGTCCATAGAAACTTGAAATGTTCCTTAAGACATTATTACTAAGATAAATCTTGGGCCAATACCATGGGCCCTGGTTGGCACAGAGGCATCTTTGTCATGACATTAGGTCAAAGACAGGTCAGCAGCTCCTCTCTGGAATGATATTTGCCTGTGAAGAATTCTGTTATATCATCATCTCAGCAAGTCTCTCATTTGCATGGAAAAAAAAAAAATCCACCCAAGTAGGCAGCCAGAAATTTTCCTAAAATGTTCCTTTATTTATTTTTTTAATTTAATTTAATTTAATTTTTATTTTATTTATTTATTTTTTTAAAGATTTTATTTATTTATTTGACACAGAGTGAGAGAGAGAGATCACAAGTGGGCAGAGAGGCAGGCAGAGAGAGAGGGGGAAGCAGGTTCCCTGCTGAGCAGAGAGCTGATGCGGGGCTTGATCCCAGGACTTTGAGATCATGACCTGAGCCGAAGGCAGAGGCTTAACCCACTGAGCCACCCAGGCACCTCTAATTTAATTTTTTTAAAAAGATTTTATTTATTTATTTGACAGAGATCACAAGCAGGCAGAGAGGCAGGCAGAGAGAGAGAGAGGAGGAAGCAGGCTCCCTGCTGAGCAGAGAGCCCAATAAGGGCCTTGATCCCAGGACTCTGGGATCATGACCTGAGCCAAAGGCAGAGGCTTTAACCCACTGAGCTACCCAGGTGCCTCTTTAAAATGTTCCTTTAAACCCAGCTTAAATTTAATCTTCCTCAGGAAGTCCTCATGGCTTGAATTTCTCCAGCTTCTTTGGCCTGAGCTATAACAATTTGTGCCATTATGAGTATAAGAAATGGGATTTGTCTTTTATATCTGATTCAGCAAATATGTATTGAGTGCCCATTCATGTCAAACACTGTGTGAAATGTAAGGAAAAGAAGAAGAAAACAAAATATTTCCATGCCCCACACTCTTCAGTGATGGTGTGTAGCTTCTACAGAATTTACTTGCCTCTTGTTTAAAAAATTTATTTAATTCAATTAACATATAATATATTATTTGTTTCAGGGATACAGGTCTGTGATTCATCAGTCTTATATAATACCCAGTGCTCATTACAACACATACCTTCCCCAATGTCCATTACCCAGTTACTCCAGCCCTTCACCCCCCATCCCCTCCAGCACCCCTAAGTTTGTTTTTTATGATTAAGAGTCTCTTATGGTTTATCTCCCTTTTTGGTCTCATCTTGTTTCATTTTTTCCTCTCTTCCCCAATGATCCTCTGTTTTGTTTCTTAAATTCCATGTATCAGTGAGATCATATGATAATTGTCTTTCTCTGACCAACTTATTTTACTAGTTCCATCCATGTCATTGCAAATGGCAATTTTCATTTTTTTGATGGCTACATAATATTCATAAATATATATATATATATATATATATATATATATATATATATCACATCTTCTTTATCCATTAATTTGTTGATAGACATCTGGGCTCCTAGTTTGGCTATTGACATTGCTGCTATAAACATTGGGGTGCAGGTGCCCCTCCAGATCACTATGTTTGTATCTTTTGGATAAATACCTAGTAGTGCAATTGCTGAGTCATAGGGTAGCTCTATTTTTAACTTTTTGAGGAACCTCCATACTATTTTCCAGAGTGGCTTCACCAGCTTGCATTCCCACCAACAGTGTAGGAGGGGTTCCTCACCAACATCTGTCATTTCCTGACTTGTAAATTTTAGCCATTCTGACTGGCGTGAGGTGATATCTCATTGTGATTTTGATTTGAATTTCTCTGATGCCAAGTGATGTGGAGCACTTTTTCATGTGTCTGTTGGCCATTTGTAAGTCTTCTTTGGAGAAATGTCTGTCCATGTCTTCTGCCTATTTCTTGATTGGATTATTTGTTCTTTGGGTGTTGAGTTTGATAAATTCTTTGAAGATCTTGGGTACCAGCCCTTTATCTGATATATCATTTGTGAATATCTTCTCCCATTCTGCCAATTGTCTTTTGGTTTTGTTGACTGTTTTCTTTGCTGTGTGAAAGCTTTTTATCTTGATGAAGTCCCGATAGTCCATTTTTGCCTTTGTTTCCCTTGCCTTTGGAGACATGTTTAGCAAGAAGTTGCTGGGGCTGAAGTAAAAGAGGTTGCTGCTTGTGTTCACTAGGATTTTGATGGATTCTTGTCTCACATTTAGTCTTTCATCCATTTTGAGTCTATTTTTGTGTATAGTATAAGGAAATGGTCCAGTTTCATTCTTCTGCATGTGGCTGTCCAATTTTCCCAACATCATTTGTTGAAGAGACTGTCTTTTTTCCATTGGATATTCTTTCTTGCCTTGTCAAAGATTAGTTAGCCATAGAGTTAAGACTTCATTTCTGGGTTCTCTATTTTGTTCCATTAATCTATTTGTCTGTTTTTGTGCCAGTACCATACTATCTTGATGATTACAGCTTTGTAATAGAGCTTGAAGTCTGGAATTGTGATGCCACCAGTTTTGGTTTTTTTTTCAACGTTATTTTGGCTATCTGGAGTGTTTTCTACCTCCATAAATTTACATGCTTCTTAAAACAAAAGTCCCTGCTCGTTCACTGTTTTTGGTGCATTCTCTTATGACCTCTTTTAATTTGACTGTAAATGATTCCTCCATTTCCTATCTGTGCTTTTTATTCTTCTTGTTGAAATTAGAAATACAGTACAAATGTATTGGAGAACACTGAATTACAATTAGAAGAGACCATATGAAAATTAAGTAATCATCGGTTTATATATCTAGAGAAACTTAAGATTTTTTTTAGAAAGAGAATGTTTTTTTAAAGATTTTATTTATTTATTTGAGATAAAGAGAGCAAGAGTGAGTGAGTGAGAGAAAGAGAGAGAGAAGGGCATGAATGGGGGAGGGGCAGAGGAAGAAGCAGACCCCCTCCCCCCCAACAGGGAGCCCAACGTGAGACTCTAAGCAGGGCTCCATCCCAGCACCCTGGACTCGTGACCTGAACCAAAGGCAGATGCTTAACTGACTGAGCCAACCAGGGGCCCCAAGAATGTTTTCTTTAATTCAGAAGGAAAAAAGGAGGTAACCCACACCCTGTTACTGCAGTTGTTCTCCATCAATGTCTATTATACTGAAATCTTCTGTTTACATCTCTCTGTGAACTACTTGAAAGTAAGGACCCTGCTTATTAATTCTTTAATTCTGAACATCTGGCACAGACCAGATTTTTATTTCAAGTTTGTTGAAGTTTATCTTTCCTAGTCTTTAGGATGCAATAAATTGTATAACACACCCTTGATTTAATAAAAGCTTTACATGGGATGAAAAAAAGAGGCACCACATCTGTATAATACATTTGTAAATAGCTGTTATAAAACACATCCTGATTTCAAGAAAGTCAGAGTTTAAAAAGGATGCCTCAGAATGGAGGAATTCCTTTGATTGTCCTTTATTGAACTTCTGGGCCCCCAAACAGAGTGGACTCACCTCCATTATGTCAGCAGGCAAAAATTATTTTTTTTTTTCTTGGACAAAAATTCTTTAGTGCTGGTTTTATTGACTAGATCATCCTACTCTTCCTCCAGTACTTTTTCTGAGAAGACTATTAACTTCCAAATATTTATCGGATACTGTTTTCTTGGACTTCTATTTCCTTGTATTAAACATTTCTGTTCAAAATTCTTCCCTGGCTTTATGGCCTTCTATTGTCTCAAAGGCCCTTCCTCTAAGGCTTCTTTCTCCTTCTGTAGCTCTCATTCATCTTGTCCCTAGTGTGGGCACTTTTCAAGGCTCAGTTCCCTTCCTTCTTCAGGCTTCAGGAGTGGTCTTCAATCCTGGCTGCATAGCAGTATCACTCAGAGAGCCCTTTTAAAATGTCTAAGCCCAGATCCCAGCCTAGATCAATGGGATCAGTCAGCTTGGCTGGAATATTAGTGCTGTGACCCTTGGTCATGTAACTGAACCTTTGAAATTCAATTTCTTCACTTGTAAAATTAAGATGATGTTAAAATCTGCTTCAACAGAGTGCCTAATATATTCTTATCCCCATAACAGCAACTATCATCTCTTCTTCTTTTCTTTCATTTATTTAAAGCCTGCGTTTTCTTGAAAATTGAACTCAAATCCTTCCTTTCATTTATTGAAAACATGTGTTTTCTCGAAAATCCAACTCAAATCATGAACTGGATGGGATAGGGTATGATATTAACTTTTTCTTAATAAACCTCCATATTGTTTGATTTGTAGCCACAAGCATGAATTATATTTGTAAGGTTAAAAGTTATTAAAAAGCATAATACCCTCTAGTTCCATCCATGTCGTCGCAAATGGCAAGATTTCATTTCTTTTGATGGCTGCATAGTATTCCATTGTATATATATACCACATCTTCTTTATCCATTCATCCGTTGATGGACATCCAGGTTCTTTCCATAACTTGGCTTTTGTGGACATTGCTGCTATAAACATTCGGGTACACGTTCCCCCTCGGATCATTTAGTGAAATAAATCAGTCGGGGAAAGACAACTACCATATGATCTCCCTGATATAAGGAAGTGGAGATGCAATGGGGGTGAGGGTTAAGGGGGTAGGAAAAGAATAAATGAAACAAGATGGGATCGGGAGGGAGACAAACCAAAAGAGACTCTTAATGTCATAAAACAAACTGAGAGGGGTGGGGGGAGGGGGGTTGGGAGGGGGAGTGGGGTTACATTATATGTTTAAATTAAAAAAAAATCTTAAAAAAGTTATTAAAAAGCATGAGAAACAGCATAATGTTTTTTAAAAGTCATATAGTTGTTTGATGTCTGTCTCCTCCCCTAAAATACAAATTCCAAGAAGAGCATACGTTGGGCTTGTCTAGTTCACCACTGTGGCCTCAGAATCAACCTATGCTTCAAACAGGAGGTACTAGATTTATTGAGCAAACACCATTGATTGAGAAGGAGAGGACATGAAAACTGAATGGGAGGCTAAAACACTAACCTTGCCCAGGAAGGAGAAGGCTCTTAGTCCCATTTGGAGAACACGAGGGGGTGGGGCACACCTGGGCCTGTCCAAGTCAGCATCTTATTCAAGAGCACCCTCCCAGCTGGAGCCTGGGATGAGAAGCCTCTTAAACAATGGATATGGTTGAAGTCTCAAGAGGGAGGCAACATTCAGGTTATTGGCATCTGACTAGTTAAAAATAGGACCTGGGCCAGAGGTTACAGGCAAATCTAGGGGGTCATCATTATACTTTTTAAAAAATTCAGAACCTAGATGTCCATCAACAGATGAATGGATAAAGAAGATGTGGTATATATATATGATGGAATACTATGCAGCCATCAAAAGAAATGAAATCTTACCATTTGTGATGACATGGATGGAACTAGAGCGTATTATGCTTAGCGAAATAAGTCAACTGGAGAAAGACAACTACCACATGATCTCCCTGATATGAGGAAGTGGAGATGCAACGGGGGTGGGAGTTAAGGTGGTAGGAAAAGTAAAAATGAAAGAAGATGGGATCGGGAGGGAGAAAAACCAAAAGAGACTCTTAATGTCACAAAACAAACTGAGGGGGGTGGGGGGAAGAGGGGTTGGGTGAGGGTGGTGGGGTTACATCATATGTTTAAATAAAGCTTAAATAAAGTAAAAAAAAAATACTTAAAGCTGAAAAAAAAATTCTGAACTTTCCTAAATAATTATCATTTTGTAATTATAATTGCCTTCATTATGCATTTGGCACTTTACATATGCAAATTGGTTTTATAATTTATACAAATATATATCTGATCTCCAATTTCCCAGTTGAGTGTGAGGTCTTTGATAAATGTTTACATGTCCTGATCTGGCACAAACCATATCATATTCCCTAGAAATGAATATAGCTAACATTCTTTCACCCAAGGAAAGTATTCAAAGCTTCAGTATTTCTCAGATCCTTTCTAGTGTTTAATGTTAAAATAAATGCAGCAAATTTTCACACTTATATTACCAGTGTTGGTAGAAATTTGTTTGATTTTCAGTGACTTTTAATGGGTTTCTTCGGTTTAGAAATTTTTCATAGAGCACTTGCAGATAGATGTTACCTGCAACAAATGCAGTGTTATCTGAACAAATGAAATTGATATTTTAATAACATGTGCTTTGCAAGCAATAAACTGTAACTATTTCTCTATGGCTTTAAACGTAAGATGTGCTTTGTAAGTTACAGGAATTGCCCAGTGAGATCTTTCGTTGTACTGGGATTCTGTTGTGGTAACTAGTAGGCTTTTGACATGGGGTTTGAGGGCTTTTCTTTTTTTGGGGTAGCTTATGTTGTGGTAGAGCAGAAGGAGACTGGAATTTATTCATTTTGCTCATGATAATAGCTGTGTCCTTCAACAAATAAAAATGAGTGAAAGAGGTTCCAGAAACTCTCATTATCAAAAATCTAAGGATAACAAAGATATATTAAATCTGCAGTCTTTTATAAGAACAATGCTGATTGATTCCTTCCCACGTAGGCATCAGAATTATAGGTAATAAGCCTAGGTTTTGCTCTTTTCCCATAATTTAACATACCTTGAGGTAAGACATTTTTAATTTAGGTTGCTTTAAGATAAAACAATTCAAGTTGTTGTGTGACTTCAGTAGGATTACGTTTATTAACCCAGGTTACCCATGATGATGGTTTCTAGGCCAACAGCATGAAATGAGGTTTTCTTTTAAACCAAAAAAAAAAAAAAAGTGTGCTGTTACTATTTCACAGAATTATTTATATAGTTAATTCTACCTTACTCATCTAGTTGGTGTTCCCAATAGCTGCCGGCTGGCTCTCTTTTTCTCCACTTGCTTACTCTCACTCAAAGTTGCTTACTCTCTGCCTGCTTTGCCCCTTTCCTTCCCCTAATTAAACCTAACAAGCCATGAAAATTTTATGTTTTTATTAGGAATAAAAATTCATGATTTTACAAAAAAACCTACCTGAAATAAAAAGAAATAAAGTTGTAATATACTCAAAAGTAAAAAAAAAAAAAAAAAGCATTACTAGTTTAAGAAGGAAACACATCAATTAATTAGCTCAATATTTAATTAACAATGTATTAGCATGTGCTTACCATGGATTTTGGTATCTGTGGCTTATTTTATCAATAGAGGCTTGGCTTAGTTCTCCATACTGTAAAAGAAAGAAAACTTATGTAACCTAACTTCCAGGTAAATTGGCACCAGCACGTCTAACAGTCTATACTCCTAGTCAGAAAGGAAGTCAGGCTGGGAAATGAAATAAGAGATGGTAAATACAATTAAAAAAACATAACCTTTTGATTCTTGATTTGAGAAAAAAAATGCAAGAAGTAAAGTAAATATCATGCTGTGTGTTTATTTGCCCTCTCTGTAAAAGGAGAAATATTAGTAGTAGGAAGAGTGTAGCCCATAGTTTCAAAATTCCTTTCTGTTTTTATGATTCTGTCTGATAATGAGCAGACATTCTAAACCACTGTTCAGACCTAAATAGTCTAATTCTTTTTACTTCATCTTATCTTCACAGAATTAGCAAATGTGGTGGCAATAATGTAGGAAAAACTGGGTTATAGACAGTCTGTGGTAAGGTGTAATTCTGAAAACTCCTTTCAGAAAGCATAATTTAGAACATTGATAAAATGTTTTTAGCTTAGGACGAGTTCCCACATAAAAAAAAATAATCCCCACACTCTCTCATATACACTGAAATGATCCATTATCATTGAACAAATGGCCTTTCTATACAGGCTCCTTCACCCCAGGAACTAGGCAGTGGATGGCACATCTTATGAATAAGCAAGGGGAATAGGGGGTGTCAAATTTATATTGGAAAGCGTTTTGGTCTATAATTATTACTCAATTTTCCATACTTGGGTTGGGAAACAATGATCTGGATTATCAAAAGTATTTTTCATTTCAGTTTTGGAAACCATTTTTCACTTACACTGATGTGGATTGCTATATTCATAACATCTTGAAAAGTAGCAAGATTGAATTATAATTTCATCAACAGAAGAAATACTTAGTACTTTTTTTTTTTAATCCTCCCCTTTTCTTCCTTTTCCCTCAAGCTTTACTTTAGGACTTCCCTGATCAAGTCCTTCAGAGTTATTTGTATTAGGAAAACAGATCTATTTGTCATCTTTTCAGAGATGAAGTTGAAACCTTGATCACTTTTACCTCTTTAATATTCATGTATAAGTAAATAAAAGCAGGGACAAGAAAAGCAAGGTTTAGGGGTGCCTGGGTGGCTCAGTGGGTTAAAGCCTCTGCCTTCTGCTCAGGTCATGATCCCAGGGTCCTGGGATCAAGCCCAGTATCAGGCTCTCTGCTCAGCAGGGAGCCTGCTTCCTCCTCTCTCTCTGCCTGCCTCTCTGCCTACCTATGATCTTTGTCTGTCAAATAAATAAATAAAATCTTTAAAAAAAAAAACAAGAAAAACAAGGTTTAAATGCAAGGGTGGCCCATTATTCCATAGAAGATTTGAAAAGTAGTAATCTGTATATATCATGGTCTAACTTTCTCAGTTATTTCTCACATGTGATTCCCTAAAATTGACCTTACCAACTGACTTATAAATAACTTTGTTATCAGCATTTTGACAAATTTTCCAGGAGTTGGACAGTCTTCTTTGATCTTTGTTACCATTTTTAAAACTCAAATATTGCATTGTCTTAATCTGGAAAGACTTTTATTAGAAATAAGCAACAGATTCTTTTGCTACCCCCTCTTTTGTCCTTTAGTTATCAGTGTATAATGTCATAAAACACTTACTTAAAATAAGCTGTCCCTTCTCAATTTATTAATGGAATCCACCACAGTTTATTTGGGTAATCTTGCTACCTGTGGTGTTAAATCTAATGAAATTCAGAATGAAAAAGATCTTTGTGTTGTTTTTTTTTTAATTGATTAGTTGTTCATAAAAGTAAAGAAAGGACTGAATCAAAACCTAGCTCAGCATCTTCACAGAAACAGGTAACGATGCATTAGTAGGTCTCTAGCTTAAGGAAATCAGTTAGTTTGAATATCTTAACAAGCACAAACAATCATAACTCAAAAGTGCACATTTCCTATGAAGCAATCTTTAAAGAAGGAAAGTATCTACTAACTACATTCAGGTACTGTGAATTAGCTATGATCTCTGAAATGGGTTAAAACCTTTTAAATTTGAGCTAATTGCAGACCTATGGGGCCCATTCCAGTTAACAATTGAAATTGTTGCTTAATACTTTCACTTTTAATCTCAAACCACTTCTAAGCTAGTCCTGACATACTTAAGAAATCTTTTTGGGACTGATCATGGAGGAATCCTATTGCTTTTCTACTGTACTCAAGTAAACATGCTTTTCTTAATATATCCAATTTTGATTTATTTATTTATTTATTTATTTTACTAAAAAGAACTATTTTCCATCTCTGTAACTATGAGGTTTTTCTTACCCGTAGAATGAATACAATGGCAATGCATTTCAAGAATGCATAGACACTAGGGTTTCTCTTCTCTGTCTTCCTCCTTGGTAACATAGAGCTCTTAGTACCAAACATTTGAGTGGAAAATTCCCTAAGGCTACCTTTTCTTATGCTAATGTATTTTTTCTTCACTTGCCTCAATTTGCAAAATATTACTGTTAACCCCTTAGGTGTCTTTCTTCCCACAGCCTGTGAGAAGCATTCTCATTGTTGTAGCTGGATCACCGAATTGCATAATGTTGCCTATTCTAGACTAGAACTATTGAAGGGAGAAAGGGGGCATAAAGGCCTTTGTATGAATGGCGCAATGGAAGTATTCATTTTATATTCAGGGCATGAGTAGAAACAAAACAATTCTTTCTGAAAAATGTCAGTATTTAAGCATGGACTCTGTGATGCGTTTTTTGTATTAAAATGCAAAAAAAAAAAAAAAAAAGCAGAGACCCATACTTCATTTTATGCTACATTATATATGGGCTTGCGTTCCAATGTAAATTATATCCTGGTATCTCTTTTTTTAACTGCAGTGTTTTTAAATAATTTGAATTAATACATAAACTTTCAGCAAATAGATTACACATGAGGTTTTATGAGTTTGTTGACTATGGCCCTAGCATCTCTGTTTTCTGTGGAGTATCCAAATAATGGGCAACATATTCCATCATGTTTCTAATGTGCTTATAATACTATAATTCAAAAATCCATGTAGGCAAGAAAATATAGCATATATAAACACCAGTGATACTGGATCCCATTTACTGAAACATTCTCCTAGATATTATGATAAGAGTTTTACATACATATCTCTCTTAATCCATTTAACAATACCATAAGGTATTATTATTATTATTATTATCCCTATGGTAGGCAGAATTCTAAGATGACCCCCACTATTCTCATCCCTTGGTATATACATCTTTTCCCAGATAGTCCACCAAATACTGATCTAATTACTGCTGTGAAGGGATTTTAATTAAGACCCTAAATCAGTTGACTTTAAGAAAGGGAGATTATCCTCAGTGGACCTTCCTTAATCAGGTGAGCTCTTAAAAGGATCTGAGCTCTCCTGGCAAAGGGAATTTGAAGTGTGAGAGGGATTTGATATGGGGGAGACTCTCTGTGCTGGTTTTCAAGATGGAGGGGGGCTAAATGGGAAGGAATGTAGGCAGCT
This sequence comes from Taxidea taxus jeffersonii, assembly GCA_003697995.1. NCBI lineage: Eukaryota > Metazoa > Chordata > Mammalia > Carnivora > Mustelidae > Taxidea > Taxidea taxus. Next base: position 170,047 of record ML104637.1, on the reverse strand, counting down.
TCTAGATGCTGAGGATAGCCCGCCGCTAAGAGCCAGCAAAGCCGTGGGACCCCAATCCTACAACCACAAGGAACTGAAATCTGAGATAACCACATGAACTCTGACTCGACCACAAGCCTCAGACAAGATCACAGCCACAGCAGACACCTTGATTTTAGTTTTCTGAGACCCAGGCAGAGAACCCAGCCATGCCTTCCAGGACCTCTCACCTACCAAACTCTGAATTTAAAAAAATGGGTGCTCCTTTAAGCTGCTAAATTTCTGGTAATTTGCTATGCCCAATAGAAAATGAATACAGTTCCCATTTTACAGACAGGAAAACTATGTTATAAAAAAACAGGCAGCCTAGCATGCAAAGGGGTAAAAGGGGAAAATGAAGAGTTCTTCAAGTGGCTACTTGTGCTTGTAAGTCACATTCAGTTTTTCGCTAAGTCCACAATCATGCCCTCAAAAGCACCAGGAATGTTAGTTGCCCCATTTATTCTCAGAGAGAAGGCAAATATCTGTTATTTTGTTGTCATACTTCTCCAGGACAATAAGTGTTCTCCTTATTCATTCTCTATTCAAGATACCCAAGGACTTTCTGCTAAAGGAAGACTAGAGCTTGTTCTGTTGGGAATCGTGAAGCTTTGTGATGAGGAGCCATTCTACTACCAGCCCTTCCTCTGGAGTGGGTTGATGATACAGGCTCTGAGATCTGCACAGATTCAGCTAGTGGGGCTTCAGAGAGGCTACACAAGAGCTTCCTATGTCTCTGTTTGTGCTCAAGGCACAGTTTCTGAAATATTATCAAGTGCATGTTTTGCAAGTGTTCTCACCCTTGGAGTTTTCTAATGTGTTGGCACTGTTGTTAATTCAAAGTTTACAAAGTGTGCTTCTCCCAAGCTAATTGTCCAATTAGCTTTACAACACAGAATTACACAAGGGGTGGCAGCTCAGACTGTAGGAACCGTAATGGGATAACTAAGTCTTAGCAAAAAAAGGGGGAAAAAAAGAAGGTAAATAGTTTTCAAATGCCTATGGAATAAGCTAGGAGTACAACAGTTCTCAATCGAATGCACACTTCAAACTTCATTTCTTCCCTATGCAGCTTGGTCTCTGCACAAAGACACTGCGTGAGAAGTGAAGCCATCTCCATGCCCATCTCCAATTACTTATTGATAATCGTCTACACCATGCTAGCTGTAGGAAAGTGGTGTTGATGTTGTCCGTACCAGAAAAAATAAAACAGATCTCAGACCTCAAGTTGCTTAAAGCCATTTAAAAGGTGGCATCTGGTCCCCAATGTTTATGGCAGCAATGTTCACAATAGCCAAGATACGGAAAGAGCCCAGATGTCCCTGGACCAATGAGCAGATAAAGAAGAGGTGGTATATATATACAATGGATTATTACTTATCCATCAAAAAGAATGGAATCTTGCCATTTGCAGTGATGTGGATGGAATTAGAGGGTATTATGCTAAACAGAATAAGTCGGTCAGAGAAAGACAAATACCATATGATTTCACTCATATGTGGAATTTTAAGAAGCAAAACAGATGAACATAGGGGAAGAGAAGGAAAAATAAAATAAGATGAAAACAGAGAGGGAGACAAACCATAATCAACACTTAATTCTAGGAAACAAACAGGGTTGCTGGAGGGGAGGTAGGTGAGGGGAAGGGGTAATTAGGCAATAGGCATTAAGGAGGGCAGTTGACAACTGGGTGTTCTATGAAACGGATGAATCACTAAATTCTACCTCTGAAACTAATAATAATACACTATATGTTAATTGAATTGAAATTTAAAAACATATGAGTAAATATCCAAATATATAATTTTAACAACATTAAAAAAATAAAATGTGTCTGGGCTTGTGCAGTCCAATTGCTGACAGGAGTCACACTAAAAATTTCAACAGCAACAACAACACAAAGACACTTCGCTGTGAATTCTTCCCCAAAAAGCCGAGGGAGCTCACATGGATCCTTAACAGCAACTACTTTTAGATCTGTTTTCTTTACCCAGGATGTAGCTGGGACCACATAGCAGGGATCTCCTATATTTAAAGAATCATTTTCAGTTTGCTTAATCAAGATTTCTGGATATCCTAAATTCAGTCCCGTGAAAAGAATAGATTACTCCAGATTGCTAGTCTTGTTTGCTACGCATTCTGGGCATTTTTGTCCACTGAAGTACTCTGGGAGTGTTGGACCTGAATAGTAGGGAAAACTCTAATCTTCAATTTATAGTAATTTTTAGAATTTCTCCCAAAGATCTTTAAAAGCCAGGATAAATGCCAGATTTTTTTTTTTTAAAGGAGGTAGAGGCAGAGGGAGACAAGGAAAGAGAATCCTAAGTAGGATCCACACCCAGTGCAGACCACGACACAGGGATTAATCTCATGACACTAAGATCATGACCTGAGCCAAAATCAAGAGTCAGAAGCTTAACTGACTGAACACCCTGGTGCCCCTCTAAAGGCCAGATTTAGAAAACAGATGTTCTGGTATTTTAGCCACCTGTGTTGGGGGTATTAGTCACACACAGATTTCACAATTCTTTGACAATATAGTGAAAAGAGCTTGGCTATGCAGTTAAACCACAGGTTTACTAGAACACGTTCTAATTTACACCGTCTTTTCTAAGCTTTGTATTTCCCTCTCTTCATCAAATAATATTTGTTGAAAACTGATGGCATATGCTGAATTACTAACTTTAGGTAGTATGATTTTTTAAAAAAAGTGATGTTTACCATTAGACACATCCTCAAGATATTATGTTAAGCCCTGTAAAAGTTTGTAACCAGCATGGCATATTTTAAGCCTTCCTTAATTAAGGAATAAAATCATCCCCTGGGCTCTAAATTACAGAGTTCTTTCTTTCTTTCTTTCTTTTTCTACATCCTAACAAAAGATGTGAAAATTAAGTTTTTATTTTTCCCCAATTCACCAATGATCTCTATAAAGTCACCTCAACAGGAGAGAGAAAACTGTGTTTGGTTAGGGTGTCAGGTCATTGGGGCTGGGCTGCCCAGTAAAATGTGGTATGGCAGTGTCCCTAGCTACCAACACAGATGCTTCCCGTCCCAAACATGTTATTCTTCACGGAGCTGCTCTGAACACAATACAAAATGCAAAGCAGTGATACATGCCTCCCTTGTTGTTTTCATGGTCTGTTAGAGAAAGGAAACATCAAACATGAAATCTTTTTTTCCAGAAGTTCAGCTACAAGTAAGATTTTATAAAGGAATTAGTTCCTTCAGCTTATCCGAGGCATCCTATAAAGCCATGCTTTATAAAATGGGGAAGATATAACATCTATGTATCAGGAGGTTAATGGTGTTACTATATTATTTTCAAGAAAAGGGAGGGTTGTTTGGCCTCCCTTACCAGTGTTTCTCCTCCCTCACAGATGGTCAGCATGTGGCACTCCCTCATGGAAGACTTCCTTTGGTATCAGAAAATGCATGACTTTATTCAGCACTTAAGGATGAAAGGTGTTAATGTAATTATTTTATATTAAGTCACAAACTGTTAGGATGCAAATAACTCTAAGAAGTATAAAGTGAGAGCTAAACACACGCCCATCTGGAGAAGAACAGCAGCAGTGCAAAGGGGTGCCTAATTTTAGAAGAAGCTATTTCTGTTTTGCTTTTATAACTTGGTTGATAAAAGGAGCTTTAGTATCTTTTTAAAATCTTCTATATCGATAATAACATCTTAGGCGCCTAGGAGGCTCAGTCAGTTAAGCCTCTGCCTTCAGCTCAGGTCATGATCCCAGGGTCCTGGGATCCAGTGCCACATCCGGCTCCCTGCTCAGTGGGGAGCCTGCTTCTCTCTCTGTTTCTGCCTGCTTTCTTTATCTCTCTCTCTGTCACATAAATAAAATATTCCTTAAAAAATTTGGAGATTAGGAATGTGAGATCCTAGGAATTCTAATGAGACCAAATGGGATTTACCCAAGTAAACCCAGAAGTAAATAAGAAACTTGGTGAGGAAAACACTTAGAAATTCTGAAATATGTGATTGGTGGTCTACATACTGGTCACCCCCACACAGGCAATCCTTTTTGCCAGGTGAATTTGAAGATTATCCAGGACACTGTTGTGTGAAGGTGGACGGTTTGGAAAAACGCACGGAGTTGTGCTAGGACGAGAAAAGAAGGGGCAGTTCACGAGGACCTCACTGTCTCCTTTTTTTCCATAATGCTGAAGATTGTACTTGATGATGTGCTTTGAGCAATGTAAAATGCTCATTAGATAGAAATTCAAGAATAACTAGTACCAAGCTATTCCTCACTATATCACATATGTGGGTGATAGCTACTCAGAATTAATCTTAATAGCGCAAATGAAGTCTCTGGGGTGCCAGTGAAGCAGAATGGAAAGCTGGGAGAAAATCGAGGGAACCTTGATGAAATGATGCACACTCTGTAAGAGAAGGTAGTTGGGATTGACCCCAGCTAGACCCTGCCTCATAGAATGATGATCACGCAGATATTAGCTTCACACGGTGGCTCTGACTCGAAGGTTCGGACTTCATTGCCAATCCTTTCACCTCATAAACACTGTACTCCCACTAAGTCCTATGAATCCACAGCCTAGGCTGAAATCCTGGTTCTACCATTTATTAATGGCAAGGCCTCGGACAAGAAACCCTCCGGTTTCCTCAACCTAAAACAGAACTAATTACAGAAACTTCCTCAAATGGGAAACACTCAACCTCTTTTTACATTTGCTTTCTCTAAATAAATTCACAGAGAGAAAAAAAAAATGTCTAATGAAGCAACCAAACCTTGATTGGTTTATTCACAGCCATTAAGAAACTCAATGTCCCATTATTAGTCTGTTCACATAGCCCTAATACTGTCACAGAGAAGACCTCTGCATTTTTCTTTTTTTTTATAAAGGAAATTTCTTTTTTTTTTAAGAGTTTATTTATTTATTTGACACACAGAGAGAGCATAAGCAAGGGGAGCGACAGATAGAGGGGGAAGCAGGCTACCTCTGTGGGACTTGATCCAAGGACCCTGGAAGCATGACCTGACCCTAAGGCAGTCGTTTAACCAACTGAGCCACCCAGGTGTCCTGACCTCTGCATTTCATAACCCTGGAATTTGTGGCATTTACAAATAAGGCAGAAGTTTCAAAGTCCTGGAGATTTTACTTTTTATTATACTATACTGTATCACATATAAATAAATTGATGGATTCCCATAAAGCTCTCTTTATTACTTTCTGTAGATTTTCAAGTTGTTCGACTCCATGACATATTGGTTATAATATAGGTTATGATTAATTGGTTTAATATTATCTTTGGGATCACATCTATGAAGAATTAGTCATTGAATCCAGTATAACCTTGTTTTTGTGGGAAAACCAAATGACTTTAATCATTGGGTCATGAGGCCAGAGTGCAGGAGCAGAAAATGGCACTAGGAAGCCAGCTAATACTACTGAGGTTTGGGTTAAAGAGAGAACCAGGGGGAGGGAGAGATGCCGAGCTAGGAAGGAGTTAGAAAGTCCCCTCAGTTTAGCATGGGGTTGAAACCAAAATGATTTCAATAGTCTTCATATATTCTTTTCTTTGTGGGCAGCAAGGCAAAGTTTATTGACTGATAATATAGTGATAGTGCAAAGCTCCCAAAGAGGGAGGAGACCCAAGAGCGTCACCCAGTCTTCATATAATTCACGCAGAAACATCATGTACAGTTTGGGAGAGACCAAATCCATTTTTTAAAAGAAGAAGAAGAATGTTCTGCTCTTAAATCTGAGATAATGATGAAAGCAATGATCTTTACTGGTTTATATATACACGTGCTACGATGACGTTGCAGCCCATATAAACATGAGTAGGAAATAGCTAAACATAAAAAGATCCAGAAGAGAAACCTGATATTGTGATCTTTACTGACCTCTGTGATGTGGGGACATTTTTCAGGTGTCATTCAGTCTAGAAGTTATTGTCTTTCTACCAAAATGCAGATGACCTATAAATCCCTTCCCAGTGCCCCAAACAGGAAAGGCCATTCCCAGGTAGGAAGCAGCTGCCCAAGATGCCCAGGCATCTTACCAAGAGTCTAATGGAGGTGCCTGAGCATCGGTAGCTGCCAGTCTCCTGCAAACCTGGAGTGGTGGATTCGAAAGAATAGCTCTTTAGGCTATAGAAACCCACTAGATAAAAGTTTGTGCTGTAAAACCAAAGCTCTGAGCAACTGCAGTGAGAGACATTGAGGAGTCCCTGAAGTTAGGCTGAAACAGAGCACCATCTTCATTGGGGTTATGCATGAGGATGGTGAAGGGATGTAGAAAGGGTCCACTAAAGGCAAGGAACCAGAGAAAAACAGGAGGTACCTTGAGGCATTTCTCTAAGTTCCATCAAACTAAGGAATGAACCAGCTCCCTGGTGAGGAGGGGTGTGAGCGACACAGACTCTCATATATCGTTTGTAATTAGGAGCTCATTTTTATGCATGGAGTGTGTGTGTTTGTGTCAACTCAAATGTCAATGCATGCCAAGTCATATGGATCGGAAGTAGCTGCCTGAAGCACCGGGCCGGTAAGGAATCTGAGGCTAGACTCAAAAGTGAATATTGCCTTAGATGTAGACAGCCTAGGTGCTGAGTGGAAGATCAGGAGCCTTGACGGCCAAGTCTAGGCCCTCACTGGTGGGTAAATTATAGATGGTTATTCACTAATATGTACAGTTGACCTTTGAACAACATGGGTTTGAACTGTGCAAGTCTACTTTTAGGTGGAATTTTTTTGACAAATACAGTACAGTTCGATAAATGTATTTTCTCTTATGATTTTCTTAATAACATTTTCCTTTTTTAGTTTATGGTAAGAATACAGTATATAATACATATTCAGAATGTCATCATCATCATCATCATCAACTGTTTTATATTATCCACAGGCTTGAAGGTCAACAGTAGACTATTAGTAATTAAATTTGGGGGGAGTCAAAAGTTATATGCAGATTTTCAACGGTTGGATCAGCACTCCTAACTGCTTCATTGTTCAGGGGTCAGATGTACAGTCAGTCTCCATGAATCTTGTTCTCGTTACAAAGATCTGAGTCCAAGGACTCCTATAAGATATTGTTGAAGATCGTTATGAGGTAGGTACATCTTCGGAAACAATTCCTGTCAAAATGCCAGGGCCAGGAAGGTGCACAGATGATAGGTAACAGTTCCCATGGCTTGTGCCAAACAGGACCAGCTTCTGAATGTGCCACAAGTCTGGGGAGAAAAACCATTGTGCGGCTCAGACTCCATCTCACAGGGGTTAAGAAGACAGTGCTACAGAACAGAATAGTGGTTTAAAGCTGCCTGTGAAATATGAATGGAAGAAACAATAAATTCCTTCCTGGAAGGCTAGCGCATGGCTGCTATCTCTTTAAGACTCACAGCTTGTTTCAACGTCCAAGGAACACTTGAATATGCTTCATTTGAATAGGCAAATGTGTTCTTAGTTTAAAGATAAAGAAGGAAGAGAAGCAATACACACCCAAGATGGCCAGACAGATGCATGGTGTCACCGAAAGAGAAGCAAAAAGACAACAGACGTTTGGACTCTTTCAAACCATCTGCCTCACCTGGGCCGTACTCTTCCTGCTGGTGGCCAGTCTTGGTATTTCTGACCTTCATCTTTCTTGCTTAGGTGGAATAAGACACCGTTTAAGAATCTGAATATCTGTTCCGTTAAATGACACTAAGTAACATTAAGTACAAAAACACAGGGCTAAGAGCTGACATCTGGATGTCAGCCACGTGCCAGGCATCATACCTCGTGTGTTCCTTGTGGTCTCATATTTAATCCTCACAACATAACAAAAATAATATTAAATACATAGAGGCCTTGATATGTGCCATGCACTGTTCCCAGCCCTTTACGAATATTAACTTGCTTAATGTTTACAGCAGTGCAGTGAGGTAAACACTAAGACTCATAATGAAGAAGCCAAAGAGGTTAAGGAACTTGCGAGGCCAGCCACAGCGAGTAGGCAAGTAGGCGGAAGAAGAGGATGGGAATTCAGGTGGTCTCGTGACGTGGGCACTCATTGCACTCTCGTGTGGAACAGAAGGGAGCAGGGACCCAGAGAGCGGAGCTCACTAGCTGAGGGTCACAGAGTGAAACCTAACTCAGAGTCAGGATTTGAATCCAGCTCTGTCTGACTCAATGACTGAGCTTCCAAGCACTTTTTCCTACTGCCATAGATTGGGCCAGAGAAAGGTTTTTTCTTTTGTTGACCTTCACCCTATGAGGCGGTACCATTTTGCCTTCCCCTTTTGAGGAAACCCAGTTATTTCATGATTGATCCATGTTCAGTTTTCAAATAATGCAAAGGTCTGCCTGGAAAAAAAAAGTCTGAATTCTCAGATTTTACTTCTAAAATCACCTGGGTTCTCTTGTCTCAGAGGAGACTGTCTGGGCTCATGCCTACATCCATATCACCAAAAGGAACTGAGACAAGGTTTCAAAGCACGCTTCAGCTAATTACCCTGAATCATTTGATACAAAGGCATTATCAACACAGTGCATCTTAAAGAGCTGGAACTCTCTGTTTCGGCTTGTGGATGATGTCCAGCCCAGGCTTCTTTTATACTACCCACTCAGAATGCAGCGCTAGGGTGAGGGAAGTACGTGTGAATGTCGCAGCATAAATGTGAATCTGAATGCATTCCAAAGCCAAACACAAATGCTTTTGGATTAGGCATGGCTTCCTTCTCTTCACACCTCTCCTCTCACATATTAAAGGGCCTAAAAGGGAATCATAGCAAGTCCATTTATTCACACATTTCTTTTTCTGCAAAACTCAAATCTTAGTACTTTTCAATGACAAATCGAGAACATGACATTTCCTGTGGAAGCAGAAAGGATTCAAGTCAGAAACAATCCGTTATGAAGAACGTATTTAAGAGCAATACCTTGATCTGAAAGCCAGTCTGAAGCCTTGTTTGGTTGATAAAATCATACTCTGGTATTCCCCAACCAACTTCACCAACATACTCGTATTTATATTTTGCTGGTAAGTTTCCGTTTGGGGCAGGCCTCCATAAATATCTGAGATCTCCAGTCTTTTCCAATGCTGGGCGTTTTTCTCCTATGTAGGACATGTGCTGATGAACTTTAGGTAGATGATCCTTTATATAATCTGGGCCTTAAAAAGACAGAAAGACAGACTTTTCAAAAACACTACACTTGGGGCACCTGGGGGATGGTGGGCTTTGTTGGTTAAGCGTCTGCCTCTTGATCTCAGCTTAGGTCTTGATCTCAGGGTCCTGAGTTTGAGCCCCACATGGGGCTCCATGGTGGGTGTGGAGCTTACTTAAAAAAACAAAAACAACACCAAAAAAATCTCTACACTTTATTCTGAAGTGCTCTTGTCATTTTAAATGGTGAAAATAATAATAGCTAATGATTATATGACATTGGCCAGATGCTAGTTACTCTTATAAGCCTTTTAGATATATTAGTTCAGTTAATCCTTATAACCATAAGATACATGATACTGTTTTTACCAGTTTATAGGTGGGGAAAATGAGGCCCAGAAAGACTGGTTACTCTTGTAGAGTCACAGCTAGCAAGGTCTTCGTTGCCAGACAGGCTGTCTCACAGGCTGGGCTCTTAATCGTCCCCACTCTACTGCTCTCTTTAGAACCAACTTAGTACAGATATATCTTATATACTAAAAACCCTCACTCGTGCAACACTTGTAGGCTGCGGGCTTTTAGACATTGGGGTGTTTGATGTAGATAAAATCCTGAAATGAGAATGAGCAAATTTCCCAAATGCAGCAGAATTGACTGGAAAATGGAGACTCTCAAATGAGAGTAACATGTGTAACAGGTGATGACCAAAGACAGGGATATTTAATATTTGTATTTTAAATGTAAGGCAGTGATCAAAAAGGAATCCATGAATTGTGGAAGTGGGTAAAACAAGCAAAAATAAGAGAAGGTCTGGGAAAAGATCACTTAAATAAACCTGGTATTGAAAGTTGAGGATGTGAAATGTAAAGGGGAGCAAAGATCTGTGGGAAGAATGGTACTGATTTAAAATAGAAAGTGAGCTGCTGGCCAGGGAATATTTCAGAAGTCCCAGACCCATCACAGCTGCAGACTGTATGGACAGGTGAGGGGCACAAAGTAGAAGCTTCATTCTCGTTCCCAGAACTTGACCAAAGACATTGGAGGCAGAAATTGTGCTGTGGTCGTGATGTCACCTGCATCCCTCCTAGTCCTATGGCTCCTTTCATCTTTCTCTCGGCTTAGGGAGCTCAGTGTTTGCAGAGCACACAGATTCGCCTGGGCTTTGACAAGGTACTCAGATGGGATGGTCAACGTGCTAGCAAGTCTGGGCTTTACAAAAGCTTTCCCGGGAAGTTGGGTACATAAGAAATTGCTCTTCAGACACATGACTTGGGCGGATGTTTTCACAGCTTCCTAACTGCCATCACTCCCTAGGATGCACTGAGTATTCATTGTGTCTAATTTCCCTTGATGAATTCATTGGCCCTTCCATTTTATTCATGTCTGGGTTTTCCCTCAGGTGTAATGACTTTGGTAAAGACTAGAATGGCCAGAGTATGAAATAGTGTTTTTTGTTTGTTTCTTTGTTTTGTTTTTATGTGACGGGGCTGAGGTCTTACCTATAAAACTCCTGTCAGGGAATTTTTGCAGGCTCTTCTGTACGCTACAAAATACAGAACTGTGGTTAGTCTTGCTGAAATTTCAGTATATGTTTAGGGCAGTATTTTCCCAAATGTTTCATCAAATGCTGCTCCCGTGAGGGTACCATGAAGATATATGTGGGGGTGGGACAAGAGTGCTTTTTAGTCAAAAACTTCTGGGAACACCGCTTGCTACCTTTGCCTTTTACATAGTCACAGCATATGAAAGCATAATAAAAGCTCTGAGAAATCCTATAGTAAATAAGCCCGTATACAATGAGGTAACCCAGAGTTTCCCAAACTTATTTAAACATGCATCTCTTCTCCTCGCTGTGTCCCATTTTACACATTCTGCAGATACCAACGGATTTGGGGAACATTACATTTGTGTAATGTTTCAGTTATCATTAAAATTTTGTCATCACCACATTTTACTACAGAAGGGAGAGAAGAGACATATCTGTAGTTACTTCCTTAGTCACTCTGTGGACCTCTATTTGTTGTTTAAAAGAGCTGTGACTTGACAGCAGAATCAAAAGCGCTTAGTTGTAGACGGTGTAGGGGAAGGTGCCCATACTCTGCAAACTGGGAGTATGTTTAAGGGCTGATGGGGTGGACAGGGGGCTCCAATCAGGGTTCTCTGTGGCTTTAGTCAAGGCGCTGGATTTTTCCAAACTCCTGTCTCCTCATCCGTGCTTTAGAAATAGTGTGACACAATAGTGGTGGCACAGGAGATCCCTGGGAAGACCCTGCCCTGGGCACAGAGTGGACTCGGGCATCTACCTTAAGAGACGGAGGTAACTAGATGCCAGAGCCCAAGGCAGGCCCCGTGGTCACAGCAGAGGCCCGGGAGCCAGCCCTGGGTTTACCGGACCCAGACGTCTGCATATCACTGCCCGACCCCAGACGTCTGCATATCACTGCCCGACCAGTGACACACAGGAACGTGCTTTCCTTAGTGAGAACTCTCCCCAGGTGCTCGGCTTGAAGTGAGCCATTGTGCTCTTCCAAACCTCATCCTCCAGATGCTAGACTCTATGCTGGCTGTGATTCCCTGCTTAAAATTAAGTAAAACTTCCAACTCATGTGCAGTCCGTGGTCTCTTCATTTTTCCGTTATCAGTGATCATCTCTGTTCATCTACAGTTGCTGCATCCCTTAAGGTGTTTCTAGTTTTTGTTTCTTTTCTTTTCTTTCTTTTTTTTTTTTCGTCCTATGGAAAGTTTTCCTGGATCTTTCATCCTCTTCCCCAAACTTCACCCTTGTTTTGTCAACAGTGAGATCAGCAGCCTGGGCTTAATAAAGTCCTCATTTGCCCATCTTCTTTAAAGTTCTCTTCTGTGTCTGAAGGCTTGCTCTCATGGGACAACGAGCAGCTATGGCGCTTACACAGAGCTGCCCTATGCCGGTCAGTCACTCTGAACTCTTCTCCACTGGGTAGCCCCATTACGATGGGGAAAAGAGATGTATTTTCATTAAAACCTGTACCAGGCTTCCTGGCTCCACGCTTCTCTATCTTCCTGACCTGGAAAGACTGTGTATGTTTCCTCTTCGCATTACACGGACCCAATAGTACTCGCTCATTTGTGTTGAGATTCTAGATTTACAGTTAAGGTTGTAGATTCTTTTTTTAATATTTTATCCATTTATTTGACAGAGGGGGGGACACAAGCTGGGAGAGTGGAAGAGGGAGAAGCAGGCTTCCTGCTGAGCAGGCAGCCCCATACGGGGCTCCATCCCAGGATCCTGGGATCATGACCAGAGCCGAAGGCAGAGGCTTTAACCCACTGAGACACCCAGGCACCCCAAGTTTGTGGTTTTTTAATCTAAACTGCTGAAGGTTCAAATCCTGGCTTTGTTTTAGGCTGGCTTTGTGATCCAGGAAGTGTTCTTCAGCCTCTGAGTTTTATGCTCCTTATCTGTAAAATGAGAATGGTGATGCCTACCTATCTTGTTGCCATGTCGGATGGAGAAGAGGGGATCAATTTTATTTAAAGTAGTGCTTAGGTGAGAATGTGGCATACAGTATATAGCTTAATATTATTATTAGTGTTTTTTCTTCTTTCTTTGCTTGTTTTTTTAAATTTTTACTTGATGTTTTGTCTTACCTGCTACATTTTTAAAAAAATATATTTTAGGAGCATTCCCTGATGAGCAATTTATTCCTTATTGTGAACTTCAAACTTTTTTTCTCCAAGGGTTGGCAAACTATTCTTATGAGAGGCCAGAGAGTAAATAGTTTTGGCTTTATAGAGCATACTGTTTCTGTCTCAACTACTTAACTCTCCCATTGCAGGGCAAAAACAGCTGTAGATAACATGTAAACAAAAGAGCATGGCTATGTGCCCATTAAACTTTATTTATGGATACTGAAATTGTAATTTCATTAAATTTTTGCATGTAACAAAATAGTATTCTTCTTTTGCTTTTTCTCTATTTGAAAATGTAAAAGCCATTCTTTATCCACCAACCTACAAAAACAGGTGGCAGGACAAATTTGAGCCAGTAGCCATAGTTGGCAGACCTCTGCTGTAGATGGTGGGATCATGGTGGACCTAAGGAAGCAGATCACAACAAAGGCTGAAAAGAGCACAGACAGTCTAATCTGGGAGGTTTTCCAACAAGCATCATCTGTTGCCAGCCCTTGAAAAGGACCCAGCTATGACATGTGTCAGTAGAAAAACAGAAAATTCCATCTCTGAGGCAAATGCCTCTTTCTGACCTCTTTATATTTCCAGTGTTTCACTTAATAATCAACTCATTCATTCGTTTATGCTTTCACTTATTTATTTATTCAACAAATATTTATTGATCTCTATGTCAGTTCCTGTTCTGCATGCTGGGGGTATGGAAGTGAGCAAAGCAAGCACCCTGCCTTCAGGAGCTTACATTTCCTTGAAGAGGCAGGCAAAAAAATAAATAGTCTTTCATTAGCTTTCATTTGACTTATCACAATAACCTCCTACACTAGTCTTGGCTCTGGTTTCTATCCTGTCCAATCCATCCTCCACACAGCTGCCTAAAGGGAATGAAAACTCAGTTAAAATAAATGCCTCTTCTTTTGAAAAACATGATTTTCTACAGTGCTCATAATTTTTTCCCAGATTTCTTAGAATGGCTGATGAGTATCTTCATAATCTGACCCTAACCTACTTATTTTTACCTTCCTTCACTTTTTCTCATTATCAAAATTCATCTTTTAAGGTTTATTGTGAGTGATACTTTTCTAGACAATGCTCCTAATCTCCCAAGTCAAATTAGACACACCAAGGCTGCCTTAATAGTAGTTTCTTTTAATTTCACTTTCCTTGTTATATAATATTTAAGCTCCTAGCGCTTAATGTCATATTTATGATATTTATATGATCTTTAATATCATAGTTATATGATTATATCATATTTAAGCTCCTAGAGCTTACCCTTCTATTGGGTAAAGACTCTATCTTATTTATGTCTATAAACTTTTTAAAAAGATTATTTAATTGAAATATATTTGATATATAACTGGGCAAATTTAAAGTGTGTAACATGTTGATTTGATACATATATTGTAATATGATTGCCTTTACTGTGATAATAGCACATCTATCCTGTCACATAATTATAATTCCTTTTTAATGATTGGAATAGTTAATATATGGCTTCTTGACAGGTTAGATGAAAATAAGACATTATTATTGTCTATATTTACTATGCTGTGCATTAGATCTCTAGGACTTATTTACTGGTTTTTGAAAGTCTGTACCCTTAAATATCTCCCCAGTCTCCAAGTCCTGGTAACCAATATTTTACTCTATATTTTTACGAGTCTGGCTTTTTTTTGATTCTATGTATTAGTGTATCATATAGTACTTGTCTTTCTCTGTCTGACTTATTTCACTTAGCATGATGTCCTCAAATTCCATCCATATTGTTGAGGATGGCAAGATGGCCTTCTTTCTCATGGCTGCATAATATTCCATTGTCTATATTTATTACCTCTGTAAACTCCTAATTGCCAGCACAGCTCTGAACACAGTTGGCCCTCAAGAAATATGTGTCATAGAACCAGAGGACCTCAGTAACAAAAACATTCCACCTATGGTCCCCTGGGAATTCTTCCTACACCAGCTATCTCCAATAAAAATAATAAAGAAAATTTATATACAAAAAAAAAAAAGAAATATGTGTCAAATGCTGAAGTGAGTTGTTAGTTGAATAAATTAATTTGAAAATTCCATCCAAAGTGGTGCCTGGCTGGCTCAGTCTGAAAAGCATGCAACTCTTGGTCATGAGTGCGAGCCCTGTGTTGGGTGTAGAGATTACTTAGGATAAATAAATCAATAAACTTTAACAGAAATCCATCATAAGACAGGAAGAATATAAACTTATATTAAAAGGAAGCAAGCACTTCTTTAAGTATCTGAAGAGCAATCTACTCTCCAGAGCGGCCTTAAATCCTCCTATTTTAGATTTTATGATATAACACTTAAGGGTAAGGTCAGAGGAAGAACTGCTTTTCACAACATTTATTTTTAATAGAAGGATGAGAGTTCATAGTAATATTACTTCATTTTATAATATTGTCTCATGAGGCCAATTCTCCACTTCAGTGACCAAAATGAAACATTCCAAGGAAATAAATCGAAAGGAATCAAGTGGAACATGGAAATGAGTGTTTTAATAAGTATATTTGAAAATCTGTTGACAATATGGGCATAAATTTGCCATTACAGATGCTCTGTGCAGAACAGCTGGGCTTATTGGGAGACTCAAGGCAGGACAGAGGTCAGAGGTGACAGCGGGAATGTGAAACTATGAAATGAACACTAATGGATACATAGCACAAGATACATCTCTTTGCATGTGGGGGGAAGAAGAGAGGAGAGGATGCTGGAAATTAATTTTTGCAACTGCTAATGTGAATAGGACTCTCTAATTCTGACAATTACTACAGAATGGACCCACAGACTGGAAAAATATTAAGGTCTTCATTTCAGTCCCATTGGTGCAGTTATGCAGTGGGTCTAACCATTAAACGAACTGAAAGATTAAGTTTGTCAGATTTTTGAAAGAGCCAAATAAACATCAGGCAGAAACATCCTTGCTCCGTACATCTGTTCTTCTCTCAAACAATAAACCTCCTGTGGATCATCTGAAAACATTAGGGGAAGCCTCCAATAAACTCAAACTGCCTCTAACAAATTCGAGGGATTATTGTGTCAATAAGATAACTTATATGATAATTACATATGAAATTATAAATTGGAAGTTAGAGTTATAAAGAAATTGAGATTTCACTTGAGACTTATGCACAGTTCAGCTGATGGTTGAACTCACATTGATGGCACCTTACTGTGTGCCCAGAGCTGGGTCAGGATGAACAAACGTTAATAGGACATGACCTCTGTCTTTCTGCTTTTTCAAAAGCTATAGACTGAATGACTGTGTCCTCCTCCAAATACATATGTGAACTACTAAGACCCAACGTGATGAGGTTTGGAAGTTGGGCTTTGTGAGGTGACTGGGTCTTGAGGGTAGAGCTCTCATGAATGGGTTTAGTGCCCTCACAAGAGAGACCCCAGAGAGCTCTTTTGCCCCTTCTGTCATTTGAGGTTATAGCAAGAAACACAGCCGTCTATGAACCAGGACGTAGGTGCTCACCAGACACTGACTCTACTCTCACCAGGTGCCTTGATCTTGGACTTTCCAGCCTCCAGAACCATAAGAGATCAATTTCTGTTGTGAATAACCCAAGGCAATGATATTCTATTACAGTAGCTCCAAACAGACTAAGACACCATATAGTCTAAAGAAGACTATGTTCATTTCCGCTAGGAAACATTGCTCTCATGACAAACAACGTTATTCATTGAAACTTTAAAGTACAATTTGATCTAGGTTTCATATGCCTGCTTCGGTTTCCTAGCTGTTTCATGAGTGTGGGTCTTGTCTCTCTGCTTGTCAAGCCAGCCCTTGTTAGTTCCATTTAGAGACACGAACTGTCTTCTGTTTGCTCTGTAACTTCCACAGCATTCTAAGCAGTGCAATACAGTAAGCAAACACTTCGTAATATTTCTTGAAAGAATGACTACTTTATCATTAAACGTGCTGATATAATCCAAAAGTATAAAATTCTGTATTTTTCCTGCTGAGTGCAGATGAAAGGCAAGATCAAAAGTTTTGCAGACATCTCTGGACTTTTACTTGGAAAATAAAACCAACAGATTTACCCTGACAAAAGTTTGCAACCAGGTGATTTGCTACAGGTTCATCTCACCTGAAGGGGAAATGTAAGTAGATAATAAGAAATAGGTTTCATTGTTCCTTTTTGGCTTTTGTCTTGGGAATTTTCCTACTATAAACAAGCATAGTCAATTGTACTACAAGAAATTGTATTACCACTAATGGAAACAGGCTCTAGGTGTCCCACTGAAAAAGGACATTTAAAAGATTTATGTATGTAACACTAATAAAAACTTGTTATGAGTACTGTAAATAACAGGAAATCCATGGCAAATGAATTAAATAATAAGAAAAATTGTTCTGTCATGTAATAAGATCTTTTGCAGTAGGAAGATTCTGTGGTTGCTTAATTCAGAAGCTCAGAGATGTCTTCAGAAACGGAGTCTTTCCACCTGTGTGCCTTCAGGCAAAGCTCCCCATGAGGTCCCAATGAGGCTGTCAGTTCCTGGTGTCCATCACAGATACCATAATGCCCAGGAGGGCGGGGTGTGTTTTGTCAGTGGAGAAGGCTTTCCTAGAAAACCCTAGATGAGTTGCTTTCTCACTTTATTGGCTAGGATTGAGTCATTCATTTCTTCTGAAAACTAAGCACTCATAAGAGTGACTGGCTTGAAGGAGTCAGGGTTAACCCTGAGTCATGGGAGGTGGGTGTAGACACCCAAACAACATGGAGGTGCTCTACAAGGAAGAAGGCATATTGCCCTCTGAGTTGTCTGCTACAAAGCATATAGGGAAATGTCCATCATAGAAAAGAAAGAAAGAAAGAAAGAAAGAAAGAAAGAAAGAAAGAAAGAAAGCTCTCACACATATATACAATACAACTTCTTCCTGTTTTATAATCCACCTTTAAGACTGCATCGATTGTTTGAAGTCAGAGCTTCACCTTCCTTTGGTTCTGGAGCATGATCTCCAATCATGATGATCTGTTTTGGTGTTTGTGCTCTCCTACCTGAGGATAGAGACTTATATGGAAATGATGCAAAGAAATGGAGGCAAGCCAGGGGCTCCATCAGAACTCATCTTCTCAAAATGCAAGGAAAAGAGAGCAGCTGCTGGTGTTCCTGTCTATTTAAACCTTTAAAAAAAAAAAAGATTTTATTTATTTATTTACAAGAGAGAGAAGGGGGGAGAGAGAGAAAGAGAGGGAAGGGCTAGAAGACCCCCTGAGCACAGAGCCTGAGATGGGGCTCAATCCCAGGACCGTGAGATCATGACCTGAACTGAAATCAAAAGTCAGACACTCAGGGGCGCCTGGGTGGCTCAGTGGGTTAAAGCCTCTGCCTTTGGCTCAGGTCATGATCCCAGGGTCCTAGAATCAAGTGCCACATCAGGCTCTCTGGTCCTCGGGGAGCCTGCCTCCCTCTCTCTCTGCCTGCCTCTCTGCCTACTTGTGATTTCTCTCTCTGTCAAATAAATAAAATCTTTAAAAAAAAAAAAAAAAAAAAGAAAAGAAAAAGAGCCAGAGACTCCGTGAGTCACCCACACACTCCTCAGAGAGAGAGCAGAGGTCCGAAAACTCTTCTGTAAAATAGGGCGAGTAAGTATTTTCAGATTGTGGGTGATATCCTATTGGTCACAGTTCCTCAACCCTGCCCTAAGCAGCACAAAAGCAGCCACAGACAATATGTAAACAATTGTGTGCCTACATTCCAACAAAACTTGATTTATGGACCCTGAAGTTAGAATTTTATGTCATCTCATGTCACTAAATATTCTTCTTTTAATGTTTTCCAACCACTTACAAAGTTAGAGACCATTTTTGGCTGCATAAAACCAGGTACCAAACCAGATTTGGTCCACAGGCTGTAGTTAACTCCTGATCTAGCGTGTGTCTTATATTTGCCTTTTATTTTACATAAGAAGCTACCATTAGATGAGAAGCTGCCGTTCGTATTTTAGATAGGAAGTTTCTATTCTGATTGCTTCACAGCAAGTTAGTGCTTTAAAAAAAAATTTCTTTTAAATGCATTATTTTGTATGGAAGTATTCACTTTTTATTTGTATAATAGGTCCCAGTAAAGACCATTGCTTAATTCTATTTTGCTGATATTAATTTGGCCTCATTTCATTTCTGACTTTGTGATCTTGATTTTGTTATTATTAGGATTGCCTAAGTGACCAGTGAGGAGATGCAAATGTAGTTAACCTTCCAGGGCAAATAAAATATAGAAACAGTGGGGTAGAATACTAAATTATACAGATAGATTGGAAATAACGCCAGGTAAGAATTACACTGGTTTTACCCCACCAGAAAGAGCTGAGAGAGTACATGTTGCTCCATTAGTGCTCTGAGTAATGATGATAATTACCACCTAAACCAAAGAGAAGAGCATAGCTAACACTGGACTGGATAGGAACGGCTACTCCAGTTATGGGACTATGAATTACAAAATGTATCATTGACTTAATACCAGCTTGGCTTCAAAAGAGAAAAGAAAAGAAATTCACCACTTTAAATGTAGATATTGATAGTAAGGTACATCATAACTACAGACAAGTTAAAATGTAATTTATTAAAATAACACTTTTTTAGCCTAGGTGAAATATGGCAGTTTCCTTCTCTATTCCCTCAATAAACAGTGTATCAGGAAAGGATTGTCTATTTCTAGATGCCAGCAAGTGAATTCAATTTAGACCAGGGCAATCTAGACTAGTAAGTGGTATTTCTCACCTTGTGGATTATATAATAAGTACAGGGTGCCTGGCTGTCTCAGTTGGTAAAGCACGTGATTCTTGATCTTAGGGTTGTTGAGTTCCAGCCCCACACTGGGTATAGAGATTACTTAAAAAAAAAAAAAAAGTAGGGGCACCTGGATGGCTCAGGGGGTTAAAGCCTCTGCCTTCAGCTCAGGTCATAATCCCAGAGTTCTGGGATTGAGCTCTCTGCTCAGCAGGGAGCCTGCTTCCCTTCCTCTGCCTGCCTCTCTGCCTACCTGTGATCTCTGTCTGTCAAATAAATAAATAAAATCTTTTAAAAAAAAAGTAGAAATGGCTAAAGGTATGCTATAAGAAAAACATATGGTACCTGCTCTTCGAATTATTGAGAGATATTTAATTATAAAAAACAAGAAAGCATTAATCAACAGGTACTCTTTATAGTTCTTTTTTATCTTTTTTGTTACACCTTTAACCCTTTCTACTTGGACCCCTTGGGGACTGGTTGTGCACCCAGACAGTTAGGAGAATTGAAATAAAATGACTGCTTCCTTATTCCTAGAATAGATTTCGCTGGGCTACAGAGCTTTGCTTTTGAAATGGATTTGTGAACGGGTGAACACAAAGCCACATGAGAGCAGAGATTTACAAATTATAAATTAATTTTAATTTCCTTATTACTCCTATTGAATAACCTTACTCTGGGAACTATATTCCATCCCTGTGAGCAAACATTTCCTCTAGAATCCACTTGATATAATAGAAAGAGCACTTGGGCAAGGAGAATGGCAACTGGGATTTGGGTTTTAGCCTCGCTGCCATTGGCTGTGAACTTGGGAAGGTCATTTTGTCTTCCGTGGTTAACCTCAATTTCTTCATTTTTATTTCAACCACTTCATTGAAGTATAACTGAAATACAATAAACTGCATATATTTAAAGTGTGTAATTTGTTAAGTTTTATATGTACACATGTAACAGGTTTGCCGGATAAATACAGGGTACCCAGTCAAATTTGTATCTCCAGTAGACAATGAGTAATTATTTTAGTATAGGTATGTTCCAAACATTGTGTGATACATATGCTAAAAACATATTCTTTATCTGAAGTTAAGTTTAATTGGGCATCCTCTATTCTTTTACTTGCTGAATCTGGCAACCCTAGTCATGAAATATCCACCGCCATCAAGATAAAGAACATAGCCATCACCCCCAAGAGTTTCATCATGCCCCTTTGCAAATCCTTTTTCTCCCTCTCTACCTTTTTCTTATACCCAGAGCAACCACTTACCTGCTTTCTTACTATAATTAATTTGCATTTTTTATAGTTTTATGTAAATGGCATCAGTACAGTGTGTACTCTCTTTTGTCTGGCTTCTTACACCAAGCATAATTATTTTGAGATCATCTTTATTATGACATGTACCAACAGTTTATTCCTTTTTATTGTGAGCAGTATCTGGCAATAAAATAAATAAAACTGTATGGTAGGCAACAGTTTATCCATTTTCCTGCTGATGGACTTTGAGGTGGTTTTTAGTGTGTAACTGTTACAAAGAAAGCTGCTATGAACAGCTGTGTACAGATCTTTGTATGGAAATGTGCTTTCATTTCTTCTAGGTCAATACCTAAGAGTGGAATAGCTGGATCATAGAGTGGGTGTATTGACCCAAGAAACCGCTAAATTGCTTCCCAGAATGATTGTATCATTTTACATTTCCATCTGCATGGCATGAGAGTTCTATTTTCTCCACATCCATCACATCCATGTAATACTTGGTAGAGTTTATCTTAATTTTTGCCATTCTAATAGGTGTGTGGTGGTATCTCATTGCAGTTTTATCTTGCATTTCTCTAATGATTGATAATGTCGAGCATCTTTTTTTTTTTAAGATTTTATTTATTTTACAGAGAGAGACACAGCGGGAGAGGGAACACAAGCAGGGAGAGAAGGAGAAGCAAGCTTCCCGCTGAGCAGGGAGCCCGATGCAGGGCTCGATCCCAAGACCCCGGATCATGACCTGAGCCACCCAGGGGCCCCCGATAATGTTGAGCATCTTGTGCCTATTTGCCCCCTATCTGTCTCTGGATGAATTATCCAAATCTTTTGCTGAATTTTAAATTGCGTTGTTTTCTTATTGAGAGGTTGAGTTATTTATATATTCTGGATA
Source organism: Taxidea taxus jeffersonii (assembly GCA_003697995.1). Classification (NCBI taxonomy): domain Eukaryota; kingdom Metazoa; phylum Chordata; class Mammalia; order Carnivora; family Mustelidae; genus Taxidea; species Taxidea taxus. The sequence goes on along the minus strand of ML104637.1, from coordinate 148,337 downwards.
CAAGTCTTTTATCAATATGTACTTTGCAAATATTTTCTTCTAGTCTGTCTTTGTATATTTATATCCTCTTAACAGTGTCTTATGGAAAATAATTTTGATACAGATCACTTTATAAATGTTCTTTTATGGATCACATTTTAGATGTTGAATCTAAAATATCTTTGTCTACCCCAAGGTCACAAAGATTATCTCCTATGTTTTCTTTTTTTTTTTTTTTAAGATTTTCTTTATTCATTTGACAGAGATCACAAGTAGGCAGAAAGGCAGGCAGAGAGAAAGAGGAGGAAGCAGGCTCCCTGCTGAGCAGAGAGCCTGATGCTGGGCTCGATCCCAGGACCCTGAGATCATGACCTGAGCTGAAGGCAGAGACTTTAACCCACTGAGCCACCCAGGTGCCCCATCTTCTATGTTTTCTTTTAGATGTTTGATAGTTTCAGGTTTTTCGTTTGTGTCTATGATCGATTTCAAGTTGATTTTTATATATGATGGGAGATATGGTTTGGAAAATACAATTTTTTGTATACGGATATTTAGTTGCTCTACTACCATGTTTAAAAGACTGTCCTTTCTCCACTGAATTGCCTTTGCTCTTTTTAAGTGATATATCGCTAACTATATACATCACTAAATGCGCGCGCGCGCGCACACACACACACACACACACACGGTGATAGTTTACTGGGACCCTGTATGAAGTGTATTTCTTACTGTGGGCTGCAGTCAGAAAGGTTTGAAAGCTGTTGATATAACGGTCACTCAAATTACTTTTTTCTCTCTCCTACTTTATTTCTCCCCACTGAGTTTATATCACTCTCCCTGTGTAATTCACGCTCTGCCCTTTCATTCAATATGTCTTGTGGTTTGCAGGTGGTTTATGGCAAACCATTTCCTTTCTCATTTCTTTTGTTTTGTTGGGAGACATCACGATGTAGAGAAAAGAGAAGAGACCATACCTCATCTGAATTCTATTTCATTAGAGGTTTGTGTCTTTCTTCAAAATACTTTGTTTTTCTGGCTCACTTATGTGGAACCACATCTAAAAACCTATACGATTGTTGCAAGAATTGAGAGATATTGTATGTAGCATGTATATGCCATGCCTAGACATATCATTGGCACGTAACAGATGCCTGATGATGGCTATTATCCTATTACCTACCTTCTGACCACCATTTTTATTACTCCCCTCACCTTTTGCCAGGCCTGTTCCTTCTTCTGTGTTAATGCTATTGTAGCCTCTACAAGATTAGTCCTATGATGAGTAAATACACTGCCCTGGGCTACTGTAGTGAGAAATGTTTAATGTAATGCTATTACACATGAAGTATCATGGTACCAAAGATGGAAATCAGATTTAATTTTAATCTAAAAAGGAAAAATAATTCTTCCACAAAAGAACCCTTAAAAATTGCCCTCCCACTGTCAAGGCAGAAGAAAAATACTCTTTAGAGAGAACGCAGCTGCTAGAAATGCAAACCATTCAGCTAAAAGGACGGAAGCTGAGCTGAAACTACCATTCCCCAGAACCTAAAGCCAACAATTAGAATGTTCTGTGATTGCCAACAGGGGCAAGACTATCCTGTTGTCTTATACCAGATGAGAAAATGTCCGGCACTCAAGAGAAATTCGGACTGAGCCACTGTCTGTCCAAGAATTATTATCTGGTGAGTCCATTGCAAAGAGGAATTGGAGACTATATTTGTTGTGTTTACTTCCTTAAATATTAAAAATAATCAGGGACGCCTGGGTGGCTCAGTTGGTTAAGCGGCTGCCTTCAGCTCAGGTCATGATCCCAGCATCCTGGGATCGAGTCCCACATCGGGCTCCTTGCTCGGCAGGGAGCCTGCTTCTCTCTCTGCCTCTGCCTCTGCCTGCCTCTCTGTCTGCCTGTGCTTGCTCTCTCTCTCTAACAAATAAATAAAAATAAAAAAAAAATAATCAAGGAACCATTCTATGAATTCCTGCATTCCTAGCCTAGGTAAATACAACCCGATTATACGTAGTTGAAGTTCTGGAAGCCAATATGGTTGTACTATTTTTGCACCGTATCACAATTTTAATAAATGTACTCATTCTTACTTACATGTGGTAAGCATCTAGCTGTTCTTCACCATAATTAATTTGTTCAGTCATCCTGATTATAAACAATGGCCTGGTATAGAAAGTACAGGTCAAGAGTGTCTTGTTGATACCTCATTCCAGAAACTTAGTTCAAAACCCATAAACAGGAGTGGAGTTTGGATATTTGGATGTCCCACAAAAGTTTTGATCTGAGCTCTCACAGGTCTAGAGCTGCACCTTCCAATATAGTACCCATGGCCACAACTGGTATGAAGTACTCAAGCTCCTAGTCCAAACTGAAACGTGCTCTAAGTTGAAAACATACCAGACTTCCAAGATTTAGTACAAAAGAAAGAATGCAAAACATTGCATTGATACTTTTTAGTATGGATTTCATATGGAAATGATAAGGATTTGGATATATTGGGTTAAATAAAGCATATTATTAAAGTTATTTCACCTATTTTAATTTTTAAAATGTAGCTTCTAGGGAACTTCGAATTATATATTTGTAGTTTGCATTATACTCCTATGAACAGTGCTAGTCTCGAGTTTGGAAACCTGTGAAATTCTATGATCCTTAAGCTGGTGGATAATTATAAATGTGGCTCTTAAGATGGGGAATACTTGTTGCAATGTTTGTTAGAGAGGGTGAGGTCTTTGTGAGCATAACTCACTGAAGAGTCAGACAGAAGCCGTCTAGAATGGTCTATTCAGGAGACCAAAATGAAACTAACTTGTGCAACTGTGTTTATGCAGGGGAAGAGTGAATGGCTTTAATGTGTGGATAAGCGACCACGCCTTGTCAGTGCAATGTAATGTTCAACTCGTTACTCATCCCTGAAACCTGCCTCCCAGGTTTCTGTAGCTAATTGCTCACAGCTGGATCCCTTTTAAAGTGAGATTACACTCCCTACAGGATATGTTGCACATGCTGATACCTTGAGAGTTTCTAAGTTTTCACTCCACATAATACTCACTTTAGGTCAAGTTATGGTTTTGAAAAAAAAATTTTTTTAAGATTGTATTTATTTGTCAGAGCGAGCATGAGCAGGGGGAGAGGCTGGCAGAGGGAGAAGGAGGCTCCCTGCTGGGCAAGGAGCCTGATGTGGGACTGTCTTCCAGGACCCTGGGATCATGACCTGCGGTGAAGGCAGATGCTTAACTGACTGAGCCATCCAGGCGTCCGAGGTCACGTTATGGCTTTGAATGAAACACTGAGTATGAAAGATGATTATAGGTAATACGAGAAGGTGACAAATTGAGATCGCCTGGATCTCTATGAGTTGTAATCAGATAGATACAAGACAGCTTTAGGGACGGAAGGTTTTTTAAGTCAGAGCAATCACAGACTACTAATTACCTAATAAAGAGTATAAATAAAAAATATGTCAAGCTTAGATAGGTCAACTTCATGGAAGCATATAAATTAGGTAGTCAGAATGGCAAACTTTGATAGTGTCTGCTAACCATAAAAGAGGGCTAAGGGGTCTCCTGTTGAGAGGTGTTACTCAAGAGGAGAGTGAGGAAGGTCAGGCCATTATGGTTTAGCCCCATTAATTCAATGTTGTGCATTGTTTTCCTTGGAATGCCAGTGTTTTTCTAGCATAGTTCTGTGGATGATGATGCTAGCAGTATTTTCTTCTAATATTTAAAATATATTTAAGAATATAGGGATTAATAATAACGTGGTTGTTGTCAGTAAACTGTCTTTATAAAATGCTGTATTTGAGGGGCGCCTGGGTGGCTCAGTGGGTTAAAGCCTCTGCCTTCGGCTCAGGTCATAATCTCAGGGTCCTGGGATCGAGCCCCGCATCGGGCTCTCTGATCAGCCGGGAGCCTGCTTCCTCCTCTCTCTCTGCCTGCTTGTGATCTCTGTCAAAAAAATAAATAAAATCTTTAAAAAAAATGCTGTATTTGAGGTTTTCAGGACATTACATGTGAGTTCACCTGATAAGTAGCTGCCAGATACTCCATACACACATATATACCTGCTGTGACTCAGTTTTTTATCTGTAAAATGGCGATAACAAGATCCGTGCAACAGATTTTTATAAGAACTACATAAGATAATTCATGTAAAGAATTTAGAATGGTGCCTAGCATAGTCTATGCTGTCAGTGAATGTTAGATAATGGTGATGATGATGATCTGATATATACATTTATTTAATGATTACTGGTCTGTTCATTTTCATGCTCTAATTTTAATATATATTTATGAAATGGATCAAATGCTGACTTTTTACAGCAAATCATTAATATAGTAAATCATACTTCATTATCTGTTTCAGTCCAACAGTACACTTCATTTTGTTAATTCCATCCTTATTCTTTCAACGCATTATAATTGAAAAAATATTGCTGCGGTTACAGAGCTAGGACTCAGGAAACATCCATTAAATCCATGAATGAGGTGAATGTGAGCAATGTTGCACTGGACACTGGCTCATCCAGTATTTTCTTTCTGGCTCCAAATCTGCAGCCGTGGTTTCCCGGTAAATGTTTAACAACTGGCTCTCAGAGGAGAAAGCTATGATTTTAGCATTTACGTTTACCAAATTTTGTGATGTCGGTATTCCCACCATGGCCAATTTAAAACGCTCAATCTGATGTCATTGAATGCAGGGGTGGAAAGAGCAAAGCATCACCTGAGAACTTATTAAAATTGCAAAGTCTCCGGGCGCCTGGGTGGCTCAGTGGGTTAAAGCCTCTGCCTTCGGCTCAGGTCATGATTCCAGGGTCCTGGGATCTAGACCCGCGTCGGGCTCTCTGCTCAGCGGGGAGCCTGCTTCCTCCTCTCTCTCTCTTCCTGCCTCTGTGCCTACTTGTGATCTCTGTCAAATAAATAAATAAAATCTTCAAAAAAAAAAATTGCAAAGTCTCAGGTCCTTCCTCCTGTCCTGAAACAGAAAGCGTGAAGATGTAGGGGGGGCGGGGGGCGGCCCTAACAATCTGCATCTGAATGATCCCTCCAGGTGCTTTTGATGCATGATAAATTTTGAAAGCCATGGCCTTATCCTACTGCTGTTGTTTCCGAGGGAGCAAGAGTGCTAAGTAGTTTCTAACATATATTAGAGTGCTAACTAATGACTAATAATAGTGTTTTGATTCTTAAAAGCATCTAAATATGGCCTCTGAAATTTAACTCATATATTCAAGAAAGGAGGCCAATCTGCTACTCTTATAGGGAGAAACACAATTTCATCTTCAAATATTTCCATGTTTCATCTGCTACTCAGGGTCTCTGAGAATGGGTCACTAAGTGCTACCGGTTGTGATTTCCGGTGGCTTCGGCAGTAGAGACCATGGGCACAATTCCTGTGCTAAAATAAATAATGTCGTGTTGCGTTAGTGGATATATTAATCAACTTGGATTGCCATTTGGTTTTGGAAATCATATTGATACGGCCCTAAATCCAGTTATTGCATTCACAGTATTGGCAGAGGGGTACATGTTTACAGCAGGATCTGGCAGTGGGGGTGGGAGTGGGGAGTAGATGGCTTTGGATTGGTGCAGCCTCTAGAGGTCAGCAGGTACAACCTTGTACCCTAGGTTGGATTCCTTCCTGAGCCTGGTGGTCATCCAACCACCAGAATATCTCCAGCCACAGACCACATTCTATTTTTGGACAGGTCTAATTATTCTTCCATATATTGAACTGAAATCTGCCTTCCTGTAATAGTCATCTAAATTCTGAATCTTATTTAATAATCTCTTATTGGGCAGCCTGTCAGATAGAGGAAAGGCTCGCCCTAGCTTCTTATGCAAATTAAGTTCCTCATTTCTTTTGGGTATTCTTCATGTAATATGATTTTCAGACTCTTCATCATCCTGTCTCTTGATGCTCTTCAATATATTAATCTCTTCTTTAAAATGTACCACTCATCACCAAAACTAATGCTACTTACCTGACCTGAGTTGGGCTCATCTTGAATCCTCTGTCAGCCACAACCTCCACACCAAGTGATTACACAACGCCTTAGCTATTTTTCACTTGTATTGTTGATTTTTAACCCTAAGTGCAAGGTTCATATTTATTCCTGTTAAATTGTGATCTTGTTAGTTTCAGCCCCCAATTCTAAAATACTATCTTTTACGACCCAAATCATCATCTGGTTTGATTCTCTCTCTCTTTCTCTTTGTCTCCCAGGTTTATGCCTTCTGCAAACCTAATGGCATGCCTTCTCTCTATTCAAATCACTGAGAAAACTGTTGAACAAAACAAGAGCTCACTCCTGCTCTCCTCCCTCAATCAATTATTAAACATCAAAGCTTGAAACTGGAATACAATGTCCAGGGGATGTACTAGTTAAATATTGACTTTCACTTGCCATTTGTACCTCAGTCTGTCTTGTAGCCAGAAAAACAAAAATGCTGCATTCGCTGTAAATAATTCCTAGGGAACATTTAGGATACTTTAACAGATTTATTTGACATATATACCCCTACCCTTTGATGTGTGCAAGAGACAGTTTAAGAATAATATAGAATAATTGAAAGCTTTAATCATAAACCTGAATTAGTTGAGGTATTTAGCATTGATACGAACTGTACTAAAAACGTTACTACAAATCTGTTTCTTTGCAATTTTCTTTGAATTGTTTTTATGTGTATGGAAATTGTTCCTCAAGTGGCCCCGTCTATCTGTAAAAATTGAAGATAGTGCTAAAGGTTTTTTAAAAATCTCCTGTTTAGTGCAGAACGCAGAGTTTACAGGCTATGTGAAGAAACTTATTTCTAAATTCTGTTTATGAGCTACATAATTATGTAAAATGTGGAGATGAAAGCAAATAACACCAAGATCACAAATGCCATAACTCAATTCAAGGGTGGTCTCCTAGTGATATCTGATCTGGCACCTTTAGACTACCCAGAGAGGAAAGATTAGAAAATATGTTTTAGAAGACCCTCAGTGAGGGGGCAGAGGAGGTGACTTTTTCTTTTAAATATGAATAACCCTGACCAACCTAACATCACAGAATTTTGAGATATTTTTGCAAGTAATGCCAATACAAAATGGCATGAAATAGTGAATCTCCCCCTCAAAAGCGGTATCGTGTACTGTTGCATCACGGCTTATAGGAAAGCAAATTCACTTTACACATTTGAATAGGTGGTCAGTAGTCCCAAGTCTTTAGTTATTACTGAGTAATCACAGGTTCCTCACAGTAACCAAAATATCATATTTATATGTTTTTAAAGTAGGAGACACAGGGCAGTTGGAGCCCTTGCACATTGCTGGTGGGAGTATAACGTGGCATAGCTGCTATGAAAAAGGATGGGATGATTGCTCCAAAAAATCAAACATAGCATTACCATATGACCCAGCAATTCCACTCGCATATACAACCGAAAGAAGAAAGCAGGAACTGGAACAGGTCTTTGTACACTCATGTTCATAGCAGCATTATTTATAAAAGCCAACAGGTGAAGCAACCCAAGCATCTACTGATGGATGGATGGATTTTTAAAATGTCATATGGGGCATCTGGGTGGCTCAGTCAGTTAAGTGGTCCGACTCTTGATTTCAGCTCAAGTCATGATCTCAGGGTCCTGGGATCGAGCCCCTCATTGGACTGTATGCTCAGCATGGAGTCTGCTAGAGGATTGTCTTTCTTCCTCTCCCTCTGCCCCTTCCCACTGCACTGTCTCTCTCTCTCTAAAATAAATAAATCTTTAAAAAGAATGTACTGTATTAGTCTGCTGGGGCTGCTGTAACAAAATTCTACAGACTGGTTGGCCTAAACCAAATTTATTTCCCCGCAATTCTGGAGGTTGGAAGTACAAAACCAGGGTGACTTCAGCGTCAGTTTCTGGTAAAACCTCTCTCCTTGGTTTGCAGTTGGCCCCCTTCTGTGTTCTCGTGTGGCCTTTCTTCCGAGCAAACACAGAGAATGTCTGATGTCCCTTTCTCTTCTTAGGGGAACACCAGTTCTAGGGGGTTAGAACTATGAACTTATTTAACCTTAATTATCTCTATGAAGGACCTAACTCTGAATATGGTCATACTGGGGATTGGAGTTTCACTTATGAATTTGGAATGGGATGTGGGGACAGTTCAGTCCATAAGAACATACAATGTAATATTATTCAGCCTTAAAAAGGACGGATATTGTGACACAACATGAATTAGCCATGAGGACGTTATGCTAAGTGAAACAAACGAGTCACAAAATGACAAATATTGTATGATTCCACCTATGAGATTACTAAAGTAGCCAAATCCATCAAGACAAAAAGTAAAATGGTGGTTGACAAGGGTGGGGGAGGGGGAGATGGAGAGTTAGTGTTAAATGGGTAGAGTTTCAATTTTGCAAGATGAAAAACTTCTAGAGATGGATGGTGGTGATGTTGTACAACAGTGTAAATGTACTTAATGATACAGAGTTGTATGTTTTTAGATATTTACTATTCTATGTTTTAAAGTTTTAGATTGACCATTTAATATTTATTTTACCAAAATTCAAAACAAAAGTGAGAAAAGCACTCTTGGATTGAACCATTCATGTTTTAGTATGTGGTCCCAAGTGGCCCTTCCTCTTGATGGATCTGTTTCTGCTGAAACACATTTACATACACACATACTATGTTACCATGATGTGCCATCAGCTTATCAACCAACAGTCTAATTCTTTGTTTTGTGCTTTTTTTCTATATTGTCTTTTCAAATGAATTAGATGGGTATTTCATCATCTACATCTACCTTTCCATAGGCTCTCCTAAATTTTTATGTGAAACAGAACTTAGTTTTTTTCATGTATCATCACCACATTGATGGTAATAAAACTGTATATTTACTGAATTATGGGAAAATCAGTCTGGGGACTTCCAACCCTACAAGAATGTAAATAATTTAACAATATTGTTAGATGTTAATTGACTCTAAACAAACAGAGTTGGGAAGTCCCAGATTTATTTTGCCTTTGGTATCTTTCCCTTCTTCAATCAATATCCAAATGCAGGGAATTCCTGGGTCCTGGCATGCAATAACTATCTGTGGGGGAGGGGCACGTGGGTGGCTCAGTTGGTTGGCTGTCTGACTCTTTATTTTGGCCTCCAGTTGTGATCTCAGGGTCCTGGGATTAAGCACTAGGCTGGGCTCTGCACTCAGCAGGGTGTCTGCTTGAGATTCTTTCTCTCCCTTTCTTTCTCTCAAATAAATAAATCTTTTAGAAAAATCTGTGGAAGGAATGAATAAATGTGGGATGTGTATGTTATACAAAGATTCCCTTGTTGAAGAAAGGGAGAAATCCAGTGTCTAATACAAACCAGTTGGGTGTGAACGTCTAAACTGAGTGTGAACACATTGTGAAATAGTATTATGTTATTACAGGAATAATTCGGCTTTGAAAATACAGCTAATAATTTTTGGTTTATTAAGATTTTTTTTCAAGTGTAGTAGAGTATTTAGAAATGAATATTTTCAATATCCCTTAGCTGCTTTTGTAAAGTAAAAAGCAGGAACACTGGTGTGACTTCTGGTATCTGTCTTAATGCCTTTGCAAATATCGTAATTCACAATTTTCAAGTTTTACTAGACCCAAAAGGAAGAGAAACAGTCTATCCTATTAGAAGAAGAGAGCTGGAACAAAGAAATTCAGCTTTTTGTAATGCTTTGCGTTGTAGTTTGTATATAAATATGAATACCGTTTATTAAAATGCTGACCAAAGATAAAAAACTAGAATTTTGTGTAATTAGACTGATTAATGATTATAGCTGTTTCAAAATCATATTAAGTGTGTACTACATATACAGTGTTATGCTGACAGAGGAGGAGGAGACAGAAGAGGCAAAAGGATAAGGCTTGGCCTGGCTCTCAATGATCTTATAATATAAATAAATATAATACAAAATAGTCTTACATGCTGAACAACTAGAGCAAACCTGGGTAACGCTGCCTTTCATTGAAAAAAAATTCAGAGAAGGGCATGATTAAGTGAGAGGTAGTCACAGAAAATGTAGCTTTTGTGCAGGACTTAGATCAATGAAGATCAACACACAAGTTTAAAAAAATTAGAATTTGTAATTTTAAAAATTGTGAGTATACAAAGATATGTGAAATCTGGGTATGGGAATCTGTTAAAGTTTTCCGCTGTCTACCTAAAAGAAATGGAATGTAAAGCAGATTTCCAACGTCAGCACCACTCTCCATTAATCAGACCGTTATGAGATAAATAGGTTCATATTAAAAAAAAAAAAAACCCTCATAGTTTTCTCCCCTCTTCAAACATTATTTCTTACAACAGATGAAGAAATTAAAGAGATAGTCATGGACCAGTTAACAGCACTCTCTTTAGCCCAATTAGTATTGCAGGGTTCACAAATTACACAATTACTTTACCTTTGTTCCATCAGGTGTTACTTTTTCACATTAATGATTATTGTGGAAAAAATGCCACAATTTAAGAATTACAGATCTTTTTTTCCCCTAGTTTCCAATTTTCTAGTTAACAAAAAAGGGGAAGGAATTCTTTTTTTAAAAATTTTGTTCCTTCTCTCTTAGGGAGGCTTTCTAGATTGTCATCTTTTCTGTGTTCCTACCTTTTTTCCTGTAGCCCCTTGTGACTATTGCCTGCCTACTTCATGCCTGTGTGTCAGTTTAAAAAGGCTAAAGTGGAGAGTCCTATTGTGCTCTCAATTTCTCGTTTCTAACAGCAGCCTGCCCCCCATGAGGAGACACTTGGTGAGCAGCAGCTGGGCCCCTGGAATAAGGAGAGGTTAAATCCATTCCCTCTGAACTTGGATGATTCCCTGACATTACTTCCCCCTATGCCTCTGCAATACCTTTATGTTTCCATTTCTACTAGAAAGCAAATCCAAAGGAGCCTGAACGTAAGTAACCACCACTCTGGAAAGCTCTGTAGGGAGTGCGAGGGGGTAGAGGCTGGGCCAATGGAGTACAGATTGGAGGGGCAGGTGGAAGGTCTGTCTGAAATCTGTTTCTGGATGTTGCTCTCAGCAGCGCTGTATTGGTGAACAAGTCATAGAAATCATTGAGAAAGTAGCATTAGAGAAATTTTCAATGAAAGAAAGAAAATATCTTGGAGGACTCCTCTCCTTTCCATCTACACATATCTTCTCTAGGCAAAGAACTAAAGAACTATAAGAGTGAACAATAGTATGTTCTCTTTGCCTTGTCCTTTTATGCTGAGATAATTACTGACCCAGTTTAGGAATAAACTGATATCCAGAATGACTCTTTGGGTAGGAGAATAATCGGTCAAATGTGTAAGTTAGTGCCTATGAAGAGTATGACAAAGGAAAATACCTAGACTGCACATTTCTCAAGGCTTTGTTAATCAGTTCATGCACCCCTTCCTTCTGCAGTTTTTTTTTTAAATTTTATTTATTTATTTGACAGAGATCATAAGCAGGCAGAGAGGCAGGCGGGGGGTGGGGCGGGGGAAGCAGGCTCCCTGCCGAGCAGAGAGCCCAATGCGGGGCTCGATCCCAGGACTCTGAGATCATGACCTGAACAGAAGGCAGAGGCTCAACCCACTGAGCCGCCCAGGTGCCCCTCTGCAGATTTTTTGAGAAGGTGCTCCGCTGGGCTGCCCTGAGTCCTAACACTATCTCCCTATCCTTTGAAGCTGGAACCAGAAAGACGGTGGGTCCCAGAGGTCCCAGTCCCCCAGCTGGAACTGCCCAAATAGGCAGCATCACAAGAAAGACTGTGATATACCTCCACACATAATCAGTACACCCACCAGCTCAGGAAACTAATTCAGACAGATTATCTAGTAGTAGTCTTGTCACCACTGGACATCTGCCTAGGGATCCCTGGGGAAGTAGCCTGAACCTTTTCATCTTATTCTAATTACAAGAGAGGAAGTTAGTAAAGGCTTATATATGAGGGAACTCTTACATAGAACCCCAACATCATGAACATTTTTCCTATTTGCATTGCGCAGAATTCTAATAACGAGTTATATCCGACCTTGAAGTGGATGTATTGTGATTGGGGAGGTTGGCCTGGCCAGGGCAGCAGCTAAGGGTCAGAGTTTTAGCACTGAAATTTCAGTGTCCCAGGAAACCCTTCACCTGGGGTAAGCTGGGACAATTGGCCATGCTAGGACAGAATGTTGGTGTAGCTGGAAAAAAAAGTCTCAACCTGGGCGGTAGGAGAAGCTAAAGCCAGAGGAAATGTAAAGAAAATGTACAAGGAGGTGGTAACAGCCATCTGGCCTGTTGGATTTGCTGATTGGAGGGAGGCAGAGAGTAAATCAGCTCTTTTCTGGATTTCAAAGCTCTAATCAAGATTCCCTAAATATCCTTTGGTAGCTGTTTAAAAAAATATATAAACAGGGGCACCTGAGTGGCTCAGTGGGTTAAAGCCTCTGCCTTCAGCTCAGGTCATGATCCCAGGGTCCTGGGATCGAGCCCCGCATCGGGCTCTCTTCTCAGTGGGGAGCCTGCTTCCTCCTCTCTCTCTGCCTGCCTCTCTGCCTACTTGTGATCTCTGTCTGTCTAATAAATAAATAAAAAAAAATCTTAAAAAAAAATATATATATATAAACAGAGACCAACTAGGGTTTGTGATTATCTATACGCAGCTTTTTTGCTCCTCATTTTTCTTTGTCTCTACAACTGTAGAAGAGAAAAAAAAAAATAGAGACTGGGGAGTAGAGGTGGGGAGTAGACACGGAGGTTAAAGGTATATCAGTCATTTGGTGAAGGTAGGAGACAGTAGATGATCTGAGGTCATGATCCCAGGGTCTTGGGATTGAGTCCCACATCAGGTTCCCTGCTCAGCAGGGAGCCTCCTTCTCCCTCTCCCTCTGCTTGCCACTCCCCCTGCTTGTGTTCTCTCTCTCTCTGATAGATCAATCAATTTTATAATAATAAATAATATTATTTTAAATATTATTTATTATTATAAATCGTTATAAATCATAATAATTAAATTTATTAAATAAAGTATTTATTATTTATCCAAAAAAGAGAGGGAGAGCGCACAAGCAGGCAGAGCAGCAGGCAGAGGGAGAGAGAAAAGCAGACTCCCCTCTGAGCAGGGAGCCCAATGCAAGACTCAATCGCAGGACCCTGGGATCATGACCTGAGCTGAAGGCAGATGCTTAACCGACAGAGTTCCCCAGGTGTTCCTAAATAAGTAAAATCTTTTAAAAAACACTTCTCTACTCTGTTGTGACTGGCTGAGACTTAAAAGGTATGTGGCAGGAAACTGAAGTACCCCTGGCTTTAGATGCTCGTCTTTGGGCCAGGTAGGGTGGGTTGGCATTTCCTTTCCATTCATCTGTAGGGTGACACTATCCCACTTTCTGTGAACTTTCTGCAAGATGGCTCTGACTTTTTGTACGATACATCATTTTCCTGTGGGCACCATCTCAGCTTCAAATGTATGTTTTCGACTTCAGAACATTTGAAGCTGAGGCACTCTGTCATTATTTTAGGTGATTCATAGCGGTGAAGTAAAGGTTTACTGTACAGTTTTTGTCTCTTTGTTACATCATCGCACAAAAATGGCTGGACAAATGCCCATCAAAATTTGAAGATAATGTTTGAGACGGTCTGATTTGAAATAAAGGCTGATGTCGCAAATAAATACCACAGTTTTCCAAACTCACATTAAAATTGGGACTGCCGATTGGAGAAAGCCACCTCAGGCTGCTGTGGACCCGGATGACCACGATCCTCAAACCCCAAATCACCAGGGCTTTCGATTTCCCACAGTGACTGTGAGTGAGTGCCTTCTCCACACTGCTGTTTATGCCTCACAGTGTTCTGGGTGAATAGTGGCAGGAAATGATTGATCAGACCATGAACAATGAGGTTCTTGACCAAAATATGGACTAATGTAAATAGCTTCCTACTTTATAGTCCACCCGGAACCATCTATACCTACAGACAGCGTTTCCATAGGACCTCTCCTCCCCCAGAAGCAGAGGATGAATGATCACAGGGCCGGGGACTTATTGCAAGTTCATTTCAATCTTTATCTTCTGGGTAATTATATGCCAAGGTCAATGATGAACAATCATTTATTTTTGGGGGCCAATGTCAAGGAAATCTAAGACACTTGGTTTGAGGAGTAAAAAAATGATCCCTGAGACCTAGAACGGATAGGGTTTTTTTTTGTTGTTTTTGTGTGTTTTTGTTGTTGTTTTGTTTAATCCCTGCAGACGAGAGGGATATGCAGGGCATTTCCTCATGTCCAGGGCATGTGTGTGAGCCGGTGTGTACACATGCATGTGTGTACAGCCTGTGAGGGGCAGTGATGAAGGAGGGGTTGTGGATTAACGCTGGATCCTGTACTGACACGATCCTCAGGAAAGGAAATGAGTGAGATTTCCCACATCAGTTCCTAGGACTGTAGAATCATATGTTTGGCTTTTTGGTTTTTGGTTTTTTTTTTTTTTTTAAATATTTAACCCACGTGACTAGCCCATGTACTTTGTTCTCTTTCCATTTCGTGGAAAAGAGGGTGGTAGGAGCTGTCTACAAGCTAAACAGCTGAAGTTTGAAAGTGTCTGGAAGTCCCTAAAATAAAGAGACGTGGGAGGTATTATTTCCTTGCTGTGAACAAAGAATTTATGTAACCCGATGGCTATCAGCATTTATTCACTAATTTTCCCTTAACTTCAGATCGCTTTGTTTGCATGAGTTTTGAATACTTAGATTCTTGATTATCCTGTCACCAGTGCCATAATTCACTGGGCTGGAAAAGATATATTTTGGTTTTTTATCATCATTTACAGAATGATATAAGGCACACTGACTTAAATTACACAAATATTCCATTCTTTTATTCTTTTAATTGTGGGCTTTTAAACTACTTTTAAAAATCAGTCATTGTAAGCTGAGACTTCTGATCTTTTTCTGACAAAAGACAAGTTTGAGCTTATAGAGTAACAGGATTGGAGCATATGTGAGCTTCCAGGAGAAGAATACAGAACAGTTCTGCCTTCCCCAGTCACATGGACCACCTGGATCACGAAGACCTGGTATGTTTGTGTCATGTGCAGGGCCCCAGAAAAACTCCAGATTTGGGGCATTCTGCATTCTTAGCAGTTTCTGTAAGTGCTCCTTAAGCTTATGACATTTTGAGAATCAGTGCCCTGCATTTGGGATTGTGGTTAGCTCGGAGTCCCCTTCAGGAGATCTTAGTATTGTTGGCAGCAGAATGGGACCAAGAACCCAGATACTGGGGCTGACTCACCCTGCGTCTCTTTTTCCCTTAGTAGCCACCTCCTTCCTCTAATTATGTGTTTGTGAGTTTTGATCATTGTTTCTTGCACTTGGGAGGTACTGCATTATTCTGACCCCTCGGGGTTCCTAGCTGTGCCCTCACGCCCCCAACCTCCATTCCCAAGGCTATTCACTTACCTGTCAAGAATGAGGCTTAGAAAGAAACTGGGTCTCCCCTTTCCTCTACCAGATTTCCTGAGGCTGTTTCAGCTCCCATCAGAGAAACTCTGCCCTGCTCAGACTCTGCTTGGCTATGAAGTACTTGTCCTCCCTGTGAGGTCTGTCTAGTTCAACAGCTAATACAGAACAAAAGCCACCGGTCTGCTTATTTCTTCCCCTCAAATGATCCCTTGTGATCCATTTTGATGAACAGACTACAGGAAAACCCATTCTGGTAGAAGTTGTCTTTGAAGCTACCTTATGTTGGAGTCACTTGCTCAACATTTTATATTCTCAGTTGTGTCTAGTTGAGATGTGAGAAAGTCAAGTGCCAGGAAATTGAGTATCCATCCCTGACCGTGGGCCCTGTCCAGTAATTCTGTAATTCTGTGTACACAATCCTGCAGTTGTGTAGTTTTCCAGAGTGATTTCCTTTATTTTAAAAAGTGCTGTCCCAAGTCAATGGTTCGACCAAATAAATGATTTAAGGTCTCTTTCAGTACTGTTTTTAAAAGGCGTGGATAATCTTCTATCTGCCTCAGACTTTCCCCTAGAGTGTATTTTTCTAAAAGCTGATGTTTGTGGCCCAAGGGGCCTTTTAATTGGTGCTTTGAAAGGTTCTACCTTTTCTGAGATAATTGCTGGCAACTGGGGTTAGCAAGACAGTGAGGCACTTTATCCTTTATCGCTTGCTGTGAATGAAATGGACTAGGATCGTACACAGCAGGTGCCCAGGGAAAGTGCTTCCTGCTGGATGTCATCATGCACTACCCCTCCTGCAGGAGAGGGAGGAAGGAAAGAGAGATGGACTCCAGCTGAACAAGCAAAGGTGGGTGCTGGTGGAAAAGACGTCCTGCCCAGAGCATCCTAAAGAGATCTTTCTACTCTCCCTGACTATAGAATGACATATAGTTTTCACCAACTAAGATTGCATAAACTAATGGGGCTTGCATATCATATTCCAAAATCTGTCATTCCACTATAACATCTTTTTAATGGAACTTGTATTCTTTAATATGATTTATATAAGATTTATAGGAAAATCCATCTACGGTCATACAACCCTAAACGTGTGATAGCATCTGCTCTCAGAAGCTAAGCAGGGTCAGGCCTGGTTAGTACTTGGATGGGAGATTTATAGGAAAATCCAAAAGGCTAATAGTTAGCAGGTTAAAAATATGTTTTGTGAGGGCTCTGATTATTAGCCTCACAAATAACTTCATCTTCTGGGCCCAGGAGCCGGCAGTTTTGTTGTATGGCTAGTGATCTGTATCAGTTGACAGCAGTGACACATGTATGGAGCTTACCACATTCTAGGCACTAAAAGTCCTCGATGTGTGCTAACTCACTGTAAACTCTCAGCAACCCTGTAAAGTAGATATTATTATTGCCCTTTTACAGATGGTATAACTGAGGCACAGAGTGGTAAATATGTTGTTCAGGGTACAACAGTTAGCAACTGGGGAAAGCCAGAAATGTTTAGATCCCTACTACTCAAAGTGGGGTCCCTGAGCCAGCAGCATGGGCCTCGCCTGAGAGCTGGATAGAAATGCTCAACCCAGAACTTTGGAGTCAGAATCTGCACTTTGACAAGACTCCGGGTGATTCCTGCGTACATTAAAGATGAAAAGCCACCGGCTTATATAATCTTGAATTATGTCTCTTCATCCCCACTACAAACCTGCTAATGGCTTCAAACTTTGGGTGATAAAGTGTACTTGGCTTGCTTGTTGTGGAAGAAAAAAAAAAAAAGATTTGAGAATGATTTTTGTGTCCTCTCCTCAGTACGTCTATCCTCTAGCTAATCCCCTTCTCAAGAAAAAAAAATAGCTTTTTAAAAAATTTTTAATAGCGTCTTTAAAAAAGTTCAAAAAGTTATTAAATTTGTATTCTATGCAGGCCACTTTCATTTCATGAACTTGTAACAAGCCTTATGAAAGAGGTACTATTATTCCCAAACTACAGATGAGAAAACAGAAGTCAGAAATGCTGAGGGGCACAAAAGTTAGAAATGCCTCAGTTGGCTGAGTGCCCACTCTTGGTTTTGGCTCAGGTTGTGTTCTCAGGGCCTGGGATCAAGCCCCACGTTGTCCACATTCAGTGCAGCATCTGCTTGTCCTTCTCCCTCGGACTTTGTTCCTGCCCCCACTTGTATGCTCTCTCTCACCGCTGCCTCTTAAATAAATAAAATCTTTCGAAAAAAGAAAGAACGGTTAAGTTTGAGAAAAGCCAAGACTGACACCTGAGTTTCCTACAGTCCTTGCTTCTTGATGCGGGATGATCATGTTTCTCTCTTTCCTAGGAGGTAGCATAGTGCCCAGCTCAGAGTAAACACTCAGCTAAGCTTTGAGAGAAAAACCGATTTTTTCAAACCCTGTTCCATTGAAACAAATTTTTTTTTTTGCTCCATTCTGAGCATTTGTCCCTGATTTAAAGAAATGATATTAATGTAACCTACACAACGGATCAACTTTAGAAAATTAAATGAAGATCCAGAAAGACAAATAGATGCTTCTCCTTCCCATCTTAGCTCATTTAATAAAAGTGTTTGTTGTTCTAAAAAAAAAAAAAAAAGAGTAAAGGACAAAACTTGTTCCGCTTTTCAAAGTGATAGCAGCAACTGATGGTTTTGTTTTTTCTTACAAATCACATTGGTGATGATGCAGATGACCAACGAGTTTAGGTAACATTGATTTGAAACTGCTGTCCCTTGTAGATAAATTTTGATTCAGGCAAATCACATTCTATGTCTACAGAATAGAACGCAGATTAGTCAACCAAATGTGTTAGTGCCATTAAAATGCATAAGCTTTTGTCATGAATTACTTTTCAAAAATGTAAAATATTTGCATCGTGAATGATAGTGATGAGACATCAGCTGAATTTGCAGTAGGACAGTTTTAATCTTTCTTCAAATAGGAAACCACTGGCAGTTCAGTGTGAAGTCATTTTCTATTTTTAAAGTAATTGAATTTGAGACATAACTATTAGTGTGACAGTTTCACAGGGCAAAAAATGAGATGAATAAATGGGTCTGAAACCCAAGCTAATGGAGCAGTGCTTTTCAAAATTACATACACATTTATGTACTTCTCCTACCACTTATAGTTTCATTCATCATATTGGGTTTTGGCCATTTCCTTGAGATTATTTCCAATTCTAACATATTTCTAGCAGAAATCCCTTGCTGTCATCACTCCTTTGTATGGTAGGATTTTATAATATTCCTGGTTTACACTAGCAGATTTTCTAGTAGGTAAATGATGGCCGACTAAATACATTAATTTTTTATTCAGTCAGTAATCTGGATATAGTGCACATAAATATATCATATAAATGTGGCAAGTGCAGGCTTCCACTTTCTGATCAAGTCTGTGTGACCTTCAGCAAGCCACTTGGCTCTCTGATTCTCAGTATTTCCATCTGAAAAATGAGAGGTTAAATGAGATCATCTTTTATGCTGCCTTTTTAATTTAACATCCCATATTAATTATTCCGTCTCTTTCTTTAATTTGGAGCAAGTGGGAATTATGAAAAAGTCTGAATGAGAGAATGTATTTCTTTTCCTTTTTAAAAAAATTTTAATTCTAGTATAGTTAACACACAGAGTTATTTTAGTTTCAGTTATACAAAATAGTTACTCAATAACTCCATACATTATCCAGTGCTCATTGTGATAGGTGTACTCTTAATCCCCTTCACCTACTTCACCCATCCCCCTACGTGACTCCCCTCTGGTAACCATCAGTTTGTTCTCTATAGTTAAGAGTCTGTTTTTTGGTTTGTCTCTTTTTTTGCTTTTTAAAAAAAATTCCATATATGAGTGAAATCATATGGTATTTGTCTTTCTCTGACTGATTTATTTTGCTTAGCATTAATACTCTCTAGATCCATCCATGGCAAGCTTTTTCTTTCTTTCTTATTATATATATATATATATATATATACACACACACATATATATATACATACATATACATGTATATATATATCTCACCATCTTTTAAAAAAGATTTTATTTATTTATCTGACAGAGAGAGAGAACACAAGCTGGGGGAGTGGTAGACAGAGGGAAAGGGAGAAGCAGGCTCCCCACTGAGCAAGGAGCCCGATGCGGGGCTTGATCTCAGGACCCCCAGGTTATCACCTGAGCTGAAAGCAGACACTTAACTGACTGAACCCAGATGACCCGATACTACATCTTCTTTATCCATTCATTTATTGATGGACACCACTTGGGCTGCTTCCATAATTTGAGTATAGTAAATAATGCTGCAGTAAACATAGGGCTGCATATATCATTTTGAATTAGTGTTTTTGTGTTCTTTGGGTAAATTGTAGTGTGATTATGGAATTATAGGGTAGTCCATTTATAATTTTTTGAGGAGTTCCCATACTGTTTTCCACAGTGGCTATACCAGTTTGCATTTCCCACCAACAACACATGAGGATTCCTTTTTCTCCTGATATTTCATTGTAGTTTTGATCTGCATTTCCCCCATCATTAGTGATGCTGAGCATCTTTTCATGTGTCTTTTGGCCATCTATCTGTATGTCTTCTTTGGAGAAATGTCTGTTCATGTCTTCTGCCCACTTTTATTTATTTTTTTTAATTAAAGATTTTATTTATTTATTTGACAGAGAGAGAGATCACAAGTAGGCAGGGAGGCAGGCAGAGAGAGGAGGAAGAAGGCTCTCCGAGGAGCAGAGAGCCCAACTCAGAGCTCGATCCCAGGACACTGGGATCATGACCTGAGCCGAAGGCAGAGGATTTAACCCACTGAGCCACCCAGGCGCCCCCTGCCCACTTTTAATTGTATTATTTTATTTATTTTGGTGTTGAGTTGTATACATTCTTTATATATTTTGGATACTCTTTTTTGGATATGTCATTTGCAAATATCTTCTCCTATTCCATAGGTTGTCCTTTAGTTTTGTTGTTTCCTTTGTTGTGCAAAAGTTTTTTATTTTGATGTAGTTCCATAGTTGTTGTTTTGCTTTTGTTTCTCTTGCCTCAGAGGCACAACTAGAAACATGTTGCTATAACTGATGTCGGAGAAATTACTGCCTGTGCTGTCTTCTAGGATTTTTATGGTTTCAGGTCTTTAATACATTTTGTGTATGGTGAAAAAAGTGGTCCAGTTTCATTGTTTTGCATGTGGCTATCCATTTGTTCCAACACCATTTGTTGAAGAGTCCTGTCCTTTTCACACTGCACATTCTTGCCTCTTTTGTCAAAGATGATTTGACCGTATAGTCATGGGTTGATTTCTGGGCTTTCTATTCTGTTCCATTGAACTGTGTGTCTATTTTTATGTCAGTGCCATACTGTTTTGGTTACTACAGCTTTGTAGTACATGTTAAAATCTAGGATTGTGATATCTCTAGTTTAGTCCTTCATTTTCAAGATTGCCTTGGCTACTCAGAGTCTTTTGTGGTTCCATACACATTTTAGGATTATCTATTTTAGTTCTGTGAAAAATGTTGGTGATATTTTGAAAGAGATTGTATAAATCTATAGCTTGCTTTGCATATGGACATTTGAACAATATTTGTTCTTCCAATCCACAAGCATAGATTATATTTCCATTCATCTGTGTGTGTGTGTGTGTGTGTGTGTGTGTGACATTCAATTAGAAAGAATGTATTTTAAAATACATGTTATTTTTAAACTTTAAAATGTAGGACCTAGAACTGGGTAAGCCATTCTTGGTTTTTGTTCTTGTTTTATAGATAGATGTTTTAAAAATACACAATCATGCTCTAAAATGTTTTTTAAATCTCTTCATAATTTTGTTTATGATATTAGCTTTCATAATAAGATCTCTGTAATGCAAAAATAACATTTATAAAATCTCCTCACTATGTAATACAACTTAACAAATTGCTAGCAAATCCTTTGTGGTAGAATAAACCAGCAAACAAAATGTTTTGAAGATATAGATGATTAATTTGCCCTATCAGATTAAACCCACAGTTATCAAAAACATATGGATTACAGAAAGCGGAACAGTGTTTGGCTTTGGGAGGACTGACTGGGAAAGAGCATTAAGGAACTTTTTAGGGTGATGAAAATGTGCTCTATCTTGATCTAAAAAGTAAACACATAGACGCAATGTTCAGTTCATAAAATGTCATCAGGCATTTTATACTTTATAGAGTATATGTTGTTAAAAAACAAGATTCAACTGAGTAAATTTTAAAGATCTTATTGGCTTGACCTAACAATTCATGAACTGAGCAGCCTCCAGTCTGGCAGATAGAGAGATGCTCCAAGGAGCTGTACAAAATGAAATACTTTGTGGGCAGAAGGAAGCAAGAACAAGGAACTTATACTAGGGAAAATTGGTTATTGCAGGTTGACTTTCCTTTAGGGGATCGCAGGCAGCTGTTAGGCAGGTTATCTAACTACCGCTGATCAGGTGGCTCCTGGTGGACTGGTTTAAGATCCATTTCTGAGAGAGCCTGTGCTGTTTGAACCAGGTCTCAGTTTGGTGAAGTGAAGCTTTGCATGAGTGACTCCATTTGGGGCATCATTTGTTTTTAACAGTTACATATCAACTTTTTTTTTTTTTAAGTTTTAAAAAGTTGGAGGAACACCTGGGTGGCTCAGTCAGTTAAATGTCTGCCTTTGGCTCAGATCATGATTCCAGGGTCCTGGGATCGAGTCCCACATTAGGCTGGTGCTCAGCAACAAGCCTGCTTCTCCCTCTGCTTCCTGCTCCAAGCCCTGCTTGTGCTCCCTTTCTGTATCAAACAGATAAAACCTTTAAAAATCAAGTTTTAAAAGTTGGACTCACTGACAGTTTTCTAAAAGACTCTATCCCTTTATTAATTATAAACTAAATACATTCTAAAATCCACCTATAATGTCAGAGGTAATTTATGCTCTAATCGCAATATTCAAAAGAAAAGAAATGAACAGGAAAAACAAAACAAAATGTGTGGTTTAGTTTTGTGGAGTGTGCATTGTGATATAATTTTCCTCCTTTTCTACTTCATTTACATTATTTCTCAAGGCCTTTGGAATTAGATTTGTGTCTCCTTTCAATACCACACTATGCTGCGGTGGATATTTAGATTAAACAATTAGGATAACAGGATAACCTATAATGTTCTAATCACATCTACAGATTATAAATTTCTAGAAGAAAAAGAGCATCTTATTCATGTTCATTTCTATATCCTCCAAAGCTCCTGGCCAGGTTTTTTTTTTACTTA
Source organism: Taxidea taxus jeffersonii (assembly GCA_003697995.1). Lineage (NCBI taxonomy): Eukaryota > Metazoa > Chordata > Mammalia > Carnivora > Mustelidae > Taxidea > Taxidea taxus. The sequence goes on along the minus strand of ML104637.1, from coordinate 125,686 downwards.
TTTTTTTTAAAGTTTATTTATTTTTTAGTAATCTCTGCACCTAACATGGTGTTCAAACTCACAATCCCAAGACCAAGAGTCCCATGCTCTTTCTTTCTTTTAAGATTTATTTATTTATTTGAGAGAGAGAGAGAAAGCAGGGGGAGGGGCAGAGGGGAATCTTAAGCAGACTCTGGCTGAGCATGACACCTGATGTGGGGCTCAAGATTGAGACCCTGAGATCATGACCTGAGCTGAAACCAAGAGTCATATGCTCAACTGACTGAGGCATCCACGTGCCCTTCCCCAAGCTCTTTCTGACTGAACCTGCCAGTCACCCTCTCCTGGCCGAGTTTTTAGTATTCAGTAGGGATTCTGTTTATATTTGTTAACGTTGAATCTCAAAGCAGTATGGAAAAAATTTAGTCTCAAAAATATATTTTAAGGAAAAATATTAAAATTTGAAGACAAATAAAAATTGATGAGTTATCAAATTAGATAAGTAGTCAAAGTACACCAAATAATACACCCTGAATTATCGTACAGAATAATGCAGTCTTTGGGGGCATCAGTCGAGCATCCGACTCTTGGTTTTGGCTTGGAGAATGAGCCCCATCGGTCATGAGACTGAGCCCTGCACAGCCTCCGTGCTCAGCTGGGAATCTGCTTGAGGTTCTCTTCCTCTGTACCTCCCCCCAGTCATGTGCACACACTCTCTCTAAAATAAATAAATGAATCTTTTAAAAAGTAGGATAATGGAGTCTTTATCTTTAACCTACTAATTTCATTCTTTGTAAATATACCATAGGAAAATAACAGAGAAAAATAATTTATGCAAAAGTATTCGTGTGCCTTTATTATAACGGTGAAAACTTGGAAATTAAATATAAAATACAGGAGAATGTGAAGTTAATTATTATATCAATATGCTGAAATCTATCAAAGGTGACAACTTGGAATTATGTAAATACATGAAACTAAGTATACACTGACATAAATTAGAAGAAATTTTAAGTTATCAGTAAAGAACCACAGTTGCAAGTGATAGAAAACCTAACCCAAAGTGGCTTAAGGAAAAGAGGAAATTTTTTGGCTGATGGAAATGAAAAGTTTAAGAAATACAAAATCACTGCCAAATGGATCATTCACCTAATTGAAAACACATAATTGTAAAACTTTCAAGAAAAGACACAGGAAAAAAAATCTAGATGATCTTGGATTTGGTGGTGAATTTTTAGATTCGTCAAAAGCATAATCCATGAAAGAAAAAATTGATTAGTTTTGCTTTATTAAAACTAAAAATTTCCTCTCTATAAAAGATGATGTAAGGAAATGAAAAGACAAACCACAGGTTGGGCAAAAAATATATATATATGAATACTTATCTGATACAGGACTTGTATCTAAAATACAGACAGAACTTTAAAACTCAACAATAAGAAAGCAAAAAAGAATAATCATGAAATAGTCAAACATTATGAACACACCTCTCAACAAGGAAGATACACAGATGGCAAATAAGTATATGAACATTAGTCATTAAGGAGTTGTGAATTTAAACAGCAGAGAGACGTATGAGATGTATAACTACATACCTATTAGAATGGCTAAAAGTGAAAAACAAAACAAAACAACAGCCCCAAAACAGACAAAAACAAATGCTGACAAGGATGCCAAAGCAACAGCCATGCTCACCCTTTGCTGCTGGGAACACAAAATGGTACAGCTGCTTTGGAAAGCAGTTTGGCAGTTTCTTACAAATCTAAACATAGTCTTGTCTTATGATCCAGCGATCCTAGTCCTAGGTATTTACCAAATTAACTTGAAAACATATCCACACAAGGGCCAGCATCCAAATCTTTGTAGAGGCATTTTTGCAGAGTTGCAAAAACCATAGGCAACCAAGATGTCCTTCAATAGGTGAATAGATAGATAACTGGTGGGACATCCATATGATGGAATATTTATTTCTAAAAAGAAACAAGCTACCCAGTGATGAAAAGACCTCAAGGAAACTTAATGTGTACTGGCAGTGGAATAAGCCAACCTGAGAAGCCTAGATCCTGTATGATTCCGGCTCCATGACATTCAGGAAAAGGCAAAACCATAGATAGTGAAAAGATCAGTGGTTGCTAGGATCTCAGGGAGAGAAAAGCAAGAAATTAATAAATGCAGTTCAAGAGATTTCTAGAGTGGTGAAACTAGTCTGATGATATTCTGATGGTGGATACATGGATTTATGAATTTGTTGTTAGACTTCACAGCATGGAGGCACCTGGGTGGCATCTGCCTTTAGCTCAAGTCATGATCTCAGGATCCTGGGATTGAGCTCTGTCCCTCTCTCTCTCTTTCAAATAAAAAAAAATTTAAAAAAATAGACTTTACAGCACACAGAGCAAGCCTTGATGTATATAAATAAAAAAAAATCATTTAGGAAGTTGGGGGATTCCAGGAAGGAATTCATACTGTGACAAGAGTCTAACCGAAGGGGGTGGGAGAGAAAGATGCTGACCTTTGGGAATGAGTAGAGTCTGTTGTCTAAAAGCAAAAGGAACTATATGAAGGCACCACCCTCTAGTTGATAAAGTTTGTTCCCATGGAGTACCTGTATACTGGAATCGAACAAGTTAGTGGATGACAAATACTTGGAGCTGGTTTCTTAAGACTGAAGTGGAAATTCATAGACAGGCAAGAATATAAGCTTATAAGATATGCTCATGATTTAAAATTATAAAGGAAATAAGATGAGATTTAGTTTATTTCGTATAGACTTATCACAATTAGTCATATTCTATTTAATTACATTATTATAATCCCCCCCCCCCGGCCACACACATCACTCAAATTTTTTAAAGGAAATTGAACAAAATGCAAGCCAACAATTGTCCTAGGTTTAATGTATATCTTGCTCAAATTTTTATTAACCAAATATTTCAAGTTTATAAAAATACAAGATGACTAAATTGGTAATAATTAAAATTTGATCAAAAGTATACTTTTATTTTATTATATTTTTTAGATTTTTATTTATTTATTTGAGAGAAACAGAGCAGAGTGAGAGGGAGAAGCAGACTCCCTGCTAAGCAGGGAGTCCGATGTGGGACTCGATCGAGGACCTGGGATCATGACCTGAGCTGAAGGCAGACGCTTAATCCACTGAGCCACCCAGGCGCCCCCAAAAGTATACTTTTAGTTAACATCAAAGTAGTTCCCCTTACACAAAACATAAACTTTATGATATAAAAATGTTTGTGAAAGTTAGCTTAGCTAGAGTGAAAACTGGGATGTCGCAGATCTGTTTACAGCAGCATAGTGTTGATGCCCAAATTGTGTGTGTAAGAGTAGCAGCATCATATAAAAGAAACATATGTGATGATTTTATTCTTCTATCCATTATGTGAGTATCACATGTGAACATCATAGAGGTGAGGGATAAAGAAAGAATAGATTTCCTTGTGAAAGTATATGCGAAAACTCTTTACCTGTCACAATCATCCGTTTTCCTACTGTGGCAGATATTGGCTCTCGAAATGATACAGATGCCATGGCAAAGGTCTTCACTCTGCACCTAGACTTTCTTCCTCAGCCCAGTTTGCCCCAGAAAGAGTCAAAGTCTCTGCAGTATCTGGTCTCTCTGTCTGTGTCCTAAAGTAGGTGGTTGCTAAGGACTCTTTATGACAGGGAGATAGGGTGTTCCTTCTAACGAAGTTCTGTATTCCAGTCTCTAAAAACAGATGGATACAGCTGTAATGTTCCCACGATCTAATAATATATTTTTTAAATTTGTCGGTAGCAAGTCAAAACAGACCTGTTCAAGTACTAAATCCAGAGCAGACTTATATCACAGACAACCTGGCAGGCTCAATCGAGACTTCTTTCAGCATTTCCCAAAGAATGTTCTGCAGAGGGGTGTTAATGTAGACAAGCAAAAACAAGCAAAACCACAAATCACGATTAAATACATTTGAGAAACACTGGCTAGATAAGATACAATACAAAGTTACATTAATGAATGAATGATTGTATCGGTATCCATATCTGTCTATCTTCCCAGCCCCAATTCCAATACTTAACAATATGTGCCCTGGTCATATCAACTTATTTATGGTTTCCATAACATGTGATGCTCTTTTATTCTCCTCAGCCTTCTACACATGCAATTCACTCTTCCTATAATGTTCCTATGAAAATATTTCTTGTCATCTGAGGGCCAGAGTCCACATCTCCTCCTCCAGGAGGATGCCTGCAGACATAGCTGAGTAGTTTGTTCTTCACGACACTTAAACTTCTATGGCACTTTGTTCATACCTGTCTTTTAAACTCTTACCATTTGTTTTAATTGTCTATTTAATTGTCTGCCACCCTACAAGAATCTAACTCCCAAGAGTTCATGGGAAATTCATCTTTTCAATTTCCAGAGACTTCCATGCAATAGATATTAAAAAATGTTTCTGAGATAGATAGATGAATGAGCAGCTAATTTTAGCCTGCCCGGAAATGTAATATTGACCACTTGAAAACCATGGAATAGAAATTGTAATGGTAATTTCAAATTCAACACTGAATGTATGAAAAGGTAATACCTTTTCTTTGTTGAAAGAAGTTAAAATAAAACCAGTCTTTATTGACTAACTATGGTGAGGTTTGGTAGCCTGGTAGGCAGAGAGATGCACCACCCACTTGCCCTTCAAGAAAGGGCTTGCCTCCTCGCTGCAGGAAATGCAGTCAGCCCATAGCCTCCTGCTGGCAGCTCCTTCAGGGTCTGCTTTAGCTGCAGAAGGGCCTCTTCCGTTGGAGGTCGAGCCCTTTCCAGGGGAGCCTGTGTCAAGTGACTAAACCAGGTGGGCGTATAATGGCCAATCATGTCTGTCTGCCACAGGACAAGTTTTTTGCCAGACAGGCCAAGGTTTTGTTGAGCCCTTGTCACAGTTCAGCTTCTCCCTCTGCCCAAACCTGCTTCTGCCTCTTCCTGCTCATGTGTGTAGATCCCAAATAACCATCTTGCCCCCACACTCCAGAGAACCTGATGTGTGAGGACCAGACAGCATAGACACACATGCACAAACGTGTTATACAGGAAGGCCCCTCATTTTAACCACTCAACCCTTCCAATCAGAAACTGATTCTATTTCCCCTGTGTGGGCAACTAGAGTCTGTCTTTGTTTTGCTACTGATCTTTGGTGTTATTTTCTTTGATCCTGGCCTGCACTGCATTCTTCCTGTCCTCTATATGGGCCCTCTGCAGTTTCAGAAGCTTTTCTGCTCTTTCTGAAGTTACTAGTTCTGGTTATTATGGCCAAGGTCTCCCTATCTTTAGCTGAAAGCTTCTCTCAGAAAATTCCCTATTTGGGGCACCTGGGTGGTTCAGTCAGTTAAACGTCTGCCTGTGGCGCAGGTCCTGATCCCAAGGTCCTGGGATTGAGGCCCATGTCCATCCAGCTCCCTGCTCAGCGGGGAGTCTGCTTGTCCCTCGCCCCCTCCCCTTGTTCATGCACACGTGCGCTCTCTCTCTCAAATAAATAAATAAATAAATAAATAAATAAATAAATAAAATATTTTTTAAAATTCCCTATTTGTGTCCTTGGACGTATCATTTTCCAAACTCAAGCGGTCCAAATTTGAAACCTACTAATGGAAGATAGGTACCTGCCCATTTAGCTATAACACTTGTGATTTTCATGGTGCTGGAAAGAGAAAGGAAGGAGGAAGCTGAATGAGGAAAGGTAATTCTTTACTAAAATAAGCAGAAAACAAAGGAGACCTTGACATTGGGCTGAGGACTTCCCATTAACCCATCATGGGAAATGCAGGCTTCCCCTCTGCCTTAGAAACTGTTGCAAACTTTACATCTGCTGTGGCTCAGGGTCAACAAATCTGATGGCAAAGGGCTGCAGGGAAGGGAAAATAGAGGGGGAAAAAAACAGTTCTTCTCTGTGAGATTATTCCAACAATTCAATACATATTTAGGTTCATTTCTTTTTCATCTTGGGGGGGATTAGGCAATTATTTTACAATTAAGTAAAATATTTACATGGTTCCAAAGTAAGATCCTTAAAATAAGAAATATTTAGAAAAGTCTAGCTTTATTCTTGTCATCTCCATCTTGTTACTTCTTTTTCCTTACACTTTTAAAAACTAAAAACTATAAGTAAATATATCCTTATATCCTCCCTTTTCTCAGAAAAACAGTAACAAACTGAACATGTTTTCCACCTTACACATCTGGCAATTACTTTATTTCTTAAAATTTTTTTTAAAGATTTTATTTATTTATTTAACAAACAGAGAGATGGTGAGAGAGAAAACACAAGCAGGGAGAGTGGGAGAGGGAGAAGCAGGCTTCCTGTTGAGCAGGGAGCCCAATGCAGGATTTGATCCCAGGACTCTGGGATCATGACCTGAGCCGAAGGCAGATGCTTAACAACTGAGCCACCCAGGCACCCCTGACAATTACTTTATAGCATTAAAGATATTTCTCATTTTTGTATAGCTTCAAAATACTTTATTATGTAGATTTGCCATAATTTATCCAACCAGTCCTCTATTAATGGTTAATATGGGTTCCAACATATTATTGTATAAAAAGAGCTACAGAGTATTGCTCTCCACATACATTTCCTCAAATATTTTGCAGTACACCTTTGGGATATATTCTTAGAAGTGTGAATGCTGGACCAAAGAGTAAAAGCATATATAAATTTATTTGCTATTGCCAAATGTCTCCCCATAATGACTGTACCAATTCTATTCCAACCAGCAGCATATGAGAAAACCTAGCTCCACACAGCCTCACCCACAAAGTGTGTTGTCCAACGTTTGGATTTATGATCGATAAGTAATGGTAGCATAGTAATTGACATTTCTTTAATTATTATCAAGATCGAGCATCTTTTTATATGTATAACAACCCTTTGCCTTATTTTCTGTGACCCTTCTGGTCATTTCTCTTGTGCATTTTACTCTCTGGCCATGGACCTTTTTCTATCCTACTTTTTAAAAGCATGAGCTAACATTCTAAAGGAGGACAACAGACATATCAATGGAGAGTTACAATGAAATATGGCAAGGTCAGTGATGATTACAGTAATATGTTTAATGAATACGGGTCTCCCTCACTACCCAAAGGCAGTGTGTGCCTCTGAAATCTTCTGTAACCTGAAACATACAAGTGAAGTGTCCCCTGCTTTCTGAACGTTAACTCGTGCTTGCTTTCACAAAAGACCTACATTAGTACCTGCTTTCACTAGCCGAAAGAAATCTCAAGAGTATTCTCATGTTTGTGAGAAGATTAGTGCACTAATACAAGAGCCCTAGGAGGAGCTGGAGGGCTCACAGTGTGGGGAAACCGGGTTTCCTGAGGAAATGACACCTGAACTGTGTGTCCAAGAATGGCGAGGATCTAGGTAAGGGATGAGGGGTTGGGCAGCGAGGACCTTTGGACAAAGGGAACAGCTTGAGCAAAGGCTGAAAGGGGAGAAAGAGCCAAGATTCAAGTTCTGTGCTAATGAGACAAGGAGATGTGTGACAGGACTGGAGAGGCCCTGCCTTCTCTGCTAGGAGCTGGGACTACTCTGTAGACAATGAGGACTCTGAAGGCTTCTTACTGGGTAGAGACCGGTCAGGCTTTAAATGGGGTTTAAATAGAAGATGTTTGATTGTGTGGACAATGAGCTTGAGCTCATTGCGGACATGGGACCCTAGCCGGCAGCTGTTGAACTGATCCAGGAAAACAAAGAAGAGGGCCTGAACTAAGGCAAAGGTGACTGGAATGGAGAAGAGACACAATCAGGAATGTGTTCAGTAGAAGTTGTAAAGAGTCAGGGTGACCCCAGTTTTCCAGCTTGGCTGAGTGGCGGTCATACAACAAAATAAAACAGGGGAAATAAGGGAAAAAGAAAACCAGGGCCAATAAAGTATTAAGTAGGTGTGAATTTGTATCTGCTGTACACCAGGCTCATGGGGGAGTTAAAATTAAGCCCAAATGGTCATACAGTGTTGTGATAGCTCTTGAACTCATGCTAAGGGATTAAAGAGGATCTCCTGAGGCCACCAGAGGCATTTCTGTTAGAGACAATCCCTCTGGTGTATGAACTGAGAGCAGCCTCCTCGGATGAAATAGGTTTGCTGCTTGGCACAAATGAAATTTTGGCTATTGCCCGGCTCCACTAGTTTAACAGCAACATCAGAGTAACCATGTCAACTGTACAACTGCCAACGCCATCTTAGTGGCCCCTGCAAGAGTATCTCGTTCCAACATTTGGGGAGGCATCAAGCTTCACATTTCAGCGATACACACCAGGAACTCTTATAATACAGCAGTGGTATGAATTTCCAGGTGAATATAGGTCAGAATTTATTAAAATTATATAATAATATTCAAATATCCTATTTTTTAAAATATTTATTTATTTGACAGAGAGAGAGAGAAAGAGAGAGAGAGGATGAGCAGGGAGAGCAGCAGGTAGAGGGAGAGAGACACGCAGACAGGCCTGAGCAAAGACCTGATGCAGGACTGGATCCAGGACCGTGGGATTGTGACCTGAGCTGAAGGCAGACGCTTGACTGAGCACCCAGGCGCTCCTTTCCTTATACTTCCAAGCACCAAATGTTTTTGTTTCCCTTCCCTATATTCCTGTTTGCAGGCAATAATCTAGAAAACACATAGAATGAAATCACAGGGGGCGCCTGGGTGGCTCAGTGGGTTAAATCCTCTGCCTTCAGCTCAGGTCATGATCCCAGGGTCCTGGGATCGAGCCCCGAATCGGGCTCTCTGCTCAGCAGGGAGCCTGCTTCCTCCTCTCTCTCTGCCTGCCTCTCTGCCTACTTGTGATCTCTGTCAAATAAATAAATAAAATCTTTAAAAAAAAAAAAAAAGAATGAAATCACAGACTTGGCTTCCAGTCCCAACAACTGTTCTGCCTAACACTGACAAACTGGTTTTCTATAAAATGAGAATGATTATGCCTACCTGGAAGGAAAGGGGAGAGAGTACGTAAAACGTCTGTCACAGTACTTGTATATATTCATTGTATTAGTCTCGTCATCCTACCCTTCACCTTTGCCACTCTTCCATTCTCCTCTTAGGAAATACAAACAACTAATACAAATTTGAACTGTGACCATAATAGCCTTATTTTTTATATTTGGGTTTGCAAGACTAGCCAGGAAGATGTCTGTACTCTTCCTCCTACTCATTTAGCTATAATTCAAATGTTAGCACCAGGAGTATAGTAGTGTTATTCTGTGTTCACCTAATCAACCCAACTTCTCACAGCTGCAGTTAATTTAATTGGAGATGATGGTACACTTTTAAGTTTTTTCCATAAAAACTCAGTTTTTAAGGATTAAAACCATAAACATTATCATTGCTATCCCCTAATTGTTGTACTAGACATTAAAAAACAATAAATAGTTAAAACCAGTGTTTTAGCAACAATAATGGTCGTATCTTACAAATATATAAATTGTTTTTGTTCGAAATGACTGTAGCCATTATGGAGACTGAGCCCCTCATTTTTTCCTCAACCAGTCTGATCCTGGGAGAGGTTAGCTAAGGAACCAACTAAGTGTGCAGGGGAGCTGGAAACAGAACAAGGACAAACCTCCTGATCCTCAGTCCAGGGTGCTTTTCTCCCTACTCTACTTTATAAAAGAATCTGGCAACCCCTACGCTCATTTGTGGCACTGTGGATATCAACAACTATTGGAGTTCGCTCTAACGTTGTCATGCGTGGTCTTTCTTTGGCTACCAGTTTGATTTTCTGGCAAAATCTTCTTCACTGAGCAATGAATAAATATAATTGGACACTTACTATGTGCCTAATGTTGTACCAAACACTCCCCCCAAAGTTTTCTCATTATCTGCACAATAATGTTATGACACAGAGTTATTATGATTTATTAATGAGGTCAGTGAGTTTCAGAGAGTTTCGTGTCAAAGTTTTGTCTTATTATACATTCATGACAGAGAAGGTGAATTCCCAAATCTGACTAATTTTGGGTGGGTGGGGTTGTTATAACTAGAATCTAAATTTGATCTTCTACAATCATACCTGTGAAAATGGTACTTTTAATATGACTGAAATTCTCCCATATGAAAAAGTGATCATAAGTAGAAACTGTTCTCTCTGTGCTATTATAGCTCCCTAGCCTATGACTACAAATGAGGTAATGGTAACCTTCAAACCCAAATATTCCTAGCTTCATAATCCTCTTCTCTTTATAACCACAGAAAACCAATCCCCTTTGGAATTTCTCCTCTTCTCCCTCAACCAGCATGAATCTGTGAAATCCCTAAGTGCCCATCCAGCCTTCTTTAGTTTCTGCTTTAAGGTTTAAGTTGACTGTGGCTCAACCACATTTTGCTTAAGCCTCTCCACTGGCCGAAGTGAAATTCTGCTAATCTCTGATACCAAGCTCACCCTATTGCCACTGGGCTCCTGGCTTGCATTCCATCCTCTGTACCGTCACTCTGACTCAGACTTCTTGACAAGACGGAAGGGAAACAAGTCCTTTCCTCTATGAGTTGCCCTCCTAGGGGCCATTGACAGATTTTCTTGGGTTCCAAAGGACAACCCAGTTTTAGATGACAGCTCTTTTGATTATTTAATAAGTGTACTACTGACTGCATGGGTGAGCGTAGGTGCTTCTGATTTGGAAGCTCCTCTCCTCCAGCTGTCATGTCTTTGGTCGAATCCAATGTACTATGCCATACTTAGTCTTTGCTTGGATTAATTCTCTCTCCTGCCTGGAAAAATCTACCTGTGAAAAATTTCTTCCATCAGTGCCCTCCCTCTACACAACTCCCTTTTTTCCTATTGGTCATCTAGCTCACCAGACATGCTTCAAGTTATTTTCCCTAGAAACTCCCATGTCCCTTTGAAAACATTGGATACAATTAGCAACCAAGAGGGAGGCAGTGAGGGAAGGTTTCCCGAGTGCACAGCCAGGAACCAACCCTTTCCAAGAAAATGTATTTTTATGACAGATTATAAATATTTACACTTATGGGACGAATAAGCAATTAAATGTCATCTCCAGTGATAGGTGTTCTTCTGTAAATTTTTCTACAGCTCCTCCTCAGAACCAAGGTCTGAAGTTCAGTGTGTCTTCATCTGGCTTCCTCAGGTGAAGCATGATTTACAGCAGTTGTACATTGTAATGTTTCATATTAATGTCAGACCTTTGATATTGATATGAGATATAGCTTCTTAATATTTACCAATCGTTGAGCATGCCATAGAATGAGCATTCAGATATGATCCTCAAAGAGGGCTTCATCACTACAAACATAAAAATCATAAAAGCTGGTACATTGTACTTGATGTGGATTATACACAAGTTTATAGAATGGGTCTTTGGTGTAGTCTTTTTTTTTTTTTTAGGGTTTTATTTTTTTATTTGACAGAGATCACAAGTAGGCAGAGAGGCAGGCAGAGAGAGAGGAGGAAGCAGGCTCCCTGCTGAGCAGATGTGGGCTCAATCCCAGGACCCTGAGATCATGACCTGAGCCGAAGGCAGAGTCTTTAACCCACTGAGCCACCCAGGTGCCCCATTTTCGTGTAGTCTTAAGAAAAAACTCTATTTCTCTGAAAAAATTCTTAGCAAATTCAGCAGGATTTTGATGAGGGAATGACTTTCTTACATATTTTATTAGAACTTTTTAACATCATCTTTTTATAAAACTGTAAAGTAACACTTAGAAATGTTATTTTAAATGGCTAGGAACAGTGCGAGCTGAGGAGACAGTAACAACATCTAGGAAAGAGCACATGAATGGGCCTGGGGCCTCCTTCATGGTAGAAGGTGAGACCCCTCCCCTCTCCTCCCTGTCACTCAACCAGATGGGGGAAGTGTAAACAAAACCAAGTTAAAGTGCTTTGTGTTAAGGAAAATTAAGGTCCTGGTGGGGAGTAGATCTGGGGCCTTTTGAACTAGAGGAAAAACAGCCAGACAGAAGAGAAATTTTCGTGGATTAGAGGGTTCACTTAGGGAGGGGCACACAAGAAGAAGACCCTGAGGAGGACAGTCAGGACTTCCCCATGCTGCAGTTCTCCAAGAAACTGGAGAAGTCTAATTTCAGAAAACGTTGAATTTTAATTTTAAATTGTTTGTTATCTGTGTTTGCTGTCCTTCCATTCAGCAGCCCTGTGTTGGTGGCATCTCAGGGAAGTTGAAGAAAGTAGGGCAGGGCCCATCTGAGAACAAAACTCTGGCAGGAACAGAACCTCAGCCAGCAGAAGAGGGTGGCAGACCACTGGGGGAGGGCAGTAATTCCAGAGAGAACTGGGACTGATGGGAGTAAGAGCCTTCAGGGTATCCTCCAAAATCCTGGAAGAGTGAGGAATTTCTACACTCTGAGGAAGGGAGTGGCACAGAGAATTTTATTTGAGGTATTGAGATAACAGTTGAGCCCAGAAAGCTGAAAAACAGAGATTTCAGGAGTGGACAACGCACACTAACATCTAGCAATGATCCAAATCAAATGGTAGCCCCCAAATAACTAAAATATTTGAAAATAATTTGTTTTATTACTATCAAAAGTTTAAATAAACAAAGAATGGAGTATTTAGTCATCAAAGATTTTAATCTCAGTTTTATAAAATGTACCAAAGCTAGAATATGGTTTTTTTTTTTTCAAAGCTAGAATATTTTTAAGTTGATGAAATCATAGATACATTATTTATTTTGGGTGACTCACAGTTTCTTAATATAAGCTGGGAATTGTTGTTATAGCAGCTAACACTAGAATTTCTCTTTGGTTAAAAACTTCCTTTATTGTTTTTGGGTCATTTAAGGTGGAAGGGAGAAGCCCTGAGGGTCTGGTGTAAATCGAGCCTGTGAAATAGAGATAGTTTTAAATTGTCCACAGAAGAAGTAAAAGGAATGTGGGGGTGGGAAATGGCCATGAGAGATGGGGCACAGTGCAGAAAACGAGAAGTTGGGCTAAAGAGGACGGAGGGGTGCCACCGGGTGAAAAGGTATATAAGTTATCTGTTGCTGCATAACAAATTACCCCAGAACTTAGCGGCTTAGCAAAACAGATATTTTATTTCCTCACAGATTCTGTGAGTCAGGAATCTGGGTGCTGCTTAGCTTGGTGCCTCTGGCACAAGGTCTGTCATGAGGTCATGGCCCGTTGTCGGCTAAGGCTGAGGTCTTCCTGGAAGACTCAATGGGAGAGGATCTGATTCCAAACTCACTCACACAGTTGTTGCCAGGGTTTGATTCCTCAAGGGCTGGTGTGCTGTGTTGTGTGCTTCTCCCTAGGTGCTTACAACATGGGAGCCAGCTTTCTTCAGAGAGAGCAAGTGAGAGTCTACCCAAGACAGAAGCAACAGCCATTTTGTAACCTAACCTAATACATGACATCCCATCACCTTTGCCACATTCTATTTGCATCGAATACAGGAAATCCCCATTCACCCTTGTCACTTCTTTTTACCAGAAACAAGTCACTAAACCAGGCCATATTGAAGGGTAGGACATTACACAAAAGCATGAATACCAGGAGGTAGGGATCACTAAGACCATTTAGAAGCTTTTTGTCACACATAGCCCATGAGAGATCTTCAGTGGCAGTGTGGCTGGGATGATAACTATTGAACTTCTGTTATTTCTAAATCTGCTTCAGCTGCTTAAACATCAACAATGACTCTTGCACTGTCCATCAAGTGTCCATCAAGTGCTGGGAGATTGACATATCCCTGCAGGGGAGGGGGCCGGTGCATGGGAAGCATGGGGTTGGTAGATAGAGAGTTGGAAATTTTCAGACTTTGATATTTGGTTGTCTCATTCTTTTTTTACTGTATTTTCTGAGGCCCTTCTGGAACATTTTCCATTAGTGACCATGACTCTATCAATTCTATTAGACCACTAGCATTCAGAAAAGTTAAAAAATAATATTCATGTTTTTCTAAAACAAACATGTATTCTTGTGTATTTTTAAGGGTATTTTTTAAGGAGTTACAAAGAGTAGGATGTTGTTATTGACAAACTATCCACTCCTGAATATATTTACTCCAAAAAATTTACTTAATCCTAACAGGAAAGGGAAAACCCTATACATACATACACACACACATACATACACACATACATACATACATACATACATTGTCTGAAACCATTTACGCATCTACTTAAGCAGTACTTTTCTTCCTTAATCATGTGTTTAAGGAATTCCCTCTGCTTCTTTACATTTTCTCCGATTTTCTTAAGGGCAAAATTTACACTAGATTTTAAACTGAAAAACATTCCTCTCATTCCTGCCTTGTTCCATTACTTGATTGATTACATTTTTTTTATCTGCTAATGCTTATCATCCATTCTTAGGAAACACAGTCTCCAGCAGTGATCTGTCTTGATCTCTTTATCTGCTGTGTCACAAAGTCACATTACAACAGATTCTTGGTAATCTAAAAAATACCACGATGCTTCTAGATAACTGACAAACCCAATGAGTAGAATTTCCTGCACCCACCTAACCAAGGCTGCAGAAAGAAAAAAAAAAAAAAAAAGCTAGGCTGGAACCAGATCTTTACAGCAGGCTGCTCAAAGCACAGTATGACCAGCCTGGCTCCTTGGTGTTCTGTGATTTTTGTCCTCAGTTTTGTGAATTTCTGTAGTGATTGGAAATAAATTAAAATGTACAAGAAGAAGGGTGTTCAAACATGAGAACCATGATACGCTCGCACATAATGGAATAGCACTTAATAGAAGCACAAAGCCTAAAAGTGAAAGGGTCCCAAAGCCCAACGTTTAGAGAAGATGACACTTATGACCAGGTGTGCTTACCTCCCTCCACTCGGAGATGTCTGTTCCTTCTCCAGGTGATTTCTGTCCTCTATAAAGCTACTGATTTGCCCTTCTCTAAACCCCCTGAGCCAGTCAAGGGCCCATGGGATATTCCTCTACTTTCTCCAGCGAGTGGTATTTGAGAACAGACCTGGCCTCTGTTTTGACCGTTTTGTGTAACCACTGAGGGGGCGGGAGGAAAGCTTTTCCGACCATCTCCGATTTAAGCCAGTTTATTCGCCTCGTGTGCAGGGTGCGCTGGAATGTTTGGCAAGTGGAGGCACAGTGAAATGCGTCATTGTGCGGCTTTCCCCAGCGCATGTTTTCCCACGTAGAACATTCAAAATGTTCAGTTCCCTGGAAAATGTTCTAAAGAAGTTTCACTGTATTAGGCTTTGTCTTCTCATCTTTCACAAAGCAGTCAGCTCTCTGTGGAGAACAGGCTTTCCTTTCCTTAGGCATTTCTGTTGGCACGGAGCCACATAGACGTGAGCTACAGCCTCTGGGCTGCAGGGCGGGGGTGGGGGGAGGAAAGCAGGAGGAGAGGATGCCTACCATTACCCCCCCCCACACACACACATTCAATACACAGAGGAATGCTGATTTGAAAATGCCTATCCATTTGCTCATGAAAACGTCATCCAAGAAATGTGCTTACAATGATAACTAATAATTATTTTAAAGAAGCAAGATCATTTCCCAAATGATAAAGAATTCAAAAAACTTGTTTAACATCAGAATATAAAACAGGAGGTTTTAGGCTGAAATATGTGTTTGGAAGTCTTTAAAATACTGATGTCAAATGTTTAAGGTTATGTCACATACGTTCATGAGGCTTAAAAAGAATCCCAATGACTGATTTTTACAGAAACAAGTTTTCTGATCATGGTAAATTTATAAAAATGATAGAGATTTCTGAAAAGTTGCTGTCAAGAAAGATAAAGTAACATCAGTTTGTCACATTTCAGTGGATTGTACATTCAACACAGATTAACTTTATTTTTTTAGATTTAGAAAAATAAGAAGACACAGCTGGACCAGTTAAGACTTTCTTTCTTTCACTACACACAAAAGGCTAAAAATTTTTTTATTGCTTTCCTGAAAGCACCACAATAAATAACTCAAAATTGTTGAGAAGTTGCAAGAAAGAAACTTGAAATATGGAGATGATATCAACATTCCCAGAGATCAATTAAAGAATGGAACGCGAACCGAGTGATTTTAAACACATTCACTTCTTTGATCCCAACTTGGGATTTTCAGTCAACTTTTCTTGAAAGTATTTGTTCTTTAGAATGTTTTGAATTTTTATGATTCTTTGGAAATATTGGTCACCTGTTCTCAATTTTTTACATTAGGTCAGGTTCTACTCAAAAATAAGTTAAAAGCACATGAATTCTGTGTTTGTCTGGGAAATAGGATTTGACTTCCACAGATGTCATAGAGATCCTAGATATACACTGCATTACATCACTGATATTTTCCCTGTCAAAGAAGAGACAAAAGTACATTTGATACCGGGGAGGTCTGGGTAGGAAATCGGCATTGAGGTAAAGGCTATATTTGACTCATAGAATTAAAGCTTCTTGATAGATACAAGGCAATCTTTTGGTAACACATCAAGTAATTTAGACTTTATTTAAAAAATTGTGCCTTGCTAAAAAGATGCCCTGCAGTGTGAAGCGCATTGCTCTGGTCCTGTCCTGCTTCTTTTGACCTAGCGGGGGAAAGTAGAAATAAAGTTAACGGTGGCATTAATCAAACCTCTCTTAATTTTGACAGCCTCTGGATTTCATTCTTCTTACTGGGTGGCACTACCACTGATCTGTTTTATTTTTTGACTGTACTTCCCGATAACCCCGTCAGGGTTGAGAAGGAGGAAGACAGGTTGGCCACTTAACTTTAGTGTTGGTCTGCTGAACTGAATGGGAGAGAGAAGTGACTGCATTTTTAATGAACACGTATGAAGTTCATGGTGGTGTGAGTATAATAATAATAAAAAAGGGGGATGCAGAAGAAAGTGTGATTTAGGAGAATTTACAGATTCAGATAGCCTTAAGAGTAGATAAATATAAACACTTTTATTTTTAAAATCGTAAAGAGGGTTCCAAGGAAATGCTATTCCAAGAAAATGCTATTCTTTGCATTTTCTTACAGAAACAAGAAAACAGAATGGCTGTAGAGCAGGGTAACAGTTTAAGTAAATGTGGTTTGAATTATGTTCAGATGAATATAAAGTGATATATTTTCTGGGAGAGGTGTCTAGTACGTAGATTTTTGTGTTCCTTGAAACTGTTTAAGATTTGATCTGGGCTTTTGGGAGGAGCTCCAACCTTCTTGCAAATCTAATACCACTAGACTCTAAGCTGCTCAGAAGAAAAGATTACCACCACCATTTCCTGTGCCTCCCTCTGCAGTGCCTGCTACTTTGTACACAATAGGAGCTAAGAAATATTGTTGCCTCAATTACTGAAGGGTCACATTCAAAAGCACTTTCATTAGCAAAGACAGAGGTAACCCCATCTACAGGACAGTTATTTCTTTTTTTTTAATAATTTTTTTTTAGGATTTTATTTATTTATTTGACAGAGATCACAAGTAGGCAGAGAGGCAGGCAGAGAGAGAGGAAGGGAAGCAGGCTCCCGGCTGAGCAAAGAGCCCGATGTGGGGCTCGATCCCAGGACCCTGGGATCATGACCTAAGCCGAAGGCAGAGGCTTTAGCCCACTGAGCCACCCAGGCGCCCCAGGACAGTTATTTCTAACATCTCTTGTTGCTAATTAAGGAAATCATATCTGCCATGAGATCTATTTCGAATCTATTTCGAATGGCAGAAACAGGATCTCTTTCTTTTATTGTCAGTCTTCTTCCACCATTTATTTGTTTCCATAATCACAAAAGCATCTGCCCCGTATTCATTACTCAGGTTTTTCTCCCAGCACAGTAAAACCCTCTGCAATGTCAGAAGAGATGTGTTAAGCTCGAGGACCCAGCTGTGTGTTGAAATACAGTCAGGTACTGGCATGTTTATCACAGTTTCTTTGTGGTCCATTACTCTCTGTTGCATCACTATGTAATATTTTCTAAGAGTGCCGTCAGCTCCATCCTTTCATTTCCTCTCCTTCAAGGGCAGCCTGGGTGCATGGCTTGTCCTCCTCCTTCCTTGTTCTTCCTTCCCTGCCCCCATGCCTTCTAGCGGTCCACTCTCTAGCTCACTCCAGTTCAGGCTGCTGAAAAACCAAACACAATGTTTCCCCTGACACCACCTGATTCTCCAAGGAACTCCCTGCCCTCCCCTCTCCCACCCTCCGCCCCCCACTCCCCCACCCACCTCTCCTCCAACAAAGAAAAAGTGAAAATGACTCAGATGGAGGGAAATAGAAAAGATGAGGAATCCTGGAGCAGATATTCAGACCAGGTCAAAGTCTGTTGGAGAAAAGGGAGCAGAAGCCAGTGACATCATCTTTCCACTCTATCTGGGAATAAGTCTGGAAAGGAGCCAAGTACACAGATTTAAGGCAGAGGTCTCACACTGGTGGCTGGTGTACTGGGTTTGTACAAGGTGTCAATTTCATTTCTTTCTCAAATGCACCAGTATTAAAATATCAGACTTTGTCTACAAGAGACATGTCCAGATTCTCTTGAAAAATTGGAAGACCTGGGTCCACATTTCTACATGACAATAATCAGCTAGAGCTGAGCAAGGCTTCCCATGCCCTGTGATTTAAGGAGACCCTGAAAAAAACAAAAACAAAGCCACACAACTCTTGCACACAGTACAAGACTTATCTCCCCAGGTGCCACAAACTACAACTACTCAGTTGTGCAGGTACAGCACACTGAAAATGGGGAAAGGCTTTGGGCTTAGAACTCAGTCCTCCACACCTCAGTTGTCTCTTACGCTAATACCCTCTCAATGTGAACTTCTCTCTTTCTCTCCTGTAGATGCCCGTAGTGGTGCTGCTATTTATCTTCACCTGGTTGTCAATGAGCATCAAAGTAAACAACCACAACAAAGGATCTAAGTGTAAGTGTTGAGTATGCACAACATTGCTGGACAGCTAGTTTTCGCTGTTTAACTTTTTGGGTTGTGGTATTTATCTATGTGAAATCGTTTAAAATACAAATAGACATGGATCAGTAATATATTGAGTTACAAATGCATAATGACACCCGGGAGGACACAGGAATGGCTGTGGCCCAGCTAGGGGCCCTTAGGCACAGGACCCAGCCCCTCATATTCCTGGGTTCCCTGAGCCCTCATCTGCTGGTTTCAGGTCCTATCCAGGGATCTCGCGTGGTTTGAGAGCTATGTTCTGTTTCTGAATTTAAAGCCATTTCTGGAAGATATGAACCACACTATTCCCTTCCTCAGGATTTTGTTCTCAGCAGATTGAAGCTATGAATGGCACAGGATAGGACAGCAGAGATTTTCTTTCCTTTTTCCCGCCTTCCCTTCCTCCCTCATTCTCCTTCCTTCCTCCTTCCCTCCCTTCCTTCCTTTCCTTTTGTTTTCTTTTCCTCATTAGAAACAAATTCATATTGTAATAGTTTTTACTCCAGTTTATCATTATTCCAACTCCACTCTTTCTTTAAAATTCATAAAATAATGATCTTCCTTCCCATTCCTCTCACTTTTCGTGTTTGCAGGAAATGCAACCCTAACTCCTCACAACTGGGAGGAGCCAGGGATCATGTTTCTGTGTTCTACAAACCCATTCTGGCTGCCACTGTTCCTTCTCACTCCACACCTCAGTTGTCTCTTACGCTAATACCTCTCCAATCCACTTTCCTCCCCAAACACAGACACATGCTTCCCTCATATTCTTTAAAGCACTGTTAACAGAAAGCTGTTGTGTTTCACAGTCTTTACTGAAGGGTAGGCAGTCATAAAGGGACAATATACGTTGAATGGAAAACAACTTGAGACTTAAGTTTTAAAAATCTTGTTTGTGCAGGACAGTGGCCATCCCCTTCTGAGCATCCCTCCTGTCTGCCTCTGTCCTCAGGCTAAGCTGCTGGGTCCCTGAAATCCTCCTATCTCCTCATTGTAGGAGCTGACATCTTTCAGGAGCCTAGAGCTCTCCCCCACCCCCAACCTCAGCCCTTGCCCTCACCACTCACACAGAAAGTGCTTCAAACCGTAATAACCTCTACAGCAAGTGCTCTGTTCCCACTGGAGACAGCATTTTAAATTATTTTTTAAAGGATTTTAGTTATTTATTTGACAGAGAGAGCACAAGTAGGCAGGCAGAGAGAGAAGGGGAAGCAGGCTCCCCGATGAGCACAGAGCCCAATGCGGGGCTCAGTCTCAGGACCCCAAGATCATGACCTGAGCCGAAGGCAGAGGCTTTAACCCACTGAGCCACCCAGCACCCCAGCATTTTTTTTTAAAGATTTTATTTATTTATTTGACAGACAGAGATCACAAGTAGGCAGAGAGGCAGGCAGAGAGAGGAGGGAGCAGGCTCAATGCTGAGCAGAGAGCCCGATATGGGGCTCCATCCCAGGACCTGAGATCATGACCTGAGCCGAAGGCAGAGGCTTTAACCCACTGAGCCACCCAGGCGCCCCCACCCCAGCATTTTTAATTATTGAAGAGACTATTGAACACCCCAGGCTGAGGCCTCTCTACTTATCTCTTTCACTTATTCCCTTAGTCCAAGGCTTCCCCAAGAAAAGCTGCATGCCTAAAAAGGCTTATCAAAGCATCCCCCCCTCCCCACCCCTACCCCTGCATAAAGTTTGAGTTTGCCTAAAGACCACATCTAACGTCAGCAGAAATGTTGAGGTCTGGGGTCAAAGCATTTGGATGCTGTTCAATTTCAGGAGAGACCCCAAGGCTTCCTTAGACCTCCTTAAGAAAGGGTACATTATCAAGAAATACCCGAAGCATTCAGTGAGAGGAAAAGCAAGTATTGACCCGCTATGGCACAGAGGTCTGTGGCCCAGCCTGCAGGCTGGATGGGTGCTACGGCTGCTCCCTAGTACGTTGCTGACACTATCTGACTCTTCCCGGTGCTGCTTCTTTTGAGAATTTCCAAATGCCATAGGAAATGGAACCATATGAGAGAAACACAGTAGCCAGAAGCATTCACATGTGCAGCCTCTGGTGTCACAAGGAATTAAAAAAAAAAAAAGTCTCAAAGGGCAAGGTTTATATGGTGAGCATGGGTTTCAATTATGTTCTGATCAGGGTCTAAATTTCAGGACAGAGAATGGAGAAGAAGGAGGGTGTCCTGGGGCGCCTGGGTGACTCAGTGGGTTAAGCCTCTGCCTTTGGCTGGGGTCATGATCCCAGAGTCCTGGGATCCAGCCCCACATCGGGCTCTCTGCTCAGCAGGGAGCCTGCTTCTCCCTCTCTCTGCCTAATTGTGATCTCTCCCTCTCTTCTGTCATATAAATAAACAAAATCTTAAAAAAAAAAAAAAAAAAGAAGGAGGGTGTCCTTCTTTTCTGAGGACTGTGCATTTTTCAAGCAAAGGATAAAGAAAGCTTTTCCTGCAAAGGGTGGCTTCCTGCTCCCGTGGTAAATTTATGCCACTGACATTGAACAATACGTTATTCACACCTGTGTCAGACAGGGGAGGAGCCGTGTGTCTCAGCTTAGGCCTCGACATGCTCACCAGTGTTCCAATGCCTCCCCCTCTTCCTCGTTCTTCATTTCCTTTCTCACTCCCAGAGGTATGTTATATTTCATTTTAAAGTGCTTAGGGACTACAGCAATATGCACTATATAAATAATAAATGGAATGCAATAGAATTGAAATAGTCTTGGACCCCTGACTTTGGCTTATAGCCCAAAACAGACAGATTTAGACATGCAAAAGCTGCTTCTCTGACAGGCTAGGGATTTTTTCCCCTCCTTTTCTTAAAACTGTCATTTCATTTACTTATTGGGATTTTTGTGTGTCTGTTTGGAGGTTAGGGGAAGTTCATAGCCTTCCATCTCATTGTTTATGGTGGATGTATTCAGTATCAAATGTCACTGCCTGTGAAAGAGAAAGACTAAGGGCAGAGAAGGGAGAACAAGAGAAAAAAGCATGGCACCCAATAGGGTAGAATTAAATAAACCAACAATAAACACAGGCGTATTTTGTACCCGGCATTGTGCTCGGGTGATGGAGGGATACAAAGAGCATTGAGACATGGGCTCCATTTGGAAAAGGCCTATGATGTCCCATATATAGCCATCATATACACCTACTGTGGTAAATGCTAGAAGGAAGATGGTGGCACAGGAAAAGAAGTTCATTTCAGTTGGGGAGATCAGTCTGCAAAAGCTGCTTATTTGGGTGGTGGGTAGGATTTTGGAGATTTGAGAAACAAGCATTCAGTGGAAAAAATAGAATAAGCAGAGGTGTAGAAATAGAAGAGCGACAGGTGGGCATGAGGATCCATGGTGGGTGGGGTAAAGAAGGCTGAGCCCAGATCCAAGAGGAAAGAAAGAAAGGAATTCACGTTAAGGAGGCCCTTCATTCTGGGCCCTTTCAAAGGAATTCTCATCTAATCTTCTAAACAGACTTGTAAAATAGATACTATTATTTTCACCATGTAGATATGCAATTTGGGAGGTTAAGTATTAGCCCAGGGATGGAACCCAAACCTGGAGGCTTGGAGCCTGCAACCTTGTTCCTCCCACACCTATCAATAGGTTCTTTCTATTGTCTTAGAGCCACAATTTGGGATTTGGACTTTGTCAACAGACCAGTGGGAGCTATTGCAAATTTTTTCAGGAAGGGAGAAATATAATCAAGTCAGAAAACAGAATGATCTTTAATATGTTCAGGTCTTATGTTTAACAGAGAGTCTCTAAGGCAGTAGGTGAGGTGGGGGCGGTTGGTAGGTAATGAGGAGCAGCTTTCATTTCACGACTGCCTTTTTATGATATTTGATAACTGATAATCTCATAGAAGGTTTTATAAATCATTGTCTAATAATCAGAAGTTACTTGAAGGTTTTTTTTAATAACCTGACGTGTGCAGCAGCTGAAGTGACTTTTTTCTTTTTATTTGGTTCTCCAAAGATTAGTTAGATCAAAGACACCTGTTCCAAATTTAGCGCAAATTAAAATCACTAAAACATTCAGAGCTAGACTACTCTGCATGGCTGATGGTAGAGAAATTAGAAGGATCATTTGAGAAGAGTAATTTGAAATTCAAGATCCAGTCCTGAAAATGTTAATTTTGGGGAATTTACATTAAGACGGTACTTCAGTTGAAGAAAACTGTGTAACCAAACAAATTTATTGTCTCATTATATTTATTGTCTCATTATTGTCTCGTGATGAGTGCATTCACTTAATGAGATATTATGAATTTATTAAAATGAAAGATATCAGCATCATGTCAGAATATGGTAATATTTATGCTGTAATATTACATTTAAAAACCCAAGAAAATGATTATAATTTCTTTTTTAATTTTTAGCGGGGAGGCAGGAGGGAGGAGGGGGAGAGAGAAAGAGAATCTTAAGCAGGGTCCATGCCCAGTGTGCAGTCTGACCTGGGGCTCGATCTCACAACCCTCAGATTGTGACCAGAGCCAAAATCAAGAGACGGACACTTAACCGCTGAGCCACCCAGGTGCTTTATAGTTTTTTAAAAATCAGTATATGTATTAGTAACTACAGAAAAGTAATATGGAAAATGGTCATTGTATTGGCTTGCTCTCCCGCTGCCTTTGAAACTCGTTTTGTTGTTTTGAACAGTTTCTGGTGGTATTATTTTCTAAATGTCATGGTCGTAGGCAATGGCAACTGGGATGGAAGGGGACAGAAAACTCTGTCACTAATAATAGTAATAACAACATGAAAAAACCCGAAATCTTGCCATTTGCAATGATGTGGATAAACTAGAAGGTATTATGCTGAGCAAAATAAATCAATCAGAGAAAGACAATTATATGATTTCACTCATATGTAGAATTTAAGAAACAAAACAGAAAATCATAGAGGAAGGAAGGGAAAAATAAAACAAGATGACGTCAGAGAGGGAGACAACTGATTAGAGACCCTTTAAATAGGAAACAAACTGAGGGTTGCTGGAGGAGAGGGGGCTGGAAGGATAGGGTAGCTGGTGATGGGCACGAAGGAGGGCACGCGATGTAACAAGCACTGGGTGTTGTATACAATTGATGAATCACTGAACTCTCCCTCTGAAGCTAATACGCTGTATGTTAATAAGTTGAATTTAAATTTAAAAAATTAAAAAAGAATAGTAATATCAAATCACAACTGACATCTTTTATGCTAAGTACTAACAAAAGAAACACTGTTTTTGTTTTATTTATTTTATTGCTCTTCATCACTGAATATTTATACAGTTTATACTGTTAAACCAGAAGTATTTCATACTGAATGAAGGGAACATACAGAACTTCTTTAAAATGCATGTCTTGCTGCACCTGGGTGGCTCAGTCGGCTAAGCATCTGACTTGTGACTTCAGCTCAGGTTATGATCCTGGGGTTACGAGATCAAGTCCAGAGAGGGGCTCCACGCTTAGTGGAGAGTCTGCTTGGGATTCTCTCCCTCTCTCCCTCCTCCCACTCAAGTGCTCTCTCTCTCTCTCTAAAGTAAATAAATCTTTAAAAAACCAAAATGCATATTTTGTATTTATTATTAGGGAAATATTCGCTTTGTGTTTTCTCAGCTGTATGTGTCTTCATCTGTCTAAATGTGTTTGAAGGCAGCTCTGCCTAATGGGAGAGAAATGGATAAGTGCTTTAAAATCTCTTTCAGCTGTATGATTCTGTGACTGTCATTCCAGAAATTTATAGCTATTACAGGATAAAGAAGATAAATAGCTGTAAAGGAAATAATGGAAGCATGGCTAAGAGTGACTTATTTCTAGGTAAAAGCATAATTATAATATAAGGGACAATATACCTTTTTAAATTTTAACTGGCACATTTATGGAAATGTATAATATAGAAATAAATGAAATAATAATAGCATTATTAGAGTAGTATTTTATAAAGCACGTACCCATTATCTTTACTGTTTTGCATAAAGTAGAATACTGATCCACAAATGGCTAATAATACCTTTTATTTGCTTTCCCACTTTAAGTTTAGGATAATCTGTAACAAAAATAAAGTAGTTAAAAAAAGTCTAAGTGCAAATGTCATTGTTATTGGTACTTTACAGAATAGTATGTCTTGAACGTAGACCTAATCTGTGAGAGTTTGTGTCTTAAAATGGATGGCATGAAGGTAGACATATATCATAGGACAGATCAGTAAAATGAAGAACGAAGAGAGAAGAGATAATAACATGAGTTGAAGGGTGCTTCTCGGAGACACATATTAGCTGCAAATGTAACAGAGTAACTCCTTCATATGCAT
Source organism: Taxidea taxus jeffersonii (assembly GCA_003697995.1). Lineage (NCBI taxonomy): Eukaryota > Metazoa > Chordata > Mammalia > Carnivora > Mustelidae > Taxidea > Taxidea taxus. The sequence goes on along the minus strand of ML104637.1, from coordinate 100,568 downwards.
TGGAATTCTATGAGAGGCAGGGACTAATATCTGTTCCTTGTCACAGACCCCAGAGAGCAAGTTTTCCTGAGGTTCCATATTCTAAAATCTGAATGTGAATCTAATAGTGATAAAATACCGGATCAGTTATTTTTAATATACCGTAAAAGCTGGTGAATTGATTTTAAAATGCAGATGAGTTTTGTGAATGCATGCGTGGGGCAATGGGGAGTAAATACTTTGTGAGCAGGGAGGGGAGACCATCACAGGGTTGACTGGTGAGACATAGCTGCCTGGCTTTCAAAAGGTGGGGCAGACAGCTTGAATGGTTCTGTCCCTCCCCATGAGGGTGTACAAATACTGGGTACTGGGCTGTGAAGCTGGCCCCAGAGATTATTTGCACTGAGAGAAAGCACAGGCACTGAGCGCAGAGTACTCTCCAGTCATATTAAGGCCCAGTTTAGATCTAAGGTGACACAGCAGGGGCCCTACCAGGTATAGAGCTCAGGACAGTAAATCCTGCCATGGGTGGGGTATCCAAGACTCCTGCCAGGCCTGACTGTTGCACAAAGGACCAAGTTACGTTTCTGTAGGAATCTAATATGCTCTGAAGTTGTGTAACAGGGACCAAGATTTCCAATTCTACTAGCCAGCCCAGATAAGAGAATGGACTCTGGAGTCAAAAATTTAGTGAGGAGTCCATTTACAATGATGGGACAAAGGAGCACGAGTTCAGAAGCCTAGTGGAAAGAGCAGGGGTGCTGTTTCCTAGTAGCCCAATAAGGAGACTCATACTAAGTGCCTAGTGAGGACCTTGGTACTTGGTGCCCCAATCAGAAACTAAGGAGCTGAGCCTAGAACTGTGTCAGTGGACTGGCTCTTATGGGAGATGTAATCCACTGTCCCTGGGGCCGGAACTGGAAGTCCAGTGTTTAAAACTGGGGGCCAAATAAGAAAAAATATTATTCTCCTAGACATTAGAAGAAACTTCTTAGCAATGGTGGCTTGAATAATGGATAGCGGGACAGAGATAGTGTAGACCAGGAAGATAAGGCATTTTCTAAAGATTTGTATCTGGAAGGGACTGCAGACACTTAAAAATCTGAGGAATTTGGGGTAGCCAGAGAGGGGGGACTGCAGTGGCATCCTGGATTTAATCCTGTGCAAATCACACCTTGTGAAATTCCTTAACCATATGTAAATTCTAGAATAATAAATAATGTAACCTATCTGAGCATGCTGACTACTGGGGACAAGTTGGGAGGAAAGGAACACAGCCCCAAAACAGCAGAGAAAAACCAGAGGCTCTGAAGTTTGGCCCCTCCTAGGAGAATCCCACCTCTGCGCAGACCCCAGCTGAGAGAGCTGGCCCCAAGCCTACGTCTCTGTTCCCTCCTACCTCTAGGAACCCACGGGCCCGATGCCCAGAGGCCTTTGCCCTGCTCCTGGAACACACACCCTTGCCTCACCCTGAGACCAGGGATGGTATTCCGGGATGTTCCTTCACAGTGGGCAGGAGTCCCCGACTGATCCTTTGAAACAAATGATGGGCTTGTAAAAGAGCTGGAAAAGCAGACACACTGTGGAAACGGAGCACATGCCTCCTGGAAAATTGTGAATGTCTTATCACTGCTGGTAGGCCCCTGGTAGTATTGAGAGAGAGGGAGTCGACATCAACAGTGGCAAATAGTGGTGGCCCAGAGGTTGGCAGTGACCAGAGAACCCAGCGACAGCAAGGAAGGCACAGCCCACGTCTGCAGGAACAGCAAGTGAGGGCGTGCAGGCCAGGTATGTGCGGACCAAGCTGGACCTCAGAGGAACGTTCCTCGCTCCCAGGAGGAGACAGGACTACCCAGGAACCTTGCCAGGGGAGAGAAGGAGGAAGTTCGGCGATTCCACTTTGAGCAGCTATAAACCAGAGGTTTATAAACCAGATTTTTTATAATCGTTGAAGGAGTTATTCCTGGACTGTCCTGCCAGGCTGCTGTGGGCTAGAAAGCACGGCTTACAAGGTCTCTAAACTACGATCAGTGGCTTTAGTGGCAATATTAAAGCAGTTTAATTTATTTCTTATTTTTCCTTATTCATGGGCCACTATTTTCAGACACCTATTGCATACTAGTCACGATCATAGGATAGGCTATTAATATATTTAATGAAGATTTAACAATCCCCTTTTTTAGGTGAGGAAATTGACACTTGGAAAAACAGACTGAGACTCAAACCTAGTCTGGTGCAGAGGTCCCAGACCCAGGTTTTCCTCAAGGTTCCCCCACCCTTACCTTTTCCTTTACTGTGTAAAGTGTGCTATCTCAGCTCTTAATCACCTCACCTGACTATCTTGGCTAGTCCCGAAAGCCGCTTGTGTTTCACTGCCCTTGTTGCTGATCCATTTATCTTCAGTTCATTTAGGCTCTTGATTTAGAAAGTAATCTCTAGGCCCAACTGTGGGGTACTCACCACCCCAAGATCGAGAATCACGTGCTCTGCTGACTGAACCAGCCAAGCACCCCTGGCTGATGGCATTTTTTCAATGCTCCGTACCAAAAAGTGTTGATAAACATATATAAAGGCATTACCCTTTGGCTTAAGTTTATGTATTTATGACTCAACCTCACAAAGATAATTGCAGAATGAAATGTTAGAGCAGCTTTGCAAAGCGAAGTTTCAATGCTTTCATTTTAAAGATCAACAAAAGAGAAGATACTGAGCAAAAACAGAAGGCTTCTCACAACATGCACTGAAGGCTGGACTGACTCAGTAGGTTATTTAGCCTCATTGTGTTCTAAAAATAAATAAACTTGTATTTAAGAGGGTGCTGTTTCCCTTGTCTTTTTCCACTAATGTTTATTCCTCAAGCCTTAGTTTTTATTTGTTTACTTAGGTACTTGCAGGGATAATGTCAAAAGACAGCCATAAGAGGATTAACTTTGATATTTGTAATTTATGACTATGTATTATTAATACAAGTTGATGAATAAATAATGAATAGCAAGATGAACAATGAATATTTTCAAGTCAACAAAATTGGCTTGAGCAATGGTTAGAAGAGAGTGATGGAGGTATGATGTGTCATGGGTTATATTCTTCAGGTTTTTCTAAGGCAAAGGATTGTATGGAACCACAAAAGTGTATTAAAAATTTTTTAAAAATATTTTATTTATTTATTTGTCAGACAGAGATCACAGGTAGGCAGAGAGGCAGGCAGAGAGAGAGGAGGAAGCAGGCTCCCTGCCGAGCAGAGAACCCAATGTGGGGCTTGATCCCAGGACCCTGAGATCATGACCTGAGCAGAAGGCAGAGGCTTTAACCCACTGAGCCACCGAGGCACCCCTGTATTAAAAATTTTTTTTTTTTGCTATTTTATTTTTTTTTCTTTAAGCTATTTTATTTAAACATATAATGTAACCCCAACACCCTCTCCCAACCCCCCTCCCCCCCAACCCCCTCAGTTTGTTTTATGACGTTAAGAGTCTCTTTTGGTTTGTCTCCCTCCCGATCCCATCTTGTTTCATTTTTTTCTTTTCCTACCACCTTAACCCCCACCCCCGTTGCATCTCCACTTCCTCATATCAGGGAGATCATGTGATAGTCGTCTTTCTCCGATTGACTTATTTCCTTAAGCGTAATATGCTCTAGTTCCATCCATGTCGTCGCAAATGGTAAGATTTCATTTCTTTTGATGGCTGCATAGTATTCCATTGTATATATCTATACGTCCATCAACAGATGAATGTATTAAAATTTTTTAAACATTTCAGAGGACTATTTCTAAAATCTTTCTAAAAAATAATAGTGACCTCTTACTGGCTTCACTGCTCTTTGCTCTCAGAGCTCATTTTACGATGTAAAACCCAGTCCTTTCTTATGTCTTTTATTTTAATTTGCAAAATGACAAGTCAAGATAGCTAGAAAAGAATGAAGGAATTCAGAACTAAGGAAAATCACCTTTCTGATGTCGGTGATCTTCTTGGAATTCTTCATTGTTTCTTATTTGAAAGAAATACAGATGAATAATATTTTTCTCCTGTTCAAAAATGGTGCAAGGAAGCTTCACGTTAAGTTTTCTCTAACATTTATGGAGTTCAAGGTGTCCTCTCTCAAGTTCTGTCATTTTAATTGTATTGAAAAATATTAAATATAAATTAAATTAATTAAATATTAAGTACATATGTTCAGAATCTAGAGAGAGTAATAAACAGAATAATGTTTAAAACTCTTTCCATGAAATTATCATAGTCTAATTCTGTTGTAACTAATCTTTAACCTGTGACGTGTAGATTTTTCAAATCAAGTTCCACATATGAAAGGGATACTGAGGGAATGAAAGGAAGCATTGATTAGCTTTCAAGTTACATTAATGTAACACAACATTGGGTTTTCCATTTGATTCTGTACCTTTGCATTAATAATGCATGCAAGTATTTATGGACAGAATTTTTACATTCCTAGGAAGATGTAGGTGGTCAGGGCACCTTCTAGAATGTTTCAAATTATACCTTCTCACATGAACGGTAACGCTGCTCTTGTACTGGGATGCTCCCTAGTACATAGCCCTGAACAATTTGCACTTTCAGTTTTGGAAGGTCCTTGAGCAAAGGTGTCTTGCTAGTTCCTCTCTCAGCAGACTTTCTTTAAAAACTCTGTCTTAAGTAGTCCTTTCTGGCTACTATAACAAAATACTACAGATTGTGTGGTTTAAAAATAAGAGACATTTATTCCTCTGGAGACTGGGAAGTCCAGAATCAAGGCACTGGCAGATTCAGCGTCTGGTGAGAGCCTACTTCCTGGTTTGTAGATGGTCGTTGTCTCCTCTCTCTGTGTCTTCACATGGTAGAAGGGGCCAGGGATCTTTCTGGGGCCTCTTCTATAAGGGAAATGGTTGATAACTACTTGAAGTTTTATTGCCACATGTTTGGGATAACTCCTGCCCTCATAACCCTGAGACTTAAGGGGATCCCGTGAATAAGGGCTCCACCCTCACGATCTAATCACTTCCCAAAGGCCCTGTCCCATCCCTAAATACTCTCACATTGGGAATTAGGTTTCAGTGTGTGAATTGGCTGGGGGGAAGGGGTGGTGGGGCACACAAACGTTCAATCTATAGCAATGGATAGCTGATTTTGAGTATTTGACAATGAAGAGACTCCATCGCAGCACCTGTTTTGGAGAGGGAGGGGCGGCGGGTAGAATCTATTCTCCATCTTCTTTTCTTTCTTTCTTTTTTTTTTTGTTTTTAATTTTTTAATTTTTTTGACATCTTAATTTTATTTTTTTCAGTGTTCCAAGATTCATTGTTTATAAACCACATCCAGTGCTCCATGCAATACGTGCCCTCCTTAATAACCATCACGAGGTTCACCCATCCCCTCACCTACTTCCATCTTCTAAATAAAAGTACTGGAGGGGCACCTGGGTGGCTCAGTGGGTTAAGCCTCTGCCTTCGGCTCAGGTCATGATCTCAGGGTCCTGGGATCAAGCCCCACATTGGGCTCTCTGCTCAGTGGGGAGCCTGCTTCCTCCTCTCTCTCTCTCTGCCTGCCTCTCTGCCTACTTGTGATCTCTGTCAAATAAATAAATAAAATCTTTTAAATAAAAGTACTGGATATATCTAGACAAGTTCTACACAACCTGAGTTTCCTAGCATGAGGAAGAATGCCTTTTCAGTAGCTTTTCACAGTAAATAAAATTGAGATTTTTGATGTATTTATTTATTTAGTAATTTTTTTTTTTTTTTTGTCAGAGAGAGAGAGAGCGAGCACAGGCAGACAGAGTGGCAGGCAGAGGCAGAGGGAGAAGCAGGCTCCCCGCCGAGCAAGGAGCCCGATGTGGGACTCGATCCCAGGACACTGGGATCATGACCTGAGCCGGAGGCAGCCGCCCAACCAACTGAGCCACCCAGGTGACCTGCATTTAGTAAGTTTTTTAAAAGCTGTTTTTCTTGGAGTGCCTGGGTGGCTTAGTCTGTTCAGCGACCGGCTCTTGGTTTCCACTCAGCTCATGATTTTGTGGTTGTGATGAGGTCTCTTTTTCATATCCCCCTGCCTTTTCCACTGCTTGCATGATCTCTCTTTCTCTGTCCCTAAAAACAATAAAAAATGAAATAAAAGTTGTTTTTTTCAGGACACCTGGGTGGCTCAGTTGGTTAAGCAGCTGCCTTCGGCTCAGGTCATGATCCCAGCGTCCTGGGATCGAGTCCCACATCGGGCTCCTTGCTCGGCGGGGAGCCTGCTTCTCCCTCTGCCTCTGCCTGCCACTCTGTCTGCCTGTGCTCGCTCGCTCTCTCTCCCTCTCTGACAAATAAATAAAATCTTTTTTAAAAAAAAGTTTTTTTTTTCTTTAGAACATAATCTCCCTAATAATTGAGGGTATTTGTATTTTAGAGACTCAAAGTGTACAGGCACGATATTGCTTTCCCTTTTCTCTAGGCATGGTTGGAAGGGAAATTATGTCATGTTAATTATGTGTTTAGAAATAATTTTAAATAGATAAACAAAGGGGATTTGTATCCCTATATTCATTGCACTTGAATAGGTCCTAAACTGAAAACAAGTCTAGGATTTTAAGAAATGGAACTTGACTGATTACAACACTGTGAGGTATAGAAAACTCATTTGGAGAGCTGATTGGTGTTGTCTTCTGTGAGTTCCAGGAAACAGGGACAAATCCTATCAGAAAACACTGGATTTGACAAGAAAGATAATCTAAAGAATTATTGGAGAAATGAGCCATGGGTTTCTTTAGTAGGAAAAAATGCTGCATCTGAAGAAATAAGATTCAAGCAAGGCCTTCATGTGGTTGTGCTACCACTATATAGTGAGATTAACACTGAATTGCATTTTTCGTCCGACAGTTGCTGCCTTCCCCTCTCCCCTGCTTTTAGGCTGCATGACTATACCTCCCAGCCCCCACAATCAGAGCCAACCCCCTACCTTCCTTTCCCAGACCTCAACCCCCCTTTAGCCTCACATCATGTTTTCTGGCTTCTTTTTTCCTTCCTAATGCTTACCTAATATATATATTCTGACAAATTACCTATATCAATCTAGATAACTTTCTAGAACAGTTGAGAAGGCAGGGAGAACAGATTATTACATAGTTAAAAGTTACTAAGTAGTTTCTCAAGGGAAATGGTTGATAACTACTTGAAGTTTTATTGCCACATGTTTGGGATAACTCCTGCCCTCATAACCCTGAGACTTATGAAGATCATTTCAAACAAGCGACTATCAATCTTTTATAGATAGCATCTTTATGTGTTCTGCTCCTCTTCTCAGGGTAAGGTGGTTGTCATGGAAACAATGACAATGGCTAAATGCAGCTAAAAATATTTGCTGTGATCTATGCCACATGTTAAACATGATTCTTCCCTTCCTTTGAAGCAGGAATGAGGTAATCTGAAGAGGGAGGACTTTGTAACACATTCACGTTAACTGCAAGGGTCATGTCTTACAATTTTGCTATATGTTGGACCTTATTATGCCCATTTCATGGGTAAGGAAACTGAGGTCATGAGAAGTTAAACTACTTCCTAAGGGTCACACATGTAGGATTTAAATTGAGGCAAGTCTGAGGTCAGAGTCCTCTCTGTCATGTGATCCCCAGTCATTAGTGACTTCATATGTATCTTTACTTCCCTCATTACCTACTTCTTTCTCAATGTTCCTAAATATCTGCTACATTTGTGACTCCACATACATAATCCTATTCATAATCCCAAAATTGTTTTAGCACAATTTAAAATTTCTCAGTCTTCCAAAATTCCAGTTCCATTTTACACAACTTTCAATTCCCAGAAATATGACACATTATGTAACTAGAGAAATGTTTTGCTATAAAACACCTGTTACTGCTGAAAAGGAATAACTAGTACACAGCTGATTGGTAAAGTGATACCTGCAGGAGACACAAGTAGTTAGTAGAGGAGCTGTGGGAGCTGCAGTCCTGCGGAGGGGTTGCCGGTGTGGTGGGAAAAATGAGCTTTTCTAGATCGAGGAGTTTGGATTTAAATGTCCTGAGGATGTGAGTCCTTAGGCTCTGGACTCATGCAAGAGAGTTAAAATCAGTAAATCTGCATGATTTCAGGACCCCCCCCCCCCCCCCGCCAAAAGCCAAATCCTTACTGAAAGCATGGACTATCAAAAAACAAAAACAAAAAACAAAAACAACTCCTGAGTAGCACCTTGAGTCCACAAAGAAACATGTCAGCTTAGAATCAAGGTGGAAGGAAATGGTCTCTTCCTTGAGAATCTAGACCTTATGGCTGCTCTTACTCCAGCTTACTCCAGGATTTGAATTTATACCAGGGTGCCGCAAACATTTTTTGTGAAGAGCCAGATGGTAAACACTATCAGCTTTCTGGGACTTGCAGTCTCTAACGCAGTTATACTCAACTCTGCCATTGTAGAAGGAAAGTTGCTGCAGACAACAGGTAGACAAATGAGCACATTTGTGGTTTGATAAAACTTTATTTATAAAAATAGATGGTGTTCATCTGAATAGATGGTGGTCAGCTGAATGCTGATTAATACTATCTCCCTGGACCAAGGCTCTTTAAGTCAAAAAAGTGATAGAAAAATTAGTCCTGTCCAATGAAAACCCTAAGGCTTCTGGAAGAAGCAAACATAAAAACTGCTGTGAAGGGACACCTCGGTAGCTCAGGCTGTCAGGGATTCCCATGCTGAAGAGAAACACACATTCCCAAATACAAAGCATACAAGGAAACAGTTCGCCAAGTCTGAGAGTCAGCAGATATGACACAACGATTAAGGGATTAGGTTACCTGAGAACTTCAGAAAACAGAACCATTAAATAGGGACTATAAAGTAAATATAATGTGATTAACGGCATAAAAGAAAGGCTCTAAAGTATGAAAAAATAATAAGAGTCTAGGAAAAATCAACATACAGATTTGAAAGAAATAATTGAATACGATTTCAATAAGTGAAAACTTGAAGTAAATATTAATAGAAATATTAATAGAAAAGTTAAAGAGCAGAGATGAGACTTGATAACTACAAAGTAGGCCTGAAGGAATTACCCATATGTCATCACTTGGAGGGAGGAAGAGATGGAAAATATAAGAGAGAAGTAAATTGGAGTCGCACAGCTGGCTCACTCACTAGAGAATGTGTCTTGATCTCCATGTCTTCAAGCTCCATGGTGTGTGTAGAGTTCACTTAAAAAAATTAAAAAATTAAACATATCTGTTCTCTTAAAAAGAGAGAGAGAAAAAAGAGAGCAAGAGGTCAATTGGGATGGGGAAGAAAATCGAAAGGTCTAACTTTCAACCGCCCTTATAAAACATTTGGGTCTGTAAAAAGAAAGAATGAAGAGAATGGGAGAAATGTAATATTTAGAGAGAACACCTGAAGAACTTTGAGAATTGCTAAAAGACATAGTCCTTAGATTCATGTTTCCCAGTGAGTTCCAAGAAGTATAAATAAAAAATACATTTTACTGAGATTTCAGAATAAAGAGAATAGTTTAAAAGTAATTAGTGAAAAAGAAATGAACAACAAAGGAATGATAATTGAAATGACACCAGACTTCTTACATAATAACAGAAGCCAAAGACAGTGGATTAATTTCAAAGTACTAAAAGAATGTCTATGTCAGATTTCTATATCAAGCTAGACAATCATTTGAAGGTGAGAAAAAAAAATGAATGTTTTAGATTACCATTTTATACCACAGACCGTCTTCTTCTTAAAGCTCCCTCTTCCTCCTTTCCTCTACTTTCTCTTTATCCCTTTCCTTTAAGTTAGGATGGCTCTGTGCCACCAAACTGTGAACATTCCAAGAAATCTTACCCTTGGCTTTCTGCTCTTTATCATTTACCCTCAAGGCTTGGATTCTTTGTGACTTGCAGATTCTTTGGCCCATATCTCACTAAATCTCTAGTCCTGGATCATAAGGCAAAAGGAAATGTCTAGTTGATCATATGACTAGAGGTGTTTAGAGTAACATTGGCCAATCCCCAGGTCTCCATGCAGCCAACAGCGGCAAAACTAGGAGTCCTTTCCGATGTCCTTGCATCTTTCAATGCCATCACCAACTTCCCGTTACCTACCAATAAAACTCATGAGTTATTGACCCTCTTTCCTGCAATTTTCATAACCAGTCTGTTACTACAGTTCATTATTTTTATTTAGAAAAAAAAATATTCTTTTTTTTAATAAAGATTTTTATTTATTTATTTGACAGAGAGAGATCACAAGTAGGCAGAGAGGCAGGCAGAGAGAGAGGAAGGGAAGCAGGCTCCCTGCTGAGCAGGGAGCCTGATGCGGGGCTCAATCCCAGGACCCTGGGAACATGACCTGAGCCGAAGGCAGAGGCTTTAACGTACTGAGCCACCCGGGTGCCCTGAAAATTTATTCTGATTATATCTTCATCTTCAAGTATTTTGTCTCTATATTCTTGAAAAAGTCCATAGTCTTTACTGAGCTTCCTGATTTCCATCTCTGTCTCTTCTGATCTAGTCTGAAGACTATATGGCCAGGTTACTAACACGTTCTTCTTGATAATAACCTCTCAGCTTTTCATTCTTCGTAAGTAGAAGTTTAGCTTTATCACTGTGGCATTGAAATGCCTCTATATTATGGACCTGTAGTTTAAACTGACTTTATTGATTTTGTAATTCCCCTTAACTACCTTCCACAGTTTATTCTGGACTATTCTGTTTTTCCTTCCTTACCTATATTTTGGTTTCCTGTCTTAGATTTCAGTACCTCAGGACCTTGTTTTGCCCTATGCCAAGACTGAAATGTTACCTGATAACTGTATGAGCCCTCTAAGTAACATAATTATATTATAACAGGGGCTTTATAGGGATTCTGTGTATGTGTGTGTTCCACATCTTTACCTAAATAAAAAGCCTGAACTTGAAGAATGGTTCTAATAGGGAGGACTTCAGAAAAATTGGCAGACTAAGGGAAAGGATATTGTGGGAAAAAGAGAGCCTTTGTGGTTCCCCAAATCACATCACTAGAGGAGGTCTCTATTCTTTGGTTATTCTGGATTTAAGGTCTGAGCCCAATAGATTAAAGTTCCTTGATGATTAAAAAGAGCAGCAACAATATCTTCTATCAACTTTGCATCTCATTACCCCTTCTCTATATCCAATTTTGGGTACAGAGAAGGTATTTACAACATGCTTGTTGAATAAATACCCAGGTAGTGTTTTTGAGGACTGTAATACAATTTTATGAATTGTCCACTTGAATTGATGTAGATCCTTTGGGAGCTCCTCCAGAGCTCCTAACACAATACCTCTGAGCAGATCTTTCATCTCCTCAATTACCATCCCCCCGCCATGTCGGTCCCTCTTAGAATGAATTTCCTTTTAAGAAAAATTAAATAAAAAAAATTAAATCCTAGCTCTGGCTCCTTTCAATTTCTCTTGGGATAATTTTGAAATTAAGGAATGGCAGAGGTCTTTAGGAAGAGTGGGTTTATGTTTTTAACTTATTTTCTGTCAAACATTGACACACCTTGATGTAAAATCAGTATTTTTCTTATGCTTTTTAGAAGCTCATTTTTATCAATATAACCATGATATGTTTATTTTTTTCTTCAGTTGCTTTTCATCCCCATGAGGCAGACAGCTGAAATACTTAATACAAAGTGGAACAGTCTTAACTAACATTTTAAACTTTGTCTCCATTTTGTTAGACTCTGACATTCACAAAAGTGGTTTCCACCTGTCTCTCACAGTCTATGGGAAGGCTTTGGCACAACAGTAGGTCATGTGTTTAGTGCTGCAGAGAACAAAGCATGTAATATTTTAAGCACCATTACTCTGAAAGAAGACAATGACTACTGACCTCTTGCAAGACACCAGCAAAGAGGTGGTACGCTTTTTTTTTTTTTAAACAATTAATCATGACAGAAGGACTCAGATGGGGGAAAAGGACAGATGGTTCTTGTTTCAATCTGCCTCTAACCTGAATTATCGTGCCCTACCATAAATAGGATGTTTGTATCAAAACTGTGAGAAAGAATGAACCATTAGAGATAAAAATCTGTAATAGCTTCTACTACTAAATTGTTTAAAACCACAATTTAATGATGAGTGCATTTATAATACTGTGAATACAGCAGAGACAGAAAAGCTTCTGGCATAGTAAACATCAACAGTCATCATGTATTTGGCTGATTCAAAGGTAATATAGGTACTGAGGAATGACAGAATGTAAATATGTTTTAAGCTATTTTTTGAGGCACAGTTTAATCCAACCATCATATTGTCTGGTATGACCTTGACAATTCCATTTTAAGCTTATGTTGCTTTAATAGTTCACTAAACTTTGACTTATATGGAAAAAACTTTTCTGAAAGATGATTAAGCTTTAAAGCTAGATGGTCCCTGGACATTTTCAAATGTAAAGATACATGTATGGTTTGGAAGAACCTTAAATTATTCAACCAAAGCATAGATATGTGAATATTTTGTTAATTTGTAGATATTTCTTAGCTTCTTCATACATCCTTATATCTTACTGGATTGTCCTCAATATGGCGATCTGTAATGTAATGTGGTCTGCAGGGAAGGGTGCTCTAAAGCAGAGAGAGAGACCTTTATCACTTCAGTGTGTGTATATCCATGTAATCAGAATGTCTAGGGTTCAGAAAGATAGGATGATAATTCTGTGGGAAGGAGAGTATGTGTTTGTGTGGTGATTATTTGTTTTTCTGAATGCTTTAGAAGGGAGAGTTGCCAAGCAGGAACTCCTCTCTTAGGACTCTGGATGCTGTACCATAACCATTCCTTCTGGAGCCACGCCAAGCCTCAGTGGTCAATGATGATGATCCCTACTGGCAACAGGGTTTTCAGAAAGAACAATCAAAACAGACACCAGTTGTTGCCCCATGGATGGAGTCCAAGAAACATTTTTGTCTCTAGATGATCAAAGAAAGCATGGTCTGATAGGCTAAGAATACAATAATTGGTATAATTAGCCAATAATTTTGCAGCAAAAAAAAAATGTCATGAGTGACTGCTAGCTAGTTCATTTACGTGCTAATACTGGTGGGGGGGAGATGGAAAAAGACTTTTGGAGCTTAAATGTTTTTATGGATGTCAGAGTTATTTCCGGTTTTAGTTGTAGTTGGAATAATGTAAAGGAGACAGCGCATAGGTCATGTCATTAGAGAATCCTGTGAGGTGGCTGGTAGGACTTGTGCACGGTTTCTGGTACCTCAGTTCCAATTGTCCAGAGTGACATTTCCCTTAAGTCTTTATGGAAGACAAAGGGCTAGGGGAGGGGAGTGGCCTGGGTTTTATAGGTTCTATTATTTTCCCACAAGAAAGAAGAGTCAGGACACCTGCCACCTCTCATGATCAAGAAGAAACACAGCTATTTCTATTAAATAAACCAAACATATGGGGCGGCAATGACAAACTCATTGTGAAAAAAAATGAAGCAAGTTTCTGGATGTAAGCCCTTCCCAAGCCTGAAAACTAACCTTGGAACATCCCTAATACGTGAGTCATTGCCCCCTTCCTGTTCACATTGGCTACCTGAGAATTCTTGTTTCTTTTGTCACCACGAGGAAAACAATTGTCTTTGTCTGTTGGCCCGGTAAGAGAGGAGACTGGAGCATTCCATGCCTACTTTCCAAACTGGGCAGTTTTGGTGGACAGCAATTTGGGAAATAGGGAGATATTCCAGCCTCCTGGGTTGCAGGGTGGAATGTTGCTGTTTTCCCTCAGGAACAACAAGGAACTAGTATTTTTTGGTGTGGCTACAAGGGAGTTAGTAGGTTTACAAGCCCTACCAGAAACCAAACCACCACCTTTAACATCCTTTCCCTAGAAATAGTTTCTTCTAAGTTCCAAATGAATTCACAAATGTCCATTTAGAGAGGGGGAAAAAAATAGCAGCTGATAAATTGAGGAAAACTTGGATTTGGATGTCTTGCATGTCCATCCTCTCCTTGGGGAACAAGTTTCCAATGTTCTCAAGCCCTCCTTCAGGGTTATTTATTTGTTTTTTTAAAGATTTTATTCATTTATTTGACAGAGAGAGAGAGAGAGAGCGAGAGAGAGAGAGAGAGAGCACAAGCAGGGGAGCAGCAGGCAGAGGGAGAAGCAGGCTCCCCTCTGAGCAGGGAGACCAACGCGGGACTCAACCCCAGGACCCTGGGATCATGACCTGAGCAGAAGGCAGATGCTTAACCGACTGAGCCACCCAGGCACCCCAAGGTTATTTCCTTATCTTTTCTTTTCTCTTATGGTATTTTAATGATGTTCGTTGTTAATCTTACAGATTCTTATGTTAGTGTCCCCAGTTCTTCCCAAGAGAACCACTTCACCAGTAATGATATAAATGCTCAAAAACTAAACTTAGAATGTTAGTGAAAAGATGTGCTTTGGTAAGCACAATGAAAAATCGTGGGTTGTGTTGGCTTACTACTTCTAAACGTAGGAAGGTAAACTATCATTTATAAACCATTTCTTATCTTTTCAAAGGCTTTGTTAGCCTCACAATGGCTCTGCCAAAGAAATGGGTGACAAGGATTGTTAATACATAACAAATCACTGTAATAGAATATACACCACATTCATCTTTTGTGCCACCTTTGTACTTTTCTTAAATCTGTACAATGTCACACCTATGGAGGGAGGTTACTGTATTTAGGAAAAATAAATTTTCTTCTATTATTGTACCTAATATTCATTGAGGATCTCTTCAACCAAGAAAAAAATAAGGAAAATTTGACAATAGGTAGTAAAACCAAAATACCATTATTAATCATTGTTATCTAACTATACTAGTTAATTTAAAAATGAGAAGAAATGGAAGTTCTTCTTTCTTTGCACACCCATTGCCACCCCCCTCCCCCAGTCCAGACATTTCCCCCTCTGGGAAATAATCTGGACCCGGAATATGTCCAAAACACCTCCTGAAGCAAAGTGAATTTCAGTAAAGTCTTTCTGGAGACTCCTGGTAATAAAAAGTCCCATTGATTTTGATGTATATATAGATGAGGACATTTTTAGCGCATTTCCGGCCAGTATTGCTGACTTCTGAATTCTTTGAAACAACTGGATTCAAATAGTAGAAACATACCAATTTGCAAAGTTTTTGCCATTGTTATAACTAGTATCGTTTTTTAAGTCATCTTCTCCTTCTTCTTCTTCTCCTCCTTTTGCTTCTTCTTCCCCCACCTCTTCCCCTTCCCCCTCGCCCCTTCTTTTTCAGTTGCATGTAACAGAAACTCCAGTAGATTCAAGGAAAAAAACTGCAGTGTATTTATTCACATAATGGTGAAGGCAATTGTAGAAGCGAGCTGGAGGGACCTGGGGCTCAGAGTTTGGAATTGGGCACAGTGACTCCAAGGCCTCTTCTTAGTGTCCTATTTCTCTCATTTGTTCCTACCTATCTCTGCTGAGCTCCATTCTGCAGAATGCTCTGCTGGGAATAGGGAGGATGGTGGCAGAGAATCCCAGTGTTAAATTAAGTCTTTAGTTCAGGAAGAAGAGGGCCTCTTTTTCCTCTAATTTGATAAATTCTGGGTGAAGAATCTCTATCATTTGGCTTAAATTACAGCTTCACCACAGGAACGAATCATTATGTGGGGGAGGTTTACAGAGTTGGCCCACTGGGTCCGGGGGTGATGGCACCAGTGAGGAATATGGGATGGGCACATATTTTCTAATCTCAAAAGAAGGAGGCAGTTGACTAGAAGAAGGAGGATTTTAAAACTGGGAGGCAGACAAGAATATTAACTACACTGTCCATTACATTATTTCCATTAGGAACTGGTATCAGTTAGGAGGTCAGGACAGGCAACGTGAGACACATACTGGGTAATTTGAAGAGCTCTTTTTTTTTTAATTTAAAGATTTTATTTATTTATTTGATAGACAGAGATCACAAGTAGGCAGAGAGGCAGAGAGAGAGAGAGGGAAGCAGGCTGTCCACAGAGCAGAGAGCCCGATGCGGGGCTCGATCCCACGACTCTGGGATCATGACCCGAGCTGAAGGCAGTGGCTTTAACCCACTGAACCACCCAGGCGCCCCTTGAAGAGCTCTTAATAAAGGACTTTTTCCAAAGGGGTAAAGAGGATGCCAGGAAATTGCTGTGATGTCAATCCCTGGAACTAATAGGAGCAAGGGACTTGCCCTCTGAAGTCTGGTAAAGGGCTACACCCCACTTCCTCCCACAGTGACCACTTTAGGGAGGGATGTGGGGAATAAATACTCCAAAGTCTTGCTGTCCCCTCTCTCTCATTTCCTGCTGAGGTACCCTTCTGGCCGAACTTGTTTAGAAGCCAGTGGACGAAGGAGTCCATTGATAAAGTCCTTAAAAGTCAGGGACGCCTGGGTGGCTCAGTGGGTTAAGCGGCTGCCTTCGGCTCAGGTCATGATCCCAGCGTCCTGGGATCGAGTCCCATATCGGGCTCCTTGCTCTGCGGGGAGCCTGCTTCTCCCTCTGCCTCTGCCTGCCTCTCTGTCTGCCTGTGCTCGATCTCTTTCTCTCTAACAAATAAATAAATAAAATCTTTAAAAAAAAAAAAAAAGTCAGCCTAGCAGCGCAGAGACCAGGGTGAAAAGGGTAGAGATCTGGAGGGACAAACAGAAAATTTCTAGGACAGCCTTATATATGTACAGACAGACCTACAGACTGGCAGATGGACAAACACATTTAATATAGTAGAAACAACTGTGCAATTGAATATCCAGTGATACATATATAATAATTATGATTATAATATATATTATTATGTAATGTATGTATTGCCTGGAAGAGATTCAAAGAGAGAGCAGGGCCTAATAGAAGCTTTTGGAAGCAGGCTAACTTAGATTTGAATCCTGTTCTCTAATCTTGGACACTTCACTCTTGTATCTGCCAACAATAGTTAGGACAGAGCAATTATTTTTTTTTAAGATATTGTTTATTTATTTGACAGAGAGGAAGAGAGAAAGAGAGAGAGTGAGCGAGCATGAGCAGGGGAAGTGGCAGGCAGAGGGAGAAGGAGAAGGCGGCTCCCTGCTGGGAGCCAGACGCGGGGCTCAATCCCAGGACCCCAGGATCATGATCTGAGCCAAAGATTGATGCTTAACTGATTGAGCCAGCCAGTGCCCCAGCCATGGCAATAGTATCTGCAGAATAGATGTGTCACAGCCCAGTATTCTGTAGCTTCCACTATACATAAATCACTAATATTCAAGTGATGAGATCCAATAGTGATATTATGAATTTCAAACAGGCTATAGGGACGCCTGGGTGGCTCAGTTGGTTAAGCGTTGCCTTCGGCTCAGGTCATGATCCCAGCGTCCTGGGATCGAGTCCCACATCGGGCTCCTTGCTTGGCAAGGAGCCTGCTTCTCCCTCTGCCTCTGCCTGCCTCCCTGTCTGCCTGTGCTCGCTCTCTCTCTCTCTAACTAATAAATAAAATAAAATCTTAAAAAAAAAATTTTCAAACAGGCTATAATTTGATTAAGTTCTGAGAGCTCTTTGGTACTTTGTAGTGTGTGCTTTGACTTTGTGGTTATGCACATCCCTGAGCAATGGATGATGCTAAAAATTCTGCTTAAATATTGATAGCAGAAAAACACCCTGGTTATTGGTACATAAACTTTTTTATGTAGTCAACAAAATTTTGCCTCTAGGTCTTTAGATCAATAGTTGGCTTCTAGTTTCTTTAATGGCACAATGGTGATGATGATGCTAACATTTATGGGATACTATGTACTGTGTGCTTCCCATATATTAATTCTCCCAACAATTGTGACCCAGGTATGAAAAACTCCATTTCACAGATGAATAATCTGTAGCTTAGCGAGGGCTATGAAAACAAGTTCAAGCTTCCAATAACTGTGAAACCTGTTTTCAAATTCTGGTCTGTCTGTTTACAAACCTTGTCCTGATGGCTGTATAGTATGTTCACTTCCAATAGATTGTTCCTTTGACTGACTGTTTTAATTCTGAGTCAATATGTTATTATTTATATAGCAGGTCATAGTCGATTTCACAGTTACTTCTGATTATTTTTGTAATTGTTCTTATTTCTCTTAGTTGAAATACATTTACTAGAATATTAAAGGAAAATCTGGTGTACTAAGAAACAAATTTTCTGGGGCCCTGGGTGGCTCAGTCAGTTGAGCATCTGACTTTGATTAAGGGTGTGATCTTGGAGTACTGAGATCAAGCCCCAAGCAGGCTCCCTGTTCAATGGGGAGTCTGCTTCTCCCCCTGTCCCTCCCCAGCTCTCAGCCCCCAGCCCCTGCATGTGCTCTCTCTCTCAGATAAATAAATAAAATATTTTTCAAAAAGAGAGAGAAAGAGAAAAGAAAAAAATTTCCTAGGGTGCGTGGGTGGCTCAGTTAGTTAAGTGGCAGACCCTTGATTTGGCCGAGGTCATGGTCTTGGAGGTTCCTGGGATTGAGCTCCACATTCAACATGGAGACTACTTCAGGATTCATTCTTTCTCTCTGCTACTCCCCCCTGCTCTCTTTCTCTAAAATAAATAAACAGATCTTTAAAAAATCCTTTTAAAATAGACATTTTTATCCACAAATTGAATACATCTCATTATTTAAAACATAAGAAAAGTAGGGGTGAAATCCAGATGTCCATAAAAAAAGTGTTATATAAACAGTAATAAATACTTCACACAGTTTTTCTTTTAGTGAGTTTTTCTCTTAAGAGAGTTTTTCTTGGGGGGTGGGGGGTGCTTCTTTGTTTTTTAACCCGAAGTTTGAGTTTTTGTAATAGGGTTTATAAATTAGTCTCATTATTTACTAAGCTTAAATGCTATTTAAATCCAGCTGTATTAGGAATGTATAATCATATTTTTCCTTTATATTTTTAAAATGTATCAAAAAATAATTTTGTTCATTAAAATAGACCTCATTATACGCAAAACATGAAAGGTCAATAATACATTATATGTTAATAAAAAATTTAAAAATTTAAAAAAAAGATGAAAGGTCACTACATGACTGATTTAGGACTTTATATTCAAGCATGGTATGAAGAGATCTTTAATTACCTAGACAAAACCTCTTAAGTAACAGAGTGGTGATGATTAACATCTGGGGGAAAAAAACCCAGAGACTCCAATTTAATGGAACAAAGCATCATCCTCTCAAATAAACTACTGAAACTTAGATAGGGGAGCACTGCTATTGTGGTAGCAAGCAGGTGGCACTTTTATTTTCTTATTCCTTTACTAAAGTGGAGATGTAATCAGGGGTCTCAAGTTTGTACATAAAATGTCATAAAAGAAAGTCATAAAAGAAAAAAATCAAGGTGTGAAATGTGAAAGAAAGCAGAGGCCTGGTGCAACAGGTATTTCCAAGTTAAATCTAAACTTTTTTATTTGTTTTTTTTTGTTTGTTTGTTTTGCTTCAAAAATTAAATAGGTAGCTCAGTTGGTAGAGCATTAGACTTCAGATCTTGGGACTATAGGCTCAAGCTCCACGTTGAGTGTAGAGATTAGTTAAAAATAAAACATAATTTTTTTTTTTAAATTAAGCAGAAAGTAGAGGGGGAAAACCTAGAATGAACAATAGACAATTTTTATTAAATGAATGTTATATGTTTTATTTCATGAATTTTGTGCATCCATGAGTACCAGAGTTTGCTCTGAAATCCCAGACAAGTGCCTCGTGAATAGTAGATCCCCAGCAAATATCCGTAAAGAAATGAATTCTCAAGCAATCAGCAGGAGTCCAGGATAGAGCATGATGATGCCGGTCCTGCATCAGCTTTGGATTTTCAGGGTAAAGGGGTGTGGAGTTCTATGGTGTTAGAATTGCCCTATCCCAATGCAAAAAGTGCCCCAGTTGAACACTGGAGGCTTCCCAGCTGATATCCTGCTAAAAGCAAATACCTTTGATGGAAGGACTTAATGAAATTGGTGAGTACTTTTTACCTCGGGCTAAATGAGTTTTTGATAACCTTTCCTACGCCTAGTATTATTTAGCAGGGAATGGATGTGAATGAGGGTAAGGAAGTGAAGAAAGCTTGAGGACTGGATGGATAGAACAAAGGAAAGGCTGGTAGTCAAAAGACAAACTTCTCACTTTCCCTGTGGGCATAGAGCTGGTTATAACACAACTCAAACATTACCTAGTTACTAGATCAATATTTCCAACCGAGAAACCAATTTGTCATCTAAAAACCAACTGGATACATTAAAACATATTGATTTCTATTCAAGAAGGCTTGGGATTTTTGTGGTTTCTGTTTGGTTGGTAAATTGGTTGGTTTTACTAGCCAGAACTCAACCATATATTTAAAGCATGATTTTTGGAATACTGAATTTCATTTTAGGTTTTACTTTGATTTGATGTTATATATAAGTAAATGCATAAAAAGTGCCCCATTTTTATTTCTATAGCTGTATCTATCTACATATACCTTAAGAAATTGGGATATCATTGTACATTCAGATTTGGAATCTACTGTTTTTTTCTCACTAAATATAATATGAGCATATACTCATGTTACTCAATAATCTTGAAAATCTGGGGTGCCTGGGGGGGG
This sequence comes from Taxidea taxus jeffersonii, assembly GCA_003697995.1. Lineage (NCBI taxonomy): Eukaryota > Metazoa > Chordata > Mammalia > Carnivora > Mustelidae > Taxidea > Taxidea taxus. Next base: position 80,087 of record ML104637.1, on the reverse strand, counting down.
CAGTCGGTTGAAGGGCTAACTCTTGATTTTGGCTCAGGCCATGATCTAAGGGTTGTGAGATTGAGCCCTGGAGTGAGTATCTCTTGACTTGAAGTCAAGTAGACTTCAAGTAGACGTCAATTAGGAAGTCTACTTGAGATTCTCTCTCTCCCTCTCCTTCTACAGCTCCTGCTTTCTCTCTCAATAAATAAAATATTTTTAAAAAATCTTGAAAATTTGAGCTTAATCTCAAAGTATTCTATTCTATTGCTTTAGCATAATTTATTTAATAAATGCTTTATTATTGAATATTTAGATTGCTACTACTTAAAAATTATTTTATTTTTGAGTAATCTCTACATCCACTGTGGGGCTCGAACTCATAATCCTGATATCAAGAGTCACATGTTCCATCAACCGAGCCAGCCAGGTACCTCACACTTTTTTATTACTATGAACAGTGCTGTAAATAACTCTTGATTCTTTACTTATAATCAATTTCTGGAAATGAAATGATGAGTCAAGGAAGGCCTGAAATTCAAGATATATAGAATGTTGGAATCTTGATTTTTCCCATCTTCTCCAGTCCCTTTTCGGACTCCACACTTAGTCATTTAATGCACCTGGCTTATATGAGTGCTCTTGAAAAATTGTTCTCCCCTAATTGAAGAAGGAAAAAAATGTTTTCAAGTCCGACAGAAGGAAGGATCGTCTAAATCTGTCAATTCACCATCTGCATGCATGTGTGTGTCTGTGCTTGTGTTTTGTTGTTTTGGGACCTGAGAAGTAGGAGGTTTGATCAAATACGAGCTTGGCCAGGATGCAGGGACTCAAGACTAGGACAGGGAAGTTAAGAATGGTATTCGGTGACAAGCTGGAAGTGCTGAAACATTATCTTCAAATAAATATTGTACAATTTTAGTCAAATGTTTTCTTTCTTTTTTTAAAGATTTATTTATGTATTTTAGAGAGAGAGCATGTGTGGGCAGGGGGAGAGGCAGGAGGAGAGGGAGAGAATCTCAAGCAGACTCCCCACTGAATGTGGAGCCCCTCCCCCACCCCTGGGGCTCCATCTCACTATCCTCAGATCATGACCTGAGCCAAAAATCAAGAGTTAGACCCTCAACCGACCGGCCCACCCACACACCCCTAGTCAAACGTTTTCAATTGCAGTTTCATAAAAGTATTAATCTGATCATAATCAGAAAACACTGTTCCAGAACAATTCTGGCTCTAAATTGGTACATAAATAATCAATTCAACAGACTGAGCTCTTGCCACCTATGAAATTAAATTCTGGGTCTCCTTGCCCCGTCACCCCCTTCATTTGTCTTAGTACCTGACAGCATAATCAGAGCTGAACTTCTCAGCTTTTGGTTTCTGTTTTTTTTTTTAATATTTTTATTTATTTATTTGACAGAGAGAGAGAGATCTCAAGTAGGTAGAGAGACAGGCAGAGAGTGGGGGACACAGGCTCCCCGACGAGCAGAGAGCCCGATGTGGGACTTGATCCCAGGACCCTGAGATCATGACCTGATCCGAAGGCAGAGGCTTAACCCACTGAGCCAGCCAGGGCTCCACAGCTTTTGGGTTTTAAGTTACATTTACATTTGTATTTAAATGTACTTTTTTTGGTGTTTATTAAATCATCTGGGAGCTATAATCAAAATGGTGCAATTTTCGCCTTTAAATTATGTGCTTAACTCTTGTCAATGTTAATACATATTAAGTGTGTACATCAAAGTAGAACTATGAATAGGCTCTGCCTTGGGAGAAAAAAAAGCTATAGATTTCTCAGACACTGTCAGAAATTGCCTTATTTCTTTCATATTTCATTAATTCAGTTGAATCCCTCCTGTGTCCCAAGTATAAATTATTGTGTAATTTTTGAAGTAAAAAATACTATGTTCTACTAGAAATCATCTTTTCTGAAGATTCATTAGACTTTGTTTAAAACTATAGCTTTGAGGTGCAGACATATTTTGAAAACATGTCACTTTACCCTACTCATCATCCTTCTCAATTCTGGAAAAACTATGAAAACTAGGACAAGTTGATTTTAATTAATATTCTCATAAATCTCTCTAGAGTGCATTACAATTTCCATTACTTTTAAAGTGCTTCTGGAACCACAGGGGATAACATTCCCCTGTTAACCTACGTAGTTACAAGTACGCGCAGTAAATGTTAGTATAGTATCTTGATTTAAGAAAATGGTTGCAGGGGGACACCTTGGTGGCTCAGCGGGTTAAGCCACTGCCTTCGGCTCAGGTCATGATCCCAGGGTCCTGGGATCGAGTCCCGCATCGGGCTCCTTGCTCCGCAGGGAGCCTGCTTCTCCCTCTGCCTCTGCCTGCCACTCTGCCTGCTTGTGTGCTCTCTCTCTCTCTCTCTCTCCCTGACAAATAAATAAATTCTTTAAAAAAGAAAAAGAAAATGGTTGCAGGGACACCTGGGTGGTTCAGTGAGTTAAGCATCTGCCTTTGGATCAGGTCATGATCCTGGAGTCCTGGGATCCAGCCCTGCAGCCGTCTCCCTACTCAGCAAGGAGTCTTCTTCTCCCTTTCCCTCTGCTCCTCCCCCTGCTTGCTCGCTCCCTCTCTTGTTCACTCTCTCTCTCAAATAAAATAAATAAAATCTTTAAAAAAGGAAAAGAAAATGGTTGCAGTTGCTTAAAGCTGCTTGGTAGAAAAACAAGGACTAGGTTCTAGTCCATGTACAGATTTTTGAATTAGTTGCCTGTCTACAAACTTTAAAATGCAAATGAGTATGAATTATCCCTTTGTGTCTAAGTGGTATGCTTAGAGGAGAGGTACAATTACAAATGTTTAGTGGACTATTTCTACAGAGCATAGAGCATCATTTAGATTGGATATACTATGTAGGGCAAAACTATCAAATGGATTTTGTGTTACAAAGCTTTCTCATAGAAACCAGAACAATGTTTGACATCTGAGTATTAAACAGGGTTGAGATCACCGTGTATAGAGTAGGAGACAATCTACCACCATCCTGTTATGTAAGATATTATATTTAGTTTAAAAAAAAACACTACATTTTAACTTTTTTGGCTGATATCATCCTCACATTGTGGTCCTTGAAGAAGAAAAGATGACTCACATCACATTAACAGCACACAGTTTCTCCTGGTTAGGTGTCCCCAAATCACGCTGGCTTATCTTTCTACAGGCCCGTATTACAGCCAACCAGGCTTGGACATAGACCCTTAGAAATTCTCAGTGCTAAAAAAAAAAAGAAAGAAAGAAAAAGAAATGAACAAACAAAAAAAGATGGTGCCTCACCCCACATACAATTGGAAATTTAAAAATACTAATATGGAAGATAAAGTCCAACAAATTCTGATTTTCTTTTCTTTTTAAATTTTATTTATTTATTTGGCAGATCACAAGTAGGCAGAGAGGTATGCAGAGAGAGGGGAAAGCAGGCTCCTTGCTGAGCAGAGAGCCTGATGCGGGGCTTGATCCTAGAACCCTGAGATCAGGACCTGGGCTGAAGGCAGAGGCTTAACTCACTGAGCCACACAGGTGCCCCATTTTTTTTTTTCTTTTAAAGATTTTATTTATTTATTTGACAGAGAGAGACCACAGGTAGGCAGAGAGGCAGGCAGAGAGAGAGAGAGAGGAGGAAGCAGGCTCCCTGCCGAGCAGACCGCCCCAATGCGGGACTCAATCCCAGGACCCTGAGATCAAGACTTGAGCCGAAGGCAGAGGCTTAAGCCACTGAGCCACCCAGGCACCCTCTGATTTTCTTTTTAATGAGCATTTTGATGCTTTTTCATTTTTTTTCCTTTCCTCCTTTTTTCCATCTTTTCTTTCTTTATTTTGGATCTTTTAAAAATCTTTTTAAATTTTTTGTTCTCTTAAAGATTTTATTTATTTATTTGAGACAGAGAGAGAGAGGACAGAGGGAGAGGGAGAAGCAAACTCCCACCGAGCAGGGAGCCCAGTTCGGGGTTCGATCCCAATACCCTGAGATCATGACCTAAGCCAAAGGTAGTCGCTTAACTGACTGAGCTAACCAGGTGTCCCCCCAATTTTTTTTTTTAATGTCCCTGCTCTGCTGGTGCCCTAAATATGTGTTTAGTCTGTCTGTCTGATTATTCAGTACCCTCTATATCTAAGTGCTGGAGTCCCTCAGAACCATCTCTAGCATGAATCCCAGTATGGTAACAAGTCTAATTTCTCTGCTCACTTAGTTCATGAAGATGAGGCCACTAGTACTCCTTTCTCCATCCTTCAAAAGTGAAAAGAAAGCAAATAATGTACATAACCCCAACTGGAATCATAAACAAAAATAAAAGATATTTTAGGGACAGCTGAGTGACTTTGAAAGTAGATTGAATTTTAGGGGTGCCTGAGTGGCTCAGATGGTTAAGTGTCTGCCTTTGGCTCAGGTCATGATCCCAGGGTCCTGGGATTGAGCCCCACATCGGGCTCCCTGCTCAGTGGGGATTCTGCTTCTCCCTCTGCCTCTGCCCCTGCTCACGCTCTCTCTCACTCTCTTTCTCTCAAATAAATAAATAAAATCTTAAAAAAAAAAAAACTTAAAAAAAAAAGAAAGTAGACTGAATTTTAGATATTATTGAATTGAATTGCTTTGGAATTCTACTGGCATTGTGATTATATAGGACATGTTCTTATTAGTAGGAAGTACATGCTAACATATTTAGGGATTTAGTGTCATGATGTTTATAACTTGCAAATGGTTCAGAAAAAATTATAAAAATGTGTATGTTATTCATGTACATATATAGAGACAGAGAGATAGGGACAGAGAAAGAATGCAAATATGGCAAAAATGTGGTATAATATGTACTATATTTCCAACTTTTCTATTAAAGGGAAAAACCACATAATCACTAAAACAAGATTGCCATGTATCAAAAGAAACAGAGTTGATATTATATGAAGCTGTAAGATACTTGGGAAACTATAGCTTTGATTTATTAGTTTCATCAAAGAAATCTACATTTTTTAAAGATCATTGTAGCCTTATATTCTCAATAAATGAATTAAGGTGCACACACACACACACACACACACACACAAAGACCTCAGTTCAATCAACCCTAGAAGTTACTGGCCAAATGCCAATTGCTTTCAGAAGGAGTCTATGTCTTTGAAAGCCAACTAACTGGTTTCTTTTGATGAATTTCTTCTACAACATCAGCTTTCCAGCAACTCAGAACCTGTTAGGAATCAATAAAGCAATAGTTCTTATACTTTCCTAATCAATACATTTTCTTCCTTTATTCATCCAATCAGTAAAAATTTAGTGACTCTCTCCTCTGTGCCAGGGCTAGTGTTAGCTTGGAATGTACACAAATAAGGGACGCCTGGGTGGCTCAGTTGGTTAAGCAGCTGCCTTCGGCTCAGGTCATGATCCCAGCGTCCTGGGATCGAGTTCCACATCGGGCTCCTTGCTTGGCAGAGAGCCTGCTTCTCCCTCTGCCTCTGCCTGCCACTCTGTCTGCCTGTGCTCGCTCTCTCTCTAACAAATAAATAAATTTAAAAAAAAAATACATGGGCCCTGTCCTCCAGGAGTCCAGAGTCAACTGGAGAGGCAGACATTTGACACATGATTAAAAAATAATGCAAAAAGCATTATAATAAGGTATGTATAAGCTGCTATGGGAGCATAGAAGAAGCCTAACTGACCTGGAAGGGGAGGGAGGAGGTGAGGAATCAGGGAATAATGTTATGATGATAAGTGATAATAGTAACGACAACAACAATAATAATAGTGGTCATATACCATGCAAGTTCCAAATATAACAACTAAACTTATGAAGGCACGGGGAGGGTGGACGGTTGGCAGAAGCCAGTACAAATTACTAGCAGAGAAGGTGCCTGGATATATCAATACATATCTTGAGTAAAAAATGTTAACAAGTCTATCCAGCTAGAACATTTTTGCCATTGCCACAGACTCCCTTCCCAGGTGTTTCCCATATGTTATCCAGATAATATTGCCTCCATCTTAAACAAGGCCCGAGGCTCACAGCAGGAGGTATGTGAGTTGCCTCTGGACAAGCAGCTGGTATGTGGCAAGACGGAATCTGGGTTAGAACTCAGGTGTCTTGGTCTCTTGCTCCATCACCTGCCCACAGACCTTTATTTAAGACGGTCCGAAAAGAGGAGTAGGAATTTCACAGGTGAACCTTGGAAAGAAGAGAGTTCTAGGCAAGAGGTGCTTGTACATGGCATTAAGGACTTAGATTAGCAAATCCTCAGAGGCTCAGTTGTTAGGAACGACTAGGATAGAAGTTCTGTGGGTAGCAAAGGGTGGGAGAGACAACTAGGCAGGTGAACCTGGGCCAGAACACTCAGGGCTCTTGAATATTGTACAACACACCTTGTACTTCACGGAGTGAGTTGGAAAGCCACTCTAGCTTTGGAATTACCTGACAGATTTGATTTTTCAAAAGATCATGCTGTGCAAAGGTCCAGGCAGTTTCTAACAGGAGGGGAGTCAGCCAGGGGTAAGGGCCAGGCACTAGCTAGGTGCCACTATGGGGCAGAGCCTACACTTTGACTGGAGACATTGGGCCAGGTAAAGAGGTCTTATCCTTTGCCTGTATTCTCTCCACAACTTATGGTCCTTCTTTCAACAAGACCAAATGTAACATCTTTTCATCAGAATCATAAAAACTATCATGTCAACAGGTTCTTTTAAAGGATGTTGACAAGGTACCACTTTTGCAAATGGTGCTTAGGGAAGCAATGGTTCCTTCTGCTACTTCCAGCCATGCTCTTCCTTAAGAGGCATCTTCGGGGGATTGGAGGTGGGAGACAAAGTTTAGGAGAAAGAGTGCCTGAACTAGGTCGATGGCAGTAGAAGGGCAGGAAGAGTCAGATGTGTGATTCAGCATAATTTCATAAGTGATCGAACCCAGGGCTGAAAGTGAGATGGTAGGTCAAAGATAACTCCTGGTCTGTTTTTTGTTGTTGTTGTTTTTTGCTTGTTTGTTTGTTTTTTAGCCTGGGCAACTGGGTGGTTGGTGGTGTCATTCTCCAAGATATAAGAATATTTGGAAAGATGTTGGAAGAAAGATGCTGAGTTCAGATTTGAACATGCTGATTTTGCTGGGTGTCAAACCATTTCAGCACCATTTGTTGAGAATACTCCTTGCTCCTTTGAATTGCCTTTGTCTCTTTGTCAAAACCAGCTGACTATATTTTTGTGGGTCTATTTCTGGCCTTTTTATTCTCTTTCCATTGGTCAGTGTATCTATCCTTTTGCCAATACCAGACTGTCTTGAATGTGGCTTTATAGTAACCCTTGAAGTTGGGTAATATGAGTCCTTCAACTTTGTTCTTTTTTATCAGAAGTGTTTTACCTTCTCATATGAATTTAGAATCAGATTGTCAATATCTATAAAAAAGTTTGCTGGGATTTTGATTGGGATTGCCCTGATTCAACAAATCAAATTGGGGGCAATCAGCATCTTAATATTGAGTCCCCCAGTTTGTGAACCTTGTATGTTTTTCCACTTTAATTAGACATTTTTGATTTCTCCTATGAGAGTTTTATAGTGTTCTGTGTACAGCTCTTGTATGTATCTTGTTAGATTTGTCCCTAAGTACTTCATTTGTTTTGGTTGGACATGTTGATTTTAAGGTGTCTGTGTACACCTACACACAGATGTTCTGTAGCAAGCCTGGAGATCTGGGGTGTTGTCTAGGAATTCAGGTTTGGTATAATCACATATTTCTCAAGAAATGTCACGTTTCTCAGAGCCTCAAGATAAAGAAAATAGGGCTGAGGATTAAAAATCACCCTAACTGTCAACAAATGGTTAATTCTGGGACTTGATAGAAGTTCCAAATTTAAGAACCCCCATGATGAGGACTTAACACATACACTTGGGTACAAGAGAACATATTTGTAGATCCTGGCTCTAGGACTTCATCAAGCCTCTGTTCCCCTGAATCGGAAAATATGTGTGGTAATAGTACCCACTTCATAGGGTTGTTGGAAGATTAATTAAGACAGCACACCTAGAGAACACAGAACAGTGCTTGGCATATAGTGAGCACTCAATACTTGTCAACTATTATTATTAATGACATAAATGAAATGCCAGAAGCCTATTGTGGGATGCCTTGGAAAACACTTCATGGTTCTTAAGAGTCTTAGTATTATTTGCACAAGAAAAGATGGGATTCACTCACTGTGATAACTTTTCTTGCACAAAATATACCTAGGTCTCATTGCCCCTCTTCCAAAGCTCTTTATCTTTTTTTTTTTTTTAAGATTTTTATTTATTTATTTGACAGAGAGAGATCACAAGTAGGCAGAGAGGCAGGCAGAGAGGGAGGAGGAAGCAGGCTCCCCGCCAAGCAGAGAGCCCGATGTGGGACTCGATCCCAGGACCCTGAGATCATGACCCAAGCCGAAGGCAGAGGCTTAACCCACTGAGCCACCCAGGTGCCCCCCAAAGCTCTTTATTTAGAAACTATGCCTGCTGTAATTTTTTCCATGTCTCCCAGATGAAGTATGTGAGTTGTGGCTGGATGGCACCGTGAACTCACAATTTCCTTCTGAAGGGAAGAAAAAGAAAAATGGTCAGAATCATATTCTTCCTCCCCATCCCTCCCTTCCACCAATGGCTGCTTGGCTTTGTTCACAGAGATTACCACCTTTCCTTAGTTTGTCTCCAGCTTTGTGTGAGTTGGCCCCACCCTGGAGCCAGGGCCCTTGAAAAGAATCCCACTGCAGGGTAAGGACAGAAATCATGCAGGGACAACTGGATGGTCTGGACAATGCTTGGCACTTCGTTTGATGGAAGGTAGGGGAGAATTGAAGCTCTTTCAGAAAGTCTTTACTTTCTCCAATTTCCATCTTATTGTGTTGAAGAGTCAAATAATGTCTTGGTCAAAAGGGAAGTATTTTCTAATATTGGCAGCTACTGGGAAAGAGACCCACAGCTAAATGAGTGTCTGATACAGTCTCATAGATTATAGATACTTTAATCAGGCAAAGGAGATATACCGGTGCTCCTTTGAGATCTCCTGTACTGCAGTAGGAGAAAGCCAATTGTCCTGGGACCCAATGCCATTGCTGTTGCTACTATTCATTCTGGAAATTCTGCAGTGCTTTTGCGTTCACAGGTTTTTGTGGTTCTTGATGGAAGTTGTGTTAGATTGCAGACAGCTTATCTTCAAAATTTTTTTGATCACCACAAAGATAAATGGGGAGGAGGGAGAATGCTTCAGGTAATTTCGTACAGATTCCACTTGGTTAATCAGATTGTAACACTGTGGTTAACCTTGGGAAGAGGGCATCGGGAGGCTCCTGGAGCATTATTCTTTGGCCCCTGGTGGGACAGGGTAAGGCACAGGTTGATTTAGTTTTAAAATCAGTTAAAAATCTGGGAGTTGCAAATATTACAAACATACCACCATAGATACTATCTTTCTATGTAACTAAATTGGATCTCTCTGATTTGTTTGATTTTATTATACTTTTTAAAAAAGATTTTATTTATTTTATTTGTTTATTTGAAGAGAGAGAGCATGAGCGGGGAAGGGTGGGGGGAGAGTCAGAGGGAGAAGCAGGCTCTCTGCTGAGCAGGGAGCCCAATGCAGGACTCTATCCTAGGACTCCAGGATCATGACCTGAGCTGAGGGCAGTCACTAAACCAACTGAGCCATCCAGGCGCCCTATAATTTTTTTTTTTTTTTTTAAGATTTAGTCTTTTGAGTGCTGTGTGTAGGTTTACACATATTAACATTTCGAATCAATAATTCTGACACTTAAAAAAATGAAACAATAACACGACTATGAGTAGATTGCAACTATGGTTTTCAAAATGGACATAAAACCTGGCAGTAGATTTAATATTTGTATGAGTAAGTTGTAGTTTTTCATTCATTTGATAAAGGCAGAGATGCTGTCAGAGCCAGGTTTGGCACATCTGATAGGCAGCTCCCATTCTGCCCTGTGGAACATTGGAGGCTTTCAGGATGCTGCTAGCTCTCTCTAGCTGGCCAGTACACTCAGCATTGAGAAAATGCTGATCATCCAACCTTGGAATCACTGGCCCAGGTGGAAAATTATTTACTTTTGAGGCTTGGGGTTATTTAGAATAATGTGATTTAAGCTTATTTTAGTTCTCTAAGCTCAAAATTCTATCTTTAAAGTTAGACAGGTCGGTATATTTTTAACCTAAAATCTTTCTTTCCTAGAGACTTGAAGGGCCATGTTAAGATTCTTTGACGAATGCTATTTCTTTTAGGGAGAAGTGAGAGATGAGAAAGAGTATTTACTTTTATAAATCTTATTTTGAGTCACTGTCATATTAATCTGGCAAGGAAAATATTACTAACTACATTTTACAAAGGTAGAAACTCAGGCTCAGGGAGGTTAAATGCTGTCTTCAGGGTCACAAAGCTCATGCATATCAGAAAGGCTTTCAAATTCAGGGCTGCTGCTATTAGAGTCCAAGGTTTTCCCACTATATTACTTATATCATATATTCCACTGTGCCTTTATAAAGCTGTGTTTATTGACTCCACTGAAAAAAACGGATTATGTTTTTTTCCTGCAGCAGTGTGATAAAGTTCTGTAAATTCAGTCACTTCTATGCTATTTCTTTTGTGTCAGTAGACCTGTTTGTGTGGCACCTGACTAGGCTGGGTGGAGTAGTGTGGATTTATGTTGGTCTTTAACTTGTTTTAATTACCTCTGGATGCTTGTAGACAGCTATGATGCCACAGGCTCATTCCTTGTAGGTGAGATAACACAAGGTAGAACTAAACTCTGTTTTAAACATCTTACCAGTACTTATCACTGGTTGTATTTATGTTATGTGATAAGTAAAATGTTAACTGTAAGAAAAACACGGAAGATGGCCAGGACCGATTGTGACTTGCCTCTCAAGAGCTTGGATGGTTCTATTTTCTTCTATGCCATATCTCATGTATTATCTTTACCTGGTCCCTGTATCAGAATAGCCCATCCAATATTCAGAGTTTCTCTTTTTGCTATTTCACTTGTGTTTTCTTCCATTCTCTAAGTCGATACATTTTGCCATTTTATATATAAAGTTTCCTCTGCAAACTCCTATAGAGGGAATGTGCTTTTCCTTTGACTTCCGCCTTTAAATTTTTGTATTGCAACATAATGGACCTTCCGATAGTTAAAACTAAAATAACAACATAACAAAATAGCCTCATTTTCTAAACAGTCCCTCTGTGGGTGTTTCCCACGCCCTTGTTTGCCCTTCACTTCCTCTGCCTAATTTAGATTTGTAGGCACAACACATAAGCACTTTGTCTTTGTTTATGTACATATGGCGCCTAACACCAGTCTTGGATTTAACAAATATTAAATAATAATGACTTCAGAATGATTATGAGTATTGGCATTTAAAAAAATCACAGCTGATCAAGAGTACTGCTTTTTTTTTTTTTTCCTCAAACGACCTTGTCTGATTTTGACAGTCTTATAGTAGATGCTGGTATTACAGCACACTTGCATTTACCCTTGAATACCACTTAGAGACCAGAGCTGGCAATAATTGTAGCTGCTCTTCTTCTGTAGAACACATTTACAAATTCTGCAGTGCATACCAGGTTGCTTGTGGATGTAATTTCAGTGGTGTGTCATCATCACCTTACCATAACTAGAGAAACCCAGGTACAATTTTATACAGTGCTCCCTGATGTTGTTATGACAGAATTATCTCACTGGGCTAATTTTGCATGCTTGAAATTGAAGGTCTTTTTCTCTTTGAATTACTAGCTGGAGCATTCATGATATCTGGTACAGGCTTTTAAAATCTATGCATCAAGCACTCATTGATTATGTAGTGGCATTTACATTGTTAGGTTTTAAAGTGATGTCTTTAATTTTACCTATTTTCAATCTTAAAAGAAAAATCTGTATATCTTACCTAAACCCTTTGAATTGGCAGACTGATTGTGGACTACAGTTCCACAGGGCAATTCATAAAAATAAACGCCAAACACCAGGCAACAATAGAAGGAATTGACGGTGGATCCAAAGTTGAACAATGCATTTCCTTTTAGAAATGTCAGCATAGGCTTTCTCACAATAAGGAAATAAAGAGGGTTGTTTTCTCCCACTAGCCTAATATTTCAATTGCAAACAAATCAATGGAAGAAAGTAGTTATGTCAGTATGAAGGATAAAATAGTGTAACTGGATAGAACAATTTTGTTAGCCTGAATATTTTTTATTTGTATATTTATTTAATTTTATGTCCAAGGCAGAACCAAGGTGATAATATTGTTAAATGAGGAAAAAAATGGGTTTCTTTTCTTAGAATCAGTTCCAAAATATCTAAGCCTCTATGTGACATTTACATTAGTGTTGTTCTTACTCATGTGGCAGCATCCTCAAAACTGAGTTTATTACAATTCCTATAAAATCGAACCTAAGAGTCTGATTGTAATTTTGCTCTTGAGATGCTTCATCTAACTTAGTTCATGAGCTCTATCCTGTGAACACACTGCATCTTTCCCTGGATGCCTGCCACTGCACTCTCCACCAGGGGCTCTTCGGGAGTGCTATTTGCAGGTGAATACAGTATTTCCTAGTGCGGTGTGCTGAGAGTGATACAGTGTGTAAGCTACAGCCTTCCACTCCCCCGAGATTCTTACTGACTTGATGTCAGGGCTAGAAGTAACTGTAAAACAATATAAATACATGTTTTGGGGCACCTGGGTGCCTCAGGCTTAGTGAAGTGTCTGCCTTCTGATCATGACTGCTCAAGTCATAATCCTGGAGTCCTGCAGTTGAGTCCCACATCAGGCTCCCTGCTCAGCCCGGAGTCAGCTCCTCTGCCCCTCCCCTGGCTTGTGGGCGTTCTCTCTCCCTCTCTTCTTCTCTCCCTCTCTCTCTCTCAAGTAAATAAATAAAATCCTTAAAAAAATGTTTTGGAGGGAGGGGGAAGTATGTGAGGAATGTCATTAATAAAATTCAGCTTTTCTCTGCTGTGAACCTCTCGCCCAGAGGGTTTTAACAAGCAGAGAAAATGGTAACCAGAGGAAGCTCTTGTCTCAGCAGAGCAGGGAAGATTCCTGGATCTTTTCAATCACTCCCACCATTCTCCTGGATGAGATGATTAAATGAACCAAGTGCTTGGCCCACAGAACAAGTTCCCACAAGGCCAGGGAAGGGACCATGCTTGCCTTATCCACCATTGGTATTCTAAGCATCGAAACCAGCACCTGGCACACAGCACTCAATAAATATTTATTGACTAAACAGTGATGCTCTGTGTGTGTGTGTGTGTGTGTGTGTGTGTGTTTTAACAAAATGACTTCTCTCTATCAATTGGTCAATAGATAAAGTTTAAATATAAATATATCAATCCCTAGTCTCGTGTCGTAGCTGGACTCACAAAAAATTTTTAAAATTGTTTTACCTTACTTTAAAAAATGACTCTCAACACCTAATCTACATGATATATTACTATATGCAGTATGTTTTAGATTTTACTGGTGGAAAGATAAAATATTTTTAGGTTATGAGTAGAATGGTATTAAGGCTGGAACTTAAAAATGTATTTCTGACTTAAAACTTAGTGCTGTCTCTGTCTAGCCTCTAATAACTTTCTAAATAATATGATGGTTGTGGAGACAGAACAAAGAAAGTTTCATTTTTATACTTGCCTTTATGAGGCAACAAAATAATAGATGGCTTCCTTTGATTATGTCTGGTTGACACAGTTTGGATTAGACTGTTTGGCAAATTGGCAGATTTGTGTCCAGTTCTGTCATCCATGTTATACCTAACATGCTGTTGATGCTCAAACATACCAAACAGCAACACACGCCAAGTATCAGATGTCCTAGATGCCGAAAGATGATAAGCATTATTGACATACGTAGATAAGTAGATTTTAAATAGCGGGAACATTAGCTGTAATTGAAGTTAAATGATAGTGTAGAAGTTGACAGTGAGTCAGTCATTTTGATGGTGGAGAAGACATACTATTATGCCTTACCTAGGGTCATTGGCACAATTCAGTAGCACAGAAGAGCACTCAGAAAAAAAGAGCTGAGTTTATAGCTGGAATTCACAACTTAATGACTGTGAGATCCAGATAAGGGGTGGGTGTGGGTCTCAGCCTACTGCCCATGCTCTGAAGGACCCTGCTCTAGCTTCACACTTCTTCATGGAACAAGGAGTTCCAAACTCTTTGAGGACCCAGGACCCTGGAACTTACTGCTCTGCTACTTCCAGGCCTAATCCTCCAAGGCTGGCCCAGTGCTGGAGGAACTGCTGAGGGGTCCTTTTGCATGGAATATGATATAGTTTGAATGTGCAGGGTGGGGTGTTCTCATGTGTAGGAGCCTTTTTGTAGTATGGGATGGAGCTCAGATGGGAAGAAAGTGGAGTGTGAGTTTCAGGCCAGAAGCCACTCCTCCCTGCAGCACTATGTTCCCCTTAATGTATAGTTTTCAGTATTTTTAATAAGGCAAAATGGGTCTCCATTGTTAGCTGACCCCAAACCCTTCCAAAGTTAAAGTCAGGCCTGGAACTAGGGCAAGTCAGGTAGCCTATTTTAGTCTCAGTTTCCTCATCTGTAAACAGGATAATAATTGTTCCACTGACCTCAAAGGGTGGGATGATGAGAATGATATTAAAAATAACTATCATTTGTTAGTTAGAAGACTATGGTTCAAGGAATATTCAAGGCAATATTGAATTGTTACAAATCTTCAGGGCATGAAATTTTTATCCTCTTTTTATAGAACAGAAAAATGGGCTCAGAGTGGTTAAGTTTCTCTTCCAGAGTCCCCTCCCTCCTTAGGGACACAATTGTGATAATGTATGTAACAATCTTAAGTGCATACAGGGGAACACCATAGTTATTAATTGATTTACATCATGTTAGGGGATATAGTAGTGAACAAAAGGAACAAAAACCATCAACTTTAGCAGCTTACATTTTAGGGGAGGGAGACAATAAAATAAATAAAATATATGTTAGATGGTGGTAAAGCAAGCAAGGAAGGGAACTAGGGATGTGAAGTTACAGGGAAATTGACAGTTGAATAAAGATATGAAGGAGGGGAGGGAACAACATTCTAGGCTTTCTTTTTGTTTTGGTGGGTTGGGAATCAGGGAGCTAATTTAGGTGGTAGAGGGAACAGCAAACGGAAAGGCCATGAAGCTGGAGCCTATTCACCATACAGCACCTTCATGCATTCAGAAACAGCATCTCCATCTCCAGTGTGGCTAGGAAAATGAGTTGGGGGTTGCATCATAGGAGATGAGGCTAGAGAGATAAGGGGTGGAGGAAACAAGGTCCACAGTTCATGGTAAGGACTTTGGTTTTTATCTCACATGAGATGAGGAACTAATGATTCCCCACCCACCACTTAGCAGATGAGTGATTTGAGCTAAAGTGAAAAGACTCACTCTGGCTGCTGTGTTCAAAGTAGACTGCTGGAGGCAAGGACAAAAAGAGGGAGACCAGATAGGTGGCAATTGCAAAGTACAGGCAAAGGGTGATGCCAGCTTGGACAAAGGTCATGGCAGTAGAGGCGGTAGGTAGAGGGTAGACTCCAGATATGACACTTTTAAGGTTGAGCTGACAGGTTATTGACATTTGTGGGGTGTAACAGAAAGGAAGGAGTCAAGAAAGACTCCAGAGTTTTTCACCTGAGCAAGGGGAACCACATAGACGGCTTTAACTGAAATGAAGAAGGCTGTGGGTCAGGGCACTTTTCAGATAAGATATCTAAACCCTGGTTTGCAAACGTTACTTCTGAGATGTCTATTAGACACCAGATGGAGATGTCAGGTATATTTTTTCACTTCACTAGATTTTGATTTGTTTCTTCTCTCTTTACAGAGCTGTAACAGCATTTATTTGTGTCCCTTTACTTTCAATGTGGTGGTCTGTGTCATAGAGAATATGATGCTGGAGCTCAACAAAGGGGTAAAAAAAATGTGGGGGAGCAGTTTCAGCAAGATAGGTCCATAATATAAAAGGGTCTAGAGATACAATTTATAACTCAGGTCTAGTTTCACAAGGTTGGGCAGTCTCTTCTCTAGGAAGCCACACAATCTGTTTAATGACACAAAGGTGACTTAAGGACCCCAAAATGTTTGCTCACAATCAACCCATTCTAAGCGTTCAAAATAAACTAGATGTTAAAAAAGTATGTTTGAAAAATTGAAAAAAGTTCCATATAGTAGGCCTTAAAAGTAACAGCCCTCCTCTAAGTATAGCCTCCATATAGACATCAAAACATGAACTTATAGGGAGGGAGGAGGGAAAGGAGGCAGATAAAAATAAAACCCTAGGACCAGAACAGCAGAACTGTCCCGGGTGCTTGGCTGACCTTATACACCTTGACCTGGCTCGGAGAGGGAGAGGGAGGGGGGAATGAAGCAGCAGGAGAGGTAATGTCTTAAAGGGCTGTTACCGTGTTCTCTGCACCAAGTGAGTCTGGCTTGGAAATCTGGGGTCTGGAGAAGGAGGTTTGCTCTGCCTTGATGCAGAGCCAGTTTTGCCAGTGTTTCTGATTATGTCACAGACCTTGCTCTCCGGGTCTCTCGGTAATGACCGATCACCTTTAAATCTGGCCCGTCTGCCTGTCTGAGGGTGGTATTGGATCTAGTGTTGAAACTGGCACTTTTCCATGTCCTTAATCTCGGGTCATTAAAGTGTCTGAAGGTGGTAGTAAGCACGGGAGGCAGGAGAGGAAAGCTTTCCCTGCAGCAAGTTACAAATAAACAAAATAAAATCTTGGAGGGTTTATCGCCTCTGAAGCAACTCAGAGCCAACCCTCGGGTTCAAAATGAATGCCCGCTACAGCCCAAGCTTGCGGGCTGGACTTCTGGTCCGGGTCAACTTTCAGCCCCCTTGGCCTCGGCGTGGCGCCTGGAGGAGTCTGAGAGAGGCGACGCGACTCTGCGGGGTCTCCCAGGAACCGGGTGGGGTGTGGGCACGCCGCACCGCGTGAGACAGAGAAGGGGTGGGGACGGTAGGAAGAGGAGAGCCCTGCGCTTCGCACCCGGGCGCCGGGACTCGCGTCGCTTCCTCGGAACCAGGCGCTGCCGGGCTCTAGCCCGCTCAGCCCGGAGCCCTGAGACCCTCTCGCCGCCCGAGCGCCGGCTCACCTGGTCGCGACGGAAGGTGCTGCTCGGGAGGGAGGGCGCGGCCGGCGGGCGGGCCAGCGCGGGGAGCGCGGAGAGGCGGGACCGAGCGGGACGGGGCCGCCCCGCCCCTCGATGATGCGGCGCCAGCCGACTCGCCTCTGCCTTGTCACTCACTCCTCACCATGGTTGCAGCACAAAGCAACAAGCCCGGGAGGCCGCTTCCTCCCTGAGGAGCGGCTCCGGCGGCCGGAGAAGGCGCAGGAGGAGGAAGAGGCGGAGGAAGCGGAGGGGGAGTCGCCGCTTCCCAAACACTCTCTGAGGGGGCTGTGCGCGGCTCTCGGCTCTTGGCCCTCGGCCCTCGGACGCCCGCCGCCGGGAGTCCAGACCCGGGCAGCCCGTGGCCCCCTCTTTCCCCCTCCCCCGCCCCGCGCAGACCGGGAACAAAGTTGCCGAGAGCGATTGGGCCGGAGGGCTGCAGCCCCGGCTGGGTGCTCTGGCCGCAGCGGCGCCGGCGCCCGGGCAGCTCAGCTCCGGGCTTGCTGATGGGGGGAGGCGGCGGCGGTGGAGCCCACGGCGGCGGCCAGAGCAGCAGAGGCGGCGGCGGCGGCGGCGGGGCGGCCCGGGGGGATGCAGCAGCAGTCGGGAGGGACGGCCGAGCC
The DNA here is from genome assembly GCA_003697995.1 of Taxidea taxus jeffersonii. Taxonomy (NCBI): domain Eukaryota; kingdom Metazoa; phylum Chordata; class Mammalia; order Carnivora; family Mustelidae; genus Taxidea; species Taxidea taxus. Next base: position 62,341 of record ML104637.1, on the reverse strand, counting down.
CAATAGACGGAGACTAGGAGCGGCAGGGACGGCGGCGGAGGCGATCGGGCTTCGCTGCGCCCGGACCTGAGCCAGTCGTCCCGACGGCGGCTGCGGCGCCCAAGTGCCGGAGGACTAGGGACGCGGGAGAGCCAAGTGCTTCGCGGAGACTCCCGGGCGGCGGCGCGAGCCCCTGAGAGGAGGGGGCGACCCTCCGAGCGAGAGGAGAGAGGAGGCCCCGTCTGCCTGCAAGCCTTTCCCTTCCTTACTGTCGTTCGTACCTCCCTAAAAATAACTCAGGCCCGCCGGGGCCAGGAGGAGACGCCACTGTCCCCGAGTGGAGCCGGGGGAGGCGTGTCGAGCCAGGCCCGGAGGGAGCCGGGCGCGCCAGGAAGCTTCTCCGGCCGAGGGGCCGGGAAGAAGAGGAGGAAGGGGAGTTCCCTGCCGCCGAGCGCCCGCAGGGACCCTCCGGACCGCGGGTCTCTGGAGCTGCGCGCCGCCAGCCCCCTTCGCGCGGCCTCGCTCTCCTGCCGGGTCTCCTCGGCGCCTGTCCCGCGCTCCGGCCGGCGGGGCCCAGCAAAGCCGCCCCCCACCCCCACCCCCGTAGGCCCCGCCGCCGCCGCCGCCGCGGTTTGGCTTATTAGCCTCAGGCAGGCGGGCTAGGCGGGCGGAGCGCTCAGGGCGGAGGCAGCGGCTGCGCGGGGCGGGGAGGAGGCCGAAGAGGGTGCGGAGCAGCCCCGGCCGGGCCCACCGGGGGAGATGGCGTCCTACGTGGATAACAGCTTCCGCCAAGCGGTTATGAAGAACCCCGCCGAGAGGACACCCCAGGTGAGACCCGCCGGGACTTAGTTGGATTTATGCCTCACCGGCTGCGCCCTTTCTTGTCCCTGTCTCCTCTTCTGACATCGTTGGCTCCGCGCACCCCACTTCTCCCGTCAGGACCCCCAACTTTCAGTGGCATCCCATCTCCGAATCTTTCTCCCTGGTCGTCCTGGGTTTATTTTCCCCTCTCCTTGATATTCTTCTTTTCGCTGCCCACCCCATTACTGACCTTACCCCTTCGTTTGCCCCGCAGAGGAGGGAATTCTCTAATTAGCATCCCCTCTTCCCAGTCGTACCCTGGAAATTCTAGAATCTCGGGGGAGAGGGGGGACTCACCTCCCCTTGACCAGCTACTCCTCCCACCTTGGCTGCACGCCCCCTTTCCTTCCCATGCGTGTGGCCCCTTCTACCTTAAGAGTTCTGTGGTGTTTGAAAAGGTATAGGAATGAAACTTGTATGGCTCTGCGAAATACTAATCTGTGTTGACCTTCTAAAATAAAACATCGAGATGTTTGTATAGTTACCTATTTTGCTTCTTTGAAAAAGGGTTGCAGCTTTCCAGTGCAGGGGAAGAAAAGTTGATTAGCCAGGTTGGTGCTTTTAGTTTAAATTGCAGGCATAACTGCAGAGCAGGCATATTCACATACAGCCCCGGAAAGGGCACCCTGCGGATTCTTTTGGTGTTGCACAAGCTTGTCAAAATTAGATAAGTTTGTTAACCTTTATACATTCGTTTACCTTCAGGCTTATTTGTTCTCTTACTTTATGTGGACCGATTGCGGATGGTGTTGGATTTGCTCGTCTCAAGTTGGACCAGAGAGGGGGAAATTTTATAAAAATGTGGTGGGTTTTTGTTGTTGTTGTTGTTTGCTTTTAGTTGCTGACTGGTTAATGACGCATATTCCTAAGCATTGGAATAGTGACTACAGGGGATCCTGCTGCCAACCCTCTTAAGACAAATAAGCCCTCCTGATCCTTGGGACCATTAGACTTTTAGGATCTAGTGTTTGAAAGAGTTGCTTCCCTTGTTAGGTGTTGGATGCCATCTGTTCAAACCCAAATGCTCTCCTTCTCTGATGTTGATTATTATTATTTAATGTGGGGAGAACAGAATAAAATAGAATCTTTAGCTGGCTGCCTTTGGACAAGGCCCAAGAATGGCACCTGGTACCGTTTCTGATTTTTCGTTTTTCCTGATGGAGCCATCACATCTGGGGGATCATAGGTTGCACATATTTACCAAAAGAATGGAAGATGTGTGATAATTTTACAAGAAAATTAATTTTACTATATTTCTAGAAAGTTCCAATTCTAAAGGGTTATTTTATCAAAACCAAGCAGTATCCTGCTTTGATCTTGTCCCTGGGTATTGCACTGCCTCCCATGTGCCTTCCTTCTCTACTGTTTGTTTTAAAATTGTCAATTCAGTCAGTTTTTTGCATCTGAAAATGCACTTTCTCAGTGGTAGTGTGATGGAAAAACAAATTTCAGTGAAATATTTCAATTTCTTTTAGTGTTTGAAGTACCAAATAAATTCACACAAGTTGAGAATATTAGTATCTAGCAAGGCGGGTCAGAAAATGATGTCATAGGCCTTTAGTGGAAATTAAAGGGAGGGGGGTGAGGACCTGTGTCTTCCCTTGATTAATTAGAACAGCAATACTTGAAACCTACTATCAGTTGGGGGGGGGTGGGGTTGGGGTCACCAAACAAGACTGGAAAAGACAAAACCTCCACTGTGAAATCGTGTGGATTGTGCCAAATAAATGGACTGTTAAACTTTCTTCTTTTCCTGCCAGTTGTGTAGAACAGTAAAAACTGACCTAGCATAGAAGTTGGCTTGATTCATAAGTGGCCGGTTACTACTAACACCACAACATGAAAGCTTCATTGATAACCTGAAAGCAGCACATTTCCCCCCACCAAACTCACAGGCAAAGTAAACACAGAGAAAGCTACCAAACATTTTAAACCTTGTTAAGTGTCAACCCTATTAACTTTGATATTCATTTGTTTATTACTAATGCAAACCTCATGCTTGCTTATTGTTATCTTCAAGAGAAAATAGCTTGAAATGTGAATGTTTTCCCAACCTTACCTGGCTGGTTAAAAGCAGTCTTCTAAAAGCTTGAAATGTGGGTGCCTGGGTGGCTCAGTGGGTTAAAGCCTCTGCCTTCAGCTCAGGTCATGATCCCAGGACCCTGGGATCAAGACCTGCATTGGGCTTTCTGCTCAGCAGGGAGCCTGCTTCCTCCTCTCTCTACCTGACTCTCTGCCTGCTTGTGATCTCTGTCAAATAAATAAATAAAATCTTAAAAAAAAATAAAAGAAATGTACTCAAAAGTAAAAACAAAATGTTTTTGGTAGAAGATGCTTTTCATATTGAGTGCTTTGTAATATAAGCACTCCCTATATTGAGTGCTGAAAGTTTTTCTGTGCCATCTTTTCTCAATGCTAGTGAGAATTTTGTTATATAAGGAAAGCAAATGTATTAAATTTGATATCACAGAGGATATGAATTAGAAAAGTTTTGCTGTCATGCTTCCTTCTGTTTTTCAGGATAGACTTGATAAAGGAGTCCATATGATTCTCATTACAGGCAAAAGGCATGCTTTACAAGAATAGAGGAAATATATAATTTTTTTTATTAAATTCAGGTTTTTTTTTTTTGTTTTTTTTTAATCCCCACCATTCCATTTCTCTCTGAAACTTTGTGAAGACATAGTTTTGTATTTAGGTCAATCATTTGCCTAGAAGTTAATAGTGATGTTGCTAGTGTAACCTAAGACTTAGCTAGAAGAGAATTTGAGGGTGAGGAGAGGCCTAGTGTAAACACAGAGACTGCAAATTAGGGAGCTTTCAAGCACACCTGAAAAATGGGAACCTCTTTTATTTAACCATGTCATTAGAGAGGCAGAATGGTAAGGAGAAATTAAAAAAAAAAAGTCACCTGAATTTTTAGCTAAATCATGCATACCTAGATTTAAGAGGCTGTCACTCTTTCACCTGATATCCTGAAAAGATGAAAAAAATCTTTGATCCAATGTGTGTCCTACATTATACGTCTGGAACCCTGGCTAAATTTTAGTCAATGGGACACTGTATTCTAAATAACAAATCCCTTGAAAATAGTGAACACTAAATGTTCTATTGATATTTTTCAGTGTACCTATGTTGAAAAACAGGACTCTTAAGTAATTGCTTTATTAAACTATTTGGGTTTATGCTTTAATCATTTAAATGAGAAGCTTGGTCACCAAAGCAATTTAGTAAAGTAAAAGATGTAAATAAATTGCAAACAGCTTTATCCCCCAAGGCTTTAAACAATAAAATGCTTTTTCTAAACCATTTTATTAACTTGTTGAGTTCAGACCCTTTGTAGCTGCTTCTGTAGAGTGTTTAAATGCATGTTTTTAGTTTTTCAGGTGAAGCATCTATTGCTGAATTGTTTTCTTTCAAGATCTGATTTAATGTGTTTTTAGCTAGTTACAAGTTATTTTTAAAAATTGTATGTGTAAAACAGCTCCATCTCATTTCCTCCTAGTTAATAATATTACTTTGTCCTTCACTATTAAAAATTTTTTTTTTGGCTCTTGAACCTTTCGATTTAGCTGTTAACTCATGAATTTGTTAGCTCAGGGCTCATAACAGTGTAAGACTTCATTCTTTGCGAAGTCACTTAGTCATATTGAGAGGGCTGAAAAAATACCTTTTGTCCAGAGAACTTTAAATTATGAGAATCTGCACAAAAGAGTATCTCTGGTAAATATTTAACTTTCAAATCTAGTGGAAGAATTGTGTTTATTACAGTTACATTTTCCATTTGAATTTCTTTTTATCATTGTTTATAACCAGCTTCTTATTCTCATTTGACAACTTACACTTTGATTATATTTTAGCAAATTTTGGGGCTCTAGTAATAAATATTTGGCTCTGAAGTAGTTTTTGTTCAAAAAATAGAACTGAATGATTTTTGTGCCATTTAGAAAATCATGTTTTGGGGTAACTGGGTGGCTCAGTTGGTTAAGCGACTGCCTTCAGCTTGGATTATGATCCCAGGACCCTGGGATGGAGCCTGAATTGGGGCTCCCTGCTCAGCCGGGAGCCTGCTTCTCCCTCTGCTGCTCTGCCTGCTTGTGCTCTCTCGATTTCTCTTTCAAATAAATAAATAAAATCTTATTTAAAAAATCATGTTTCACTAAGTAATTCCCATTTGTTCACAAGCATTTATTTACCTTTCATAACAATGACATTTGAATTGATAGGTTAAAATATGTACATATTTATAACTGAAATACTAATTTCGTACTGTATTAGCATGTGACTTTGAAATTTATGGTATAAATTATCATTTTTTTGTGATATTGGTAGAAACTTAGTTGCCTTAACATAACCTTTGAAACATTTAGTAATTACCAGTTCCATAATTAGCTTTTCATGTATTGGCTGAGGTTCAGAATCTCTCCAACTGCAGTGCAGTATGTGGACTTGTTTAATGCGGTTATTCCCAGGCCCTGACCTTTAATAGAACAGTTACAAAAAGATAATAACAAAATAAAATTAAGAAAAGGAAGGGGGACTACTCCGTTGCCAACATGTTTTATTTTTTTTTTCCTTTCAAGGAAGGATGTAAAATAACAAAATAAACTATAACCTTCGATCACTATCATTTTATTAATGGTCTTGCCCTTTAATAAGAAAGGGAGGACATACTATCATTGCAAAGCTTAGTTTTCGAGGTCAAAGATCCCTTAAATCATAAGAAAACTCACTGTTTTTTGTTTTTTAATTTTACTCTGGGCCTGAAAACAACTTTATCCAAGTGGATTTTGGGGGGGATTAAATGATAAAAGTAGGTCTGCCTTTGCTGATATTTGAAATTCAAGTCACATAAAGTAACAATGGGTCATACTTCAGATATAAATTAACTATCTGAGGTAAAGATAAAGTAACCCATTAAAAACACATACTGCTGCTTCTTGACTCATTTGAAAACTTACTTTTTTTTTTAAAGTGAATATTTGTAATTACCTGAAGTTAACTTTGATCTAGGCTAAAGAGGGGAATGTGGTGATAGTTCTTTTTTTGTTTGTTTTTTAAGATTTTATTTATTTATTTGTCAGAGAGAGAGAAAGAGTGTGCACAAGTGGGCAGAGTGGCAGGCAGAGGCGGAGAGAGAAGCAGGCTCCCTGCCTAGGAAGGAGCCTGATGCGGGACTCGGTCCGAGGACCCCCAGATCATGACCTGAGCCGAAGGCAGTGGCTTAACGGACTGAGCCACCCAGGCGTCCCGATAGTTCTTTGATATCTAAATTTTATGGGCCATTCTCTCTCCTCACCCCATTTTTGGCACCAGATAGTTTTCTTATCTGCAAAATGTGGATAATAACTTCCTGAGGTTGTTTTGGGATTAAATGAAAGAAAGTACAGTTACTATTTAGTGCAATGTCTAATAGTAGTTTTTATTGTAGCACATTTTGATGAAATACTTTTTACTAGGCCTTGGGAATTCAAAGATGAAATGAGACATCTATCCTTCAAGTAATTCACCAACGTATTGTATCCTTTAAGTAGGATGTGATTCATTAGTGCTACAGCAGCTTTCGAGGCTGTGGACTTCCCAGATGAGATGTCCTGTGCCAGCACTGAAGAGATGTTCTATGCCAGCCCTTAGACAATCATGTATTGAGTCTTAGGGGAGTAGGAAATTACCCACCGGTGGATAGGGGACATGTAGGATATTCCAGAAGTAGCACACATGGTTGTAGGAAAATAGCTGTAGACCTTTCATTCCATGTGCTTGGTTGGAATCAAGGGAGTGAGTAGGGGATAAGTGATTCCACTAGAGTACAGAAGGTTGTGGTTTGAAGGAGAATAAGAGGAGACCAAGAAATCTGTTAAAGACTGATGTCTGGGGACACCTGGGTGGCTCAGTTGGTTAAGCAGCTGCCTTCTGCTCAGGTCATGATCCCGGCGTTCTGGGATCCAGTCCCACATCGGGCTCCTTCCTCGGCAGGGAGCCTGCTTCTCCCTCTGCCTCTGCCTGCTGCTCTGTCTGCCTGTGCTCGTTCGCTCTCTCTCCCTCTTTCTCTCTGACAAATAAATAAATAAAAAAAGAATCTTAAAAAAAAAAAAAAAGACTGATGTCTGTTCTTCAGGTTTGAGACAGCTGGGAGCCTGAGTTACACAGTGGAGATAGACTGGAATTTTAATAGTAGTGGAATTTATTAGACAGGTTGGTTGAATGTGTGCACATTTATATCAGCTACTCATTGTATCAAACTGTGCACGTTATGCCAGTTACAGTCTGATCATGGCAAGTGATTATGATGGACATTTCCTAGTTCATAGGAAAAACTTCTAAGTTGAATATCTCTTATTAAATTTTTTTTAATCTTACACTGTTTTTTTCTTAAGCTTTGGTATCTTTTATGTCTACATTTTGGAACCTAATATGAAATATCTCATTTATCATATCATTATGTGAAATATGTTATTATTTCTTAATTTATAATGTGATTTTTTTTTTTAAGTGGGCAGCAAAGCAAATTTTATTGAGTGATAGCAAAGTGATAGTACAAAGCTCTTGAGGAGGGAGGGGGCCCGAGAGGATTGCCCTTTTTTAAAAATTTAGATTTTATTTATTTATTTGTTAGAGAAAGAGAGAGCACACGCTAGCAGGGGAAGCGGCAGACAGAGGGAGAGGGAGAAGCACTCTCCCTGTTGAGCAAGGAGCCTGATGTAGGGCTCAGTCCCTGGACCTTGGGATTATGACCTGATGCTTACCAACTGAGCCACCCGGTCGCCCTATAATATGATTTATTTTTTAAAAGATTTTATTCATTTGATAGAGATCACAAGTAGGCAGAGAGGCAGGCAGAGAGAGAGGGGGAAGCAGACTTCCCGCTGAGCAGGGAGCCCGATTCTGGGCTCCATCCCAGGACCCTGGGATCATGGCCTGAGCCGAAGGCAGAGGCTTTAACCCATTGAGCCACCCAGGCACCCCTGTAATGTGATTTTTAAGCATTCTGTCCTTTGGAAGAGTTGAGGAATATCTGAATTTAAGGGGGAAAAATGAATTTGTATATACAAAAACTCACAGGTGACTTACATGACATAGTGTAATGATTATAGTGAGTGTTTGAGAACACTTGGGATGGTATATTCCCCTACACCATTTTAGATAGATTTAGTTTATGTTTAGATAGATTAGTTGTTTAGATAGATTAATGTTGGTACGTTAGGAAGGAGAAGCAAATTGTAGTACCTATTATTGTTGATCTTTTGTAGCTTTGTCAGATATTGAACATGTATAGTTCATCAAAATATGTTCAGTAGTTGTAATATCAGCCTTTGTGGGGAGAAAAACAAGCTGATGGCTACTTTATTTATGTTAGGGTTTTTATCTATTCAGGAAAACAAACACCTCTGGTTTCCCGTGCTAATTAAGCTGCTACTTACTGAACTATTTACCCTAGGTGTTTCTTGCTGTACTCAGGTGTTGCCTTTTCTTCTTCAGTCTGTGAAAGGATTTACCTTTAGTGTGGTTGTGGTGGGATTTTTATGGAGTGGAAAGTTCAGTCCTTGAATTTTAGATTCTCCTGGGTCCACCATTTTTGTGCTTTCACATCCTTATGCTTAAAGTGTTTTAGAGGAGTTGGTGTTAGTGACTTGAAGGGAGCTTTGTTTTGTCATTGGAAGAACTAAACCTTTACTCTTTGTTCTTGCTGTAGTTTTGAACTCCTTTTTTTTTTTTTTAAATATTTATTTATTTATTTATTTGAGAGAGAGACAGTGAGAGAGAGCATGAGAGGCTAGAGGGTCAGAGGGAGAAGCTGACTCCCCGAGGAGCTGGGAGCCCTATGTGGGACTTGATCCCTGGACTCCGGGATCATGATCTGAGCCGAAGGCAGCTGCCTAACCAACTGAGCCACCCAGGCGCCCGTGTAGTTTTGAACTCTTAAAAGTTGAAAATCATAAATTGTGGATGTTTTGGATTTTTCAAATATTTAATATGAGCTTAATGAACTGAAATAAAAATATATATTTTGATCCTATTAGCTGTTGGTAGGTAAGTTGACAGATCAACACTCAATTGACCCTTAGCATCTTCCCGTTCTTCTCTGAGCTCTTAGTGTTTGTTCCTACCCAACATAAAAGCTACTCAGAAGGGACCCTAAAGAATTAGCCATCAGCTGGTTATTCTGAAGAGGCCTGATAATAACTTTCTGAGAAGCTGCCTAGCAATCCGTAGATCTTAAGGGGTGAGGCACGATGATGATAATCTGATTTCTCCTGAGTAGTCATTCTTTTCAAAACTTTTTTTCTTTTTATCTCAATAAACTTTTTAGTTTGAGTTAATTGTAGATTCACATGTAGTTGTGAGAATTAGTGCAGAGGTCCTGTGGTACCTTTACCCAGTTTTCCCCATTTAACAACATTTTGCAAAACTACAATATTGCAATCAGGACATTGACATTCATACAGTCAAGATGCAGAATAATCCCATCACCATAAGAATTCCTCTTGTTGCTCTTTTGTGGACATAGACATTCCCTGACCCTACCTCTGGAGTGGACTAGTCTGTTCTCCATTGGTAGAATTTTGTTATTTCGGAAATGTTATATAGGTGGAATCATACAATATTTGACCTTTGCGATTGACTTTTTTCCCCCCACTCAACATAATTAAAGCTTGTTATCTTTTGGATAAAATGAATTTCTAATATTGTCACTGAGTGGTTTGGGCTCTGTTCTTGAAATACCAGTAATATCTGAGGATTGGGGAGTTTAAGGTAAAGTAGATTTAAATAGTGATAGTGGTGAGAAAATTCTGTGATGATATGTAAAAAATAATGACCAAAGAATAAGGTCTTGGATGAGCAAGAGCTATGATAGTACAGCATATTTAGGATATTTCAATATATATAGTTTCTTTCCATTAAAAAATGTTTTTTGGTAATAATGGAAGTGGTAAAGCTAGCCTTAGCCATCAGTGATCCCTCACTTAAAAAAATAATTTGGGGGCACCTGGGTGCTCAGTGGGTTAAAGCCGCTGCCTTTGGCTCGGGTCATGATCCCAGGGTTGTGGGATCGAGCCCCGCATCGGGCTCTCTGCTCAGCAGGGAGCCTGCTTCCTCCTCTTTCTCTCTGCCTCTCTGCCTACTTGTGATCTCTGTCTGTCAAATAAATAAATAAAATCTTAAAAAAAAATAATTTGATCTTCCCTAACTAAAGTGACATATTTTTCAGTTCAGAAGAAAGTCTAATGAGTATCTTTATAAAGGAGTCCCAATGGTCAAATCAGTAACAGTTTGAACAAAATAATTGAATACATAGATATATGAGGGAGAAGAGGCAGCTCTTTGTTATTGTAGAATTCCAATTTAAAAAAATATTTAGAAGGGGGTGCCTGGGTGGCTCAATTGGTTAAACGCCTGCCTTCTACCTTCGGCTCAGGTCATGATCCCAGGGTCCTGGGATGGAGTCTGCATCAGGCTCCCTCCTCAGTAGGGAGTCTCTTTCTCTCTCTCCCCTCTCCCTTATCATTCTCTCTCTCTCTCTCCCTCTTCCCCCATGCATGCACAAAAATAAATAAAAAGAACTTACAGAAATATTTAGAAGGAATGATGGAAATAGAAAATCATCAGTAGGCAAACATTACAGCAATAATTGTAAGCAAGAATACACAGTTGATGTCAAATTAGTGGGTGAAAATATGAAAAATATATATCAGAGGGGCACCTGCGTGACTCAGTTAAGGGTCTGACTCTTGGTTTCAACTCAGGTCGTGATTTCAGGATTGTGAAATTAAGCTGTGGATTGGGCTTCACACTCAAGGGGGAGTCTGCATGAGGTTCTCTCCCTTTGCCCCTCTCACTGCTTGTGTGTGCATATGCACTCTCTCAAATAAATCTTTAAAAAAAAATATATATGTATATGCCAGATATCATCAAAATATTTGCATAGTCTCACAGTGTCTCCCTGAGATTGATTAAGTATAAAGGGGAAATCAATGCCTTTATAGTGAGAAAGACACCAAATGAACCAGGTGAATCAAAGTTCTATCACCACTGTCAAAAAACAAAGTCCAGCTGAGTAAATTTGAGGATATAATTGGCTTTATTGGATGATTCACGAATCAGGTAGCATCCCATCTAGCAAACAGGAAGGAGCTTGCAGAAGCTCTAGAAAATGGAATGCTGAAGGGAGAAGGGTAAATGAAAGAACAGATTACTTCATCTTCCTTTTGGGGGATGGAAAGGGTCTGTGTGGCTAACTACCTCACTGGTGTTAACCAGTTAAGACTAAATTTCTGGAGAAGGTTGAAGCTGCTATTAGGTAATTATGAAGCCTTGGTTTGCTTACATGGGTTTAGCACAAGTGACTCCACTTTGGCCCTGTTGTTGTTTCTTTTTCTTCTTTAAATTAACATATAATGAATTATTTGCCCCAGGGGTAGAGGTCTGTGAATCGTCAGGCTTACACACTTCTGTTGTTTCTTCTTAACACCAGTGATAAGACATAATCAACATCATGCTGTGTGGAGAAGGGCACATCTGTGGTAGTATTCTTACTAAAAATACTTAAACTTTAATGTCAGAAAATACTAGACAAACTCAAATTTTAGGACATTCTATAAAATAACTGCACTCAAAACTGTCCAGTTTGTGAAAGGATGACATGCTGAAAAATTGTTATAGATTGAGACAAAGGAAATGTGAGACGTGAGGTTCTGGATTAGGTCCTGGACCAGAAAAAACAAAAACAAACCCAAAACAAAATAAATTTAAGTCTGAAAGTATTTACTATTTTCGATTAAAAAGACATAAACCATTATTTGTACTATTAAGAAACTGATCAAATTTTTTTATTTCCAAACAACTAGAGATGAGTTTTAAAAATTAAGAGTTTAGGGCGCCTGGGTGGCTCAGTGGGTTAAAGCCTCTGCCTTCAGCTCAGGTCATGATCTCAGGGTCCTGGGATCGAGGCCCGCATCGGGCTCTCTGCTCAGCAGGGAGCCTGCTTCGTCCTCTCTCTGCCTGCCTCTCTGCCTACTTGTGATCTCTGTCTCTGTCAAATAAATAAAATCTTAAAAAAAAAAAAAAATTAAGAGTTTAAAATAATGAAATACAGTACCATAAAATGCCAAGAATTGAGGTACAGAGAATTTGACTGCCTTTCAGTTTTGTTTCTAACCTTCATTCATGTTTGATCCCCTTACTTTTGTCAAACTGGAAGAAATGGAGGAACGGACTTCAGGGGGTAAATTTTATCTGCATATCTGCTCCTACTCCTGTTTGGGAAACGACAAACTTCTTTTAGAGGCAGACAATATAGGAGGAGACCGAAAAGTTCTTCCCAGTATGAATCTCCAAACCTAATGATTAAGATGAGTGGGAGTTCCTGTCTTGATTCCATTTTCTTTGGTATGGTTTAAATCTACATTATACAGAGAAAACTGGGAGGTAACATGATAAAGTCATTTCACTTTAGAAGTCCTTGTTCCTACTTTATATATTCTGGGCTGGCTATTTCGTACTTAAACATTTATATCTTTAATTGTGTTCACAGAATAGTTGTTTTGGGTTCATTTAGTGTGTTTCCTTTATGTAACCTCATCATTATATATATCTTGGGTTTTGGTGTCAAACAACCTGCTTTTTGGTCGTGGGCAGGTTATTTAACTTTAGTGGGTTTTAGGCCTTTAGATTTCATGGACTATTAAAATTTCATAAAACACTGGGGCACTGACATTGATTTGTCACTCATTTTGCCAACTAAGTATGTTAAAATGAATATAAACTCATTCGCCACTATTCCCATTTCATAAAAGAAAGGACATTTTAATATCATAAAAATAGAAAACCTCAGGATGAGTAAATTTAGTTTTGTTTTATTGTATTATTGTTTTTGTCAAGGATTGATGAAAATTTTACAAGGGCTGTGTATAGTAATATTACCTCATATTGTTGTGAAGATTAATGTGTTCATGTGTATTAAAGTTCTGTAAGTCTCTGACATAAATAATTTAATGAATAGTTAAGAATAATAGTTAATAGTTTAATATTTTCATGTTTATTATTATTTTTCAATAATTGTTAATTCATTTACTATCTGATCTTTTTCCCTTAGATAATTTTTCATCATTACTATGCCTTATGGCTAATTTATAAAGTGATTTATAACATGAGTTGATTTCATAGGCTTGATTCATATAGCATAAATTGTGTTAGGATTACATTAGTCTATAGCTTACCAGAACTATACAAATAGGCTTAGCCATGGGCTTATTTTCCTCACACAATAAGAAATCTAAGGGTAGGTAGTGTAAGACTGGTGTAGATGCTCAAGGATGTCATTAAGGAAACTGGCTCAGTCTCCTACTTAGCAAGTGATTTTAGTTTTCGAAGTCCCAAGATAACTGCTGCACCACCAACCAGAAGAGAAGAGAATGTTTTCTTGGTAAGAGTGCATCTTTTAGGGGCGCCTGGGTGGCTCAGTGGTTAAGCCTCTGCCTTCAGCTCAGGTCATGATCTCAGGGTCCTGGGATCGAGCCCCGCATCGGGCTCTCTGCTCAGCGGGGAGCCTGCTTCCCGTCCCCCCTCTGCCTGCTGCTCTGCCTACTTGTGATCTCTCTCTGTATCTGTCATATAAATAAATAAAATCTTTAAAAAAAAAAGAGTGCATCTTTTATTTTGTAGGAAAACCTTTCCCAGGGGTTTATCCTGGCCAGAACTGTGTCATGAGACTCCTAGTGGCGAAGGAAGCTGGAAATTTGAGTATTATGTTTTTATTTCATTTTATTTTTTTGGTTAAAATTTTTTTAAATTTAATTTAAAAAATTAAAAAAAAATTAAATTAACATATAATGTATTATTTGCCCCAGGGGTACAGGTTGAGTATTATGCTTTTAAACCTCTGTATTTACAGAAAGGCAGGAAAGAGAGATTAAGGTGAATAAGTGCTGTGAGTTGATAGCATTTGTCCAACTTACTTTGCATAGGAAACGGATTATTGTAGTAAGTTGATGCAGTGATTCTCAGGAGCCCTCTTTGAAAGTCTTACTGGCATATACAGCTACATTATTATAGCTACAGTTATGGAATCATACAGATATATTTAATTTCTTGGTTCACTTATTAGCTGTATGGTTATTTTCTGAACTGCAAGCTCTTATCTGAAAGTAGAGATAAAAATACCAGTGGGTGAGCATTATATTTAAATAGAAATATATAAAAATTTATTTATATTTATTGAATATTAACGTAACTTTTAAATACAATTATTTGTAAGTGGAAACTGTTGGTTTACATATTGATTTAAAGTTAAATGTAGGCTTATATTTCTTTGTTACTTTTGTTTCACATTTACTCTATTTTTAAAATTTCAGAAATTTTATTTCATATTTTAAAGTGCTCCATTTGTGTGTTCTTATATTACTATCTGTAGTAAATACTTTGTCATGTTTCTGTGACTTTAAGTTTGCAATTTTAATTCCTCCTAGAAGTTGAGTCATCACTTTATAAATACATATATGTTTGTTTATAAAACATTTGTAAAGATAGCTGTTTAAATAGTTTTCTGTACTTTGTTGAATCCATACTTATAAACTTATGTCTTCTTTTTTTTTAAAGATTTTATTTTTTTGACAGACAGAGATCACAAGTACGCCGAGAGGCAGGCAGAGAGAGAGGAAGGGAAGCAGGCTCTCTGCTGAGCAGAGAGCCCCGATGTTGGGCTTGATCCCAGGACCCTGGGATCATGACCTGAGCTGAGGGCAGAGGCTTTTAACTCACTGAGCCACCCAGGCACCTCATAAACTTATGTCTTTCAGAAAAATGCTTTGATAATGGATGTTGTACCAAACTAGCTTTGTTACTAAAAGTTTAAGTATGCACTGTGTCCTGTCTTAGAGCAATTGTTGTGTTATGGGCTTTTTATGGTAGCATTCAAGATTTATAGATTCATGGTGCTTACGTGTAGTGAGGTCAGTTAAACAATTTGCTATCAGAAACTAATAGATAGAGATGTTTTTGGAAAGAGTCTTGGCTTTTTGTCATTTAAAAGTAGTCTATATTGTCATAACTTACTTGTTTGGGTGAGATGAGTGTATAATAAAAGCCTGAAATTGGAGTCTGAGTTAGGACCCCGATTTCATTTGGAATGGATTAGCTTGCATGGTGTCTATAGCTTCACTGGAGAGTTTGCTGGTCTGGGACTTAACTATCCATCGTTAAAGCTCAGGACTTGGTGTACCTGTTGGTGCAGAATTTGAGCTAATAAGTGTTTAATGACTTGATCTTTCTTTGTTGAGAGTTTGAGATACAGGGGAAAAAGTAATTATATACCACTATATTAATAGCAAGTTGAATTAAAAGCTGAAAAGGAATAGTAATTTTTGGTTCAGTTTCTGTAACACAGAAGTCCTCCTATTTTATAGAAACATGTACCTTTGTGGAATGAAGTTATTTTTATTGAGTGTCAGGCAGTTGTCTCCCTATGTATTTAATCACTTTGGTGCTAGTATTTTAAACTGTCATTTATGTGATATTTTCACTAGCATTTAACACAGGGTATAAATTCTCTCTCTGGGCTCCTGTGACATATTTGTCCTATTATGCAAATTTTTTATTACTTTGAGATTTTTGACTATCATCAGGAATAGTAATTTAAATTAATAACAGATTTAAGTTATAAAATTAAATTCGATTCTAGTATCTAAAATTAATTTGCTGACTGTTACTAAGTAGAGATCCTAGCCTTGACCTATTTTAATAGATAATACTATTTTTTAATTGTAGAGTGATTTACATGCAAATATTTTAACTTCTTAAGGGATGATGTCAAGAATAGATTAAATATACTCCATTGAAATCTTGTTCAACTTACTGATTATGTATAAAAACTTGAAGAAAAAGTAAGCTGTAATAAAATTTATTCTAAGTATTTTTTTAATAGATTTTTAGCAAGAGACATGTTAATTAAACACGTAGGTAGTTTTTCTTTTAAACTTTCACTTCATTATCTTCTACTTTTTTTTTTAACCAGTTCTTTATTTTTGATTTTGACGTGTAACTACTCTTCTTTATGGAAGGGGATAGTGTTATTTCTGGAGTATCTGGAAGGCCCCTAATCCATAGAATGCTGCCCTCATTTTCTGCTGATGCCTGAGGTGACAGTGAGGAAAACATGTTGTTATTGGTTCTTGGTATTGAGTGGAACCTTAGAGATCAGCTGATCATTGTTCCACAGACCTGTATATGGGCCCTGGGAGGCTTCTCAGGGGTCTTTGGGGAGGCCTGTAAATCTAGACTAGCTTCACACTTAAGTTTATTAGAAAAAGATTCACCACTAAAAAAAATGTTGAAAATTCCTGATCTAGTTTGGACTCCTGAGTAGAAGAAGTAAACAACAAGAGTATTTGAGTGAATTTCTCTGTCACTAGAGACAGAGCCAGCAAACTTGAAAATTTAATCGTCTACATCAGGGCGAGCAAACTCTTGCCCTTGGTCCAAATTCAACCTGTAGCCTGTTTTTGTAGGTAAAGTTTTATTAGAACACAGCCATGCTCATTCTTTGTATATTGTCTCTGGCTGCTTTCATGCTGTCAAGGCTGAGTTTTGTAGTTGTCGGAGACAGTGTTGCCTGCAAAGCGAAAACCTTTTATTATTTGGCTTTTTACAGAAAAAACTTGCCCTTTCTCTTAGACCTTCATCTAGGTGAAAATGCAGATACTTTTGGAAGAGTGTGGGTGTGGGGTGACTATTTAGTACTGTGATCAGTTAAACCTCCGAGAAGTGGAGAGACCGTTTTTAATATTTGATAAGGTGAGAAGTGGACCTAACTTTGCAAAAGTGTGTTTTATAATTTTGTGGGGCTGCTTTTATTAAAAATATAGCAATATAGCCAGCAAAAATGTCTTTGTTTCTAATTATTGCCTTAAATTGCAATGTACATTTTTTCTCAGGGCTAACTGCAGAGTTCTTTTGGAATTGTTCATGATGTAGTGCTGAGCAGATTCAATTAAATAATAAACATTCTCGAATGGTCAGCTCTACAGTTTAGGAAACCTCAGAATGAAGAAGAGAGGCTGGAAATGTGTATCAAATTGGTCAGAACATTAAGTCACCTGACCATTATTTTTCTTTCTCACTCTATATTTTTCTAACTCAGAATTTATTTATGTGTACATTGATTTTTAGAAAATGTCTATAAATTGCTCAAACTCTTCAGTGATTGCAATTATGAATGTTACAGTTGCTCTTCTATGGTCTATCACTAGTCAGTTCATAAAATGAGAACTTTAGGAACTTTTTAAAGAGTAGGCCCCTATATTGTAAATCAGTTTTCTTGGCACATGTCACATTTTCATTTACTGTATGATAATTTGGTGAAAGTTTTTTTTTTTTTATTCAACAGAAAACAAATTTGTTATCTTAGAAATAAATGCTGTACTATTAGTGAATGAAGGTGGTGTATTCAATAATACAAGAAATGAAAACACTGATTTTCAGTTCTGTTACTCCATGAGCTTTGTGTTCTATTTCTTAAACACCTTCTTAAATACATTATTTTAGCTGTTTATTTTGTCAACAATAACAGTAAAAGAACCATTCAGACTGAGTATTTTGAAAGTTAGCTAGCTGCTTGTGGGATAAATTTACTCACTAATTCTTAGCAAGTCTGTTTTCTGCTTTTGTGATGGAACATTTAATTACTTATTTCTCTTTTGTTATACTGGAAGTGTTAATTCCTTCATATTTTGCATATACTCCATAAGAAATATCTTGCTGACTGCCCTAGTGGTTGCAAAAAAATGTGTGTTTCACTGCCTTCTGGTTTGCTTAGAGGTTTGAAACATTTAATCATGGTACGTTAAGAATTTCTAGTTTGCTCAGTATGCAGTGGGGAATCATTGCAAGCTTTCGAATCCAGGCAGTGAGTCAAGATAGTGCTTGAAGACAAATAATTTTGTAGTGTTAGGATGAACATGAAGGTCATGGAGGACACCCAAGGCTTTTGACAGGCTTAAGGCTCACCCTTCGACTAGACTGGGTGCACTAGACTAGAAATTACGTGGAGATGGATCTGTATCAGTTCAAAATGAAACAGACAAACATGGTTGGAAGAAGGACCAGCTCAGGACCATACTTGGAATGAATGACTGTAATATTTTCTCTTTTGTGACTGTCCTGAATGATCAGTTACTGGGTAAGGACATGATATATGACTTTTTTTTTTGCATTTTACAGCAGGAAGATATTAAAAATAATGTCTTACTAACTTAACACTGTTTACACTGGAATCAAAATAAAACAACAGCAAAAAAGGAGTAACATCTTAAAATCCATTGACTATAGACTGTGAGGATAAAATAAATGAGGAAATTTGATTTGTCAGGAAAGCTAAAGAGGAGTGTGAAGAGAGGTTGGGGCACAGAATATGGGTTATTACTATTTTACCTTTTTTTTTTTTTTTCGGTGGTATTAAACACATTAAGTTTTTCTTTCCTGGGTTGTCTTTTGGGTCCTCAGTGAGAACTTGCAACTGATTTTAGGGTTCAAGGATTTAATAAGTTTCTATAATTACAAGCCTGTAGTCATATTACTGAAGAGGTATCTTTTTACACAGAGGAATGAGGAGCAGTGGACTCATTCCAGCCTAGTTTCACTATTATTTAAAACAGCAAAAACAAAGCTACCTTGTCAATCTCTTACTTTTTCTTCCTATGTATAACCAGACAAGGACTAGGACTTTTAATCGTTCTTATAAAGTAGTTCTTTGTGATTACAAATGAACTCTGAAAGGAGAAAATAAATTTTATTCCATAATAGTATTATTAACATAACTTTTTACAATAAATCTTAAAGACCCTGGCCATAATATGTATTATTTATTTTGTTTATCTACTAGTGTTTATCCGATATGGTTTTTCTGAGTCATACAGTTTTGCTTCAAGAAGGATATATTTTTGTCTGGGTTGTTGTCTTCAGTTTTCCAGCCTCCTAACTTTTTGGAAACTGTCTGTTTTGGAAATTTTTTTTGGGTTTTCAAAAAATTTGGAGTTAGATGAAAAGTTCAAATAAAATTTTCTTCCTGAATTAGGCTTGCATTATGAACAAACAAGACGAAACAAAGTAAAATTATTGAGTTCTATAAGCCTATGGGATATATCAGTCCCCAGTACCTGGTGCATGCTGGGTGCTCTGCTCAGTTAAGCAACTTTGTGTTATACTCAGAGATACCCTAATTTCCATTTAATTTGCAGTCAAGAATTTTTTTTACTCCTACTTTATCTTAATTTAAAATGACTGTAGGCATATTATCTAAACCTTGAAATTGGACTCGGAGATACAGCTGTTTACTTTTTATTAAGCTGTTTGCCTTTCTTCATCTCCCATCCAAACAAACTTGCATGGGTTTATTGTCTTTCCTCTTTGTAGTGTGCTATGGGGTTGTCTTCAGAGGCTGTTAATTTCTTTGCAATTACACAAATAATTTTTAATTAGTTAATATAACTTATACATCTGTGGTAATAAATTATATCAAATATATTAAAGAAAAGACCATTCCAATGGGATTTGGGGGTTAGAAGTGAAATTACTTAGTTGAGAGCATTTGCTCTAATCCTGGTGTAGGATGGAGATACCACTCCAAATTTGCAACAGTGTCTTGCCAGCGTTAAGTGAAACTTTGTAGAAAATACTAATGAAAACATTATTGCAGTGTACATAGTATCAGAACTCCTTACTCCCAAATAGAAATAGAAATGTTCTTAGTGAGGCTTCTGAGTGGTTCAGATGGTTAGGCATCTGCCTTCGGCTCAGGGCATAATCCTACGTTCCTGGGATCCAGCGCCATATCAGGTTCCCTGCTGGGTGGGGAGTCTGCTTCCACTGCTCATTCTCCCAACTGTTCCCCCTGCTTGTGCTCCCTCAGTCTCTCTGTCAAATAAGTGAATAAAATCTTAAAAAAAAGGAAAGAAAGAAATGTTCTTATGTTTATTCTGCTTCAGCTTCTTTTTCTTAGAGGATAATCAATTTTTATCTCTTCAGGTGTTATCTCAGTTATTTATGAAAACAGCTCATTAATGTAGTCCTCTGAAAGGGTAAAAAACTAACTTAAAACTTTAAAATATGTTATACAATATTTTGTACATTTCTACTTTTGATTTTTTTTTTTGTAAAGAAGGGAGTAGATGTTAAACATATTGTATCAATTTTCAGAAAAACAATACTTACCTTCAAATTGATTGCAACAAAATAGCATGGAGGAAAGAAAAAAAAAAACAAACCAAAAAACTAGCATCTCCTATAACTTTTCGAAAGTCTGATGGAAAGCAGTCCATAATTCTCATCAAGTTGGGTTAATTTTTTTAGGAAAAATGAGAAGAAAGATCTCGCCCATAAAACCTGGGCCTTAAAATCTTTTGTACATCTTACAGTTTTCTCTATATATGAAATAGGCTAAATGACTTACTGTAAAATGTCATTCACTCTACTTTTGTCCAGTGCTTTAAAAAAATGCCTGGGATGCCTGGGTGGCTCAGTTGGTTAAGCGGCTGCCTTCGGCTCAGGTCATGATCCCAGTGTCCTGGGATCGAGTCCCACATCGGGCTCCTTGCTTGGCAGGGAGCCTGCTTCTCCCTCTGCCTCTCTGCCTGTGCTCTCTCTCTCTCTCTCTCTAACTAATAAATAAAAAAAACAAAAAACAAAAAACTCAAAAAAAAATGCCTAATTCCTGTCATCTTTTTCAGAAGATTAGAATAATTTCTTAGACTGTTCTTCTTAATTTATTGGATAAACACTTCTCTCTGCTGATTATGAAAACAGCTTCATTAAAAACACGTACTTACGTACCATGCTTATCCTTCTTCCTCTTTGCTTTTAGGCTAGGTCCCAATTTCCATTTCCCTTCATTTTTACTTTTCTCAGTTGACCATAAGATCAAAGGTACAAGAAGAGAAATGCTTTTGTGGATCTGTTTACTTAGGATGGTATTTTAGAGGAAAAAAACCTGAGGCCTCATTTCTCATTGTCAAGTAGAGCCCATGCATGTGGATGGCAATTGTCAAGAATGATACTTGTAACCACAGAGAACAGTAATCTTGCATTATCTTCTGGGTAAACTGCTCCTGTGTTTGAGCTGATTCTGTAAAAAGCTAACTGTGGAGTTTGGGAAAGAAAACATTAGCTTATTTTCCTTTCTAGTTCTCCTTTCCTTTCTAACTGCCATCCTTCTCAGGCCTTATCAGTGTTCCACTAGTGAAGTTTTTGACTTCCTCTCTTTTTACCCATGCTAGTAGTAGCTCTTCATTTAATGCTTCCCTCCCTCACAGCTGTCTCGGTCATTTAAGAACTAACTCAGATTTTTTCCTCCTTCATGAAGCTTTTTCTGGTCCCTTTGGCAAGAGACTGAATTTTCCTTTATGGGATGGTTATTGTTTTTAGCAGTGCATCTCCTCAAGGCATTTATCCTCAGGTAATTATTTTGTAATTATTAGGTATATACATTTTATCTCTTCTTTTTAACCCGCAGAATCCCTTAAAGGTGAAATCTTATTTACATTTATATTTCCACAAGGTTTTAAAAGAACTTAGCATTTAATAAGTATTTTAATGTATGAAGTGTGTGTCAGACATTGTCCTGTAATTCATTAAGCACTATTGATTGGCACAACCCAATTTGGCACAATTTTAAAATTAAACTCTTAGAAAATTATTTTTATTTCATTGTAAAGTAATTTAAGCTTATGATTATTTTAAGACTGTGCCCAATTGATTCTTAGAATTGCCTGATTGGGTGATAGTGCTTCAAATTTTACTTAGTCACTGTGACTTGTGTCAGCCAAAGTAGCAAGTCAAAAGTAAAACCTGAATTCTGGGCATGACATTATGAATTTCTAAGCCCTGGACTTCAGTTTGTTGCTTTGCATTATATTTCGGTATGTATCCATTTGCTTTCACTGGATTCTGAACTTTTTGTTTTATTCATCTAACTTCTAACATTTCTTAAGCTATATCAACAATATTTTGAATTATATATTCAATCTCTTTAAAATCCAAGAAGAAAAAAATTGTCAGCAGTAATGCCTTAAAATATCTATTATTGTTGTTGTTGTTGTTATTCTGTATTCATGTTACTCTAATGATGCCATTTGTTTTGGGGGTCTGTAATTCTAATGAGGAAGAGTAGCTGGAAAAGAAGGACTGGTGTGCTGTATCCCTCATTCTCTGTATGACTTCGGCAACTTTCATTTGGCCTTAGTTACACTGTGTAAAATAGGGTACAATGTCTGTCTTACCTATTTCTCAGGGTGGTTGTAAGGCTTAAATGAGTATAATATATGAGCAAGTACTTCACAAATGGGAAAGTCTACACTACATAAGGCATTACTGTCACTGTCAGAGTCAAAGGTTTAGTGCGGGTAGAAATTGTGGGCCACCTACAAAGATAATAGACTAAGATCCTTTTAGTATTTGGCTAGTAGCACTGATAGAGATATGCCTCCTTTTGGTGCATGTAAGGCAGTAAAACCATGTTTTCAAATTATTTCTTTATTTGGTTGTCCAGGTTAATACTTCTCTGGATCATTTTAGAAGCATAGGCTTCATATTGAGTTTTATAAAGAACTTTTCTTTGTTAAAGCATTTTCAGACTCAGAGAACCACTGTATAAAAACTCCATCTACACCAATGCATCTCAAATAGTTTTCATCACATTGAGTAAAAAAGCTGAACCCTAAATTCTTCACTTTCAAGAGTGCTCAAAAGTGGCAAGGTCTATCCATGTGTGTAAAATGTGGATATGTTCTATTCTAAGCATGTTTATCAGAATATGATTTTTAGAATAAATCTTTATAATTATGTTATGAATGGATGCAATTTTCTTTTTTTGATTATTGAGATCTGTCATCATTTTGTATTTAAATATAAATGCTGTATGAACTTAGACATATAGCCAGAAACTTGCTTAGTAGGAATAAGAATGTGGAATAGAGATCTCATGACTGTTTTTGAAGAATTTGAAGAGGAATTTGAATTACTTTCATGATATAATTGTTCAGAGTCAAAAGATGCAACAGTAAATGAATATATTATGCTTCTAATTATCTTTAAATAAGAATTATTTTTATGATGGCAACCCTTTTGAAAGTACCGTATTAGCTGTTTCAGGTTGCCTATCAATGTAATAATATATAAATACTTTGAGTTGTGTTGGTTCTTCATTTTATATTTCGGGGAAAGCATAACTCAGAATAGCTGACATTTATTGTCAGTTATGTGCTTGAAAGTCTGCTAGGCATTTTCTAACCTTTTAAGTGGGGTTAAAAAAAAAAAATCAACTGTATTAAATAGAAGGTGCTGCCTTCAGTTTACCAGTAAAGAAACTCAGAAACAAAGAGGTTAAGTAATTTGCTAAAGGACATGTAACTATCCGATTTCAAAGTCTGTGTTTTCCCCTACTGTACTGTACTCCCTCTACAATAAGATTAGGTATAACTATATTGTTGTTAATAAGGACTTTTACAAAATGAAGTTATGATTTGCCTAGGATTTTTTAATATATATTTGCAATACTGTATTAGGATACTTACACTTTAGAGATGAGCTTCAGATCTAAATCTAAATTTATCACAGTTACTAGATTAGAGCTAGGAGGTCTACTTTTTAAATTAGATTCAGGTGCTTAGCAAATAGATCACTCTCAATAAATGTTGGCTATTGTTATTTTAACTATACCTTTTAAGTAGCCTGTCTTACAGCATCTAATATTGATTTTTTTTTTTTAAGATTTTATTTATTTACTCGACAGAGATCACAAGTAGGCAGACAGGCAGAGAGAGAGAGAGGAGGAAGCAGGCTGTCCGCAGAACAGAGAGCCCAATGCGGGGCTCGATCCCACGACCCTGGGATCATGACCCGAGCCGAAGGCAGCGGCCTTAACCCACTGAGCCACCCAGGCACCCCTATTTATTGATATTTAATTTTGTTACCAGACACTGTGTTAAGTATGTAAATGACTTACTATTTTGATATCCTCTGATACTTTCTTTGAACTATTTGCTATTAGTTTTTGGTTCTTAGCTTGTTGGGCTTTTTTGTTTGTTTGTTTTTGAATATTCAAGTACACTGTTGGAGATTATTGCTAGTTGAAGAGAAACGTGAGTGATAAGTCTGGCTGAGAGTTCTTTGGTTTACAGAATGGGCTAGCTTGTGGTCTTTTGCGTTGTTGTGTATTGGGGAAAGTAGCCACTTCTCATCAGCAATAGTGCAACCAGGCATCTGCTGGATTGTCAGAATCACAGAGTTGGCTTGCCTCTTTATTTCCATTGCTTAGAAGTTTCAACATGGAATTACTCTTATTTATTTATTTATGGAATTACTTTAATACTTAGCCTTTCTGTGTAAGAACCATAGCTGGGAGCTTTGGTTTTCAGTGCTGACTGGAAAAGCCAGGGGAAGGTCTTGAGAAATTGCTACTAGGGACTAATTTGAATGGGCTTTAATCTTTGAAACTTGACAGTTTGGAGGATAAAACATTCCTGGCACTTCTACTTTTCTCTAGCTGTGGCTATGAGGATGTCTTTGGTTGTAATTGAACTTTGGTGTCTGGCCACACTGTTCAGAGAGGGGCTAATTGGACTAGAGTTTCACCAGAATTGAGAAACATTTATTCAGGTATGCTAATAGTTGATTCATAAGCCTCTATCTTGCCCAAGTGCACTATTTGTATGACGTTGTCTGGCTCTACCACCATTTTAGGATTGTATTTCACAGTTTCAACTACAGAATAAAGGGCAGATTGCTGAATTGGGAATGTGAAATTTCCAGGACTCTGAAGTGCTTCTGAAATCCAAAAATAATTCATGCAGATGCTCTGGTTGCGCTGTGTATCTGAGTTTGTGTTTTGTGTCAGTGTATCTGTGTATGTGTGTATCAACGTATGTTTTTGAGTCAGTCATTTTCCCAGGACGTGTGTCACTTTGTGGCAAGAAGTTCTGTTTGTTTCCCTTTGGCTCTTATAGGACATAGAAAATAGCAGTCCCGGGGCACCTGGGTGGCTCAGTGGGTTAAGCCTCTGCCTTCGGCTCAGGTCATGGTCTCAGGGTCCTGGGATTGAGCCCCGCATCGGGCCCTCTGCTCGGTGGGGAGTCTGCTTCCCCTCTCTCTCTGCCTCTCTGCCTACTTGTGATCTCTCTCTTTGTCAAATAAATAAATAAAATCTTGAAGGAAAAAAAAAAGAAAAGAAAATACCAGTCCCTACTTTAGGGTTGGAAGAGGACAACACTCCAGGACAAAAAGATAGAGGCTATTCAAAGATGTACCACGTTCTTGACTTTTTTTAATCTGAGTTTTCTCATTTACTCCTCCTTTAAAAAAAATTATACCTTTTCCTTCCAAAACATTCTCTGTTCTCTATTTCTTATACTCCTTATTTTCTTCTATTTTTGTAGGGTACTGTAGTCAAAAAGAAAGGTTAAGTACATAGTTTTCTGTGTGGATTGCTCATTATCTTCTGGTAATTGAAAGTTAACTTACATTGTAAGTGTACATGATAATGTTGTCTGTCTCTGGAATGTTTTTAGTGTTCCAAAAATGTTTATAATTTGTACGTAAACTATATATTTTTAAAATCAGTGTTTTCAATATTATTTAGTTTTTTTTCATGGCTCATATATTAAAAAGTATAAAAAGGTACACAGTGGGGAGTCCTACTTCCTTTTCTGTTTCACATCTGCCCAATTCCCAATGCCTTAATGATAATGGGTGATTTTAGTTGTTTATTTATTCCTCCAAAGATTTTTTTTTAAAATCATATACAGACCCATTCAAAGTGTATTCCCCCACCCCTAAACTATGTCTGTACATCTGTCCCTTGCTTATATAATTTTATTAAATTTATATAAATTTATTAAATAAAAATACAATATGGGGATCTTCCTAGAACAGGACATGAGGAGCTCCCTTGTGTGTGTGTGTGTGTGTGTGTGTCTGTCTGTCTTTGTATGTGTGCTTAACTATTTCAGAGTATTCATAGTTCTGTTAAGAATATCCCTTACATGTGTGATCTGGTCTATTTCTGCTGGGCAAAGGGTGCTTACATTTCTAATTTTGGTAGTTATTGTAGTAGCAGTTTACACTACCTACCAGCATTGTATTAGGAATTAAAAAAAATTAAGTGGCTCTTAAGTTGGTTGCAACTTTTTCAAAAGTCAGGTATAGTTTATACATAGTAAGATTTAACCTTTTGATGTGTAAAATTCAGTGAGTTTTAACATTCGTACAGTCACATCATCACTGTCCCCACAGTGATAAAAATAAAGACACCCTCCTGGAAAGTTCTCTTGTCCCTTTTTGTAGTCAGCCTCCTCTAACTAGCTCTGAATCTAACAATTATTTATTTATTTATTTATTTAGATTTTATTTATTTATTTGACAGGCAGAGATTACAAATAGACAGAGACACACACAGAGAAAGGAAGGGAAGCAGGCTCCCCACTGAGCAGAGTGCCTGATGCGGGGCTCGATCCCAGGACCCTGGGATCATGACCTGAGCCAAAGGCAGAGGCTTTAACCCACTGAGCCACCCAGGCGCCCCACGAATCTAACAATTATTGATTTGATTTCTTTTCCTGCAGTTTTGCCTTTTTCAGAATAGCTGATGCATGGAATCATGTAGTGTGTGCTCTTTTTTATGGCTTTTTTTCCATTAAGCATAATGCCTTTGAGGTTCAGTCATGCTGTGACATATATCAAATGCCACATACCATATTTTTTTCTTTGCTTTGCTGAGAAGTATTTTATTGTATGAATGTCCTAAAATTTGTCTATCCCCCAACTGATAGGTATTTGAGTTGCTTCCTGTTTTTGGCGATTCTGAAAAAAGCTGCTGCAAACATTTGTGTATAAGAATTTTTGTGGACATATATTTCAGTTTTTCTTGACAGATACCCAAGTGTGGGATTGTTGAGATATATGGTAAGTTTAACTTTATGAGAAACTGACAAACTATTTTCCAAAGCATCTGTATCAGATTGTATTTCTATCAGCAATGTAAGAAAGTTCCAGTGTCTGACCCTAGTCAGTACTTGGATTTGTTGGTTTTATTTATTAAGCCATCTAATAGGCATGTATTGATGGTATTGATGTCTACTTACTTTTTAAAAAAACAGCTTTATTGAGCCACAATTCACATACCATACAATTTACCCATTTTAGATATGTAAGCAATGGTTTTTAGTATATTTTCAGATAGGTGCAGCTATCATCACAGTCAGTTTTAGAACATGGTCATGACTTCAGGAAAAAAAAAAAATCCTTGCACTCTTTAGCTATTACCCTCTGTCCTCCCCTCTACCCCATCCTCAGCAACCTTGGGTCTACTTTCTGTCTCTATAAATTTTCCTATTGCAGACATTTCATATGAACGGAATAGTATGTGGTTTTTTTTTTTGTAATTGCCTTCTTTCAATCAGCACAATGTTTTCAAGGTTTATCCATGTCGTATGTATCAATATTTCCTTCATTCTTTTATATGGCCAAATAATATTTCATTATATGGATATAACATATTTTGTTAATCCATTCATTAGCTGATGGACATTTAGGTTGTTTCTACCTTGAATAGTGCTGCTATAAATATTCATGAATGTGTTTTTATTTCCTTAATGATTAATGATGAGAATGTTTTCCTATACTTACTTGCCACCCACATATCTTTGGTGAAGGTCTCTGCGAATATTTTGCCCCCATTTTAACATTTTATTTTGAAATAATTTTAGATTTACATAAGAGTTCGCACAATAGTAGAGAGTTCCCATGTGTACCTGTCAGTTAGGTTTTTCTGCTGTTACTAGTTTAGAGAACCATAGTGTATTTGTCGAAACTAGAAGATTAATATTGGAGCAATAGTGTTTACCCAACTATAAACTTTATTTGCATTTAACCAGTTTTTCCACAACTGTCTTTTTTTTTTTTTTTTTTTTCTGTTCAGGATCCAGTCAAGGCCACATTGCATTTATTAGCATTTTGAAAATTTAGATGGTTTTCCTTGACTTGTGAGAGTTCTTTATATATTCTGGATACAAGTCCTTTATCAGATGAATGTCACTTGTAACATTGCAAAGTTTTATAAAATAATTTTTATTTGCAGCAGAATCATTACTCATTCTTTTTTCTTTTTTTAAGATTTTATTTATTTATTTGACAGAGAGAGAGATCACAAGTAGGCAGAGCAGCAGGCAGAGAGAGAGGGGAAGCAGTCTCCCTGAGGAGCAGAGGCCTGATGCGGGGCTTGATCCCAGGACCCTGGGATCATGACTGAGCCAAAGGCAGAGGCTTAACCCACTGAGCCACCCAGGCGCCCCTCATTACTCATTCTGTTTAAGCTAAATACAAATATGTATATTTTAAAATGCTGATTAAATTTATATAACATTAGAGGTCTGTATTTTCCCTACTTACATAACAAATGAATATATTCTAAAAATTGTGAAAAAATTATATTTTCTCCAGATTTCACCATTGTTTTGTAGATATGTTCTCAGAATCTTTTTTTTTTGAAGATTTTATTTATTTATTTGACAGACAGAGATCACAAGTAAGCAGAGAGGCAGGCAGAGACAGGAGGAAGCAGGCTCCCCGCTGAGCAGAGAGCCCTATGTGGGGCTCAATCCCAGGACCCTGGGATCATGACCTGAGTGGAAGGCAGAGGCTTTAACCCACTGAGCCACCCAGGCGGTCCCCTCCCTTTTTTTTTTTTTTTTTAGGAGAGAGAGCGCGAGTGCACATGTGGGGAGTTGGGGAGTGGGCAGAGGGAGTGAGAAAATCTTAAGGAGACTTCACACCCAGGATGGAGCCCAATGTGGAGCTCAGTCTCAGGACTCTGAGATCATGACCTGAGCCAAAAGTCAAGAGTCTCTGCTTAACTGACCGAGCCACCCAGGTGCCCCAGAAAAATATCTTCTTTTTGCTGAAATATTCCCTGTGATGTGATTGATTTTTCTAACAAACATAGGGGAAGACGCTTTGCATACATTAAGATGTGGCTGCATAGAAAGCCTCTGAGGATCAGGGGGGCTTTAGAAACCTTTTGTATAAGGCAGATATTTTTTATTTTTCCTTTTACAGTGGATCTCATTGTAAATATTTGTACCCTGGATATTAGTAAACATTCACTACTCATATGAATCCTTGTAATAGAAATTAAATAATTCAAGTGTTTATCAAGGATCTACTGTGTGCCACCCTCTGTTTTAGCCTTTGAGGATACAGCTGTGAACAACAACAACAACAACAAAAACCTCTGCTTGGTATGTGGAGCTTACATTTTAGTGAGGGGAGGCACACAAACAAGGAAATATGTAGCATGTCAGATGTTGATAAGCATTATAGAAAAATATTAAGCTGAGTAAGGTCACATTTGGAAGGCTTCACTGATGAAGTGGCATTGGAAGAAGGACTGAATATAGCTATGGAATCAGCTTTGTGGTAAATAGAAAACATCGAAGGCTCTTTAGGTGGGATCTTGTTTTGGCATGGCGAGGAATGGAGGTTTCAGAGTTGAAGCATTGGCCAATGGAAGGTATTGACATCAGAGGATTAGCAGGGGAGGCCTGGTTGTGTGGGGACTTTGGCTTTTATTCTGAGCATGTTGGGGAACCATTGGACAGATTTGAGTAGCAGTAGGATAAGATCAATTATAAATGCCAGATTGAGAATAGTCAGTAGAGGGCAGAGGGTAGATGCAGGGAGACCAGTCAAGGGGGTCAAAGCAATCAGCTAGTTGTGATAGCAGCTGATGGAAGGGAGATATGGTCATGTTGGGTACATTATGAAAGTAGAACAGACAAAATATATTGGAAGTTAGTGTGAAAGAGGACTCAAGAATGACTTCATGGTTTCTGGAAGAATGGGGATGATATTTCCTGGAGAAGAGGACTTTGGGAAGATCAGGTTTGATAGGTGCTGGTAGTGGTAGTGATCAGGAGTTCAGTTTTAGAACAAGTAGAGCTTGGGATGCTTAGTTGTGATCCAAAGAGTTGTCAGGTAAGTAGTTTGGAGTTTCCTGGGCTTGAGAATTTAAGGCTATAATGTTGTTTTTTAAAAAATTAGTTAATTTCTTTATTAGAGAGAGAGAAAGAGAGAAAGAAAGCATGCGGGGAGGGGCAGAAGGACAGGGGCAGAGAGAATCTCAAGCAGACTCCCCGTTGAGTGTAGAGCCTGACTTGGGATTCCATTTGCAACCCTGAGATTGTGACCTGAGCCAACATGAAGAGTTGGATGCTCAACCGACCAAACCACCCAGGTGCCCCAGGGCTACAGTGCTTTTTAACTCACACCTGACATCTCTCTATCATTGGAAGGCTGTATCTGATCTTAGTGATGTGAGTACCTAGCATAGTGCTTGATAAGACAGAAATGTTTAATAGATACTTGATGGATGGACTTGAAGTGTAAATCTCAATACTGTTTTCTCTAATGATCTATTTTATTGTAATAGTTTCTGGAAATATTTAGATGCTAAAAAGTAATGTGTAGGTATTGGAAAGTAGAACCTATATCTGAGCTGGAGCTATTCACACTGCTGTCTCAGTGCCTCTATTCCTGACTGTCATCCAAAGTGCTATACTTGGGGCACCTGGGTGGCTCAGTCGGGTAAGTGACTCTTGATTTCTTCTCAGGTCATGATCTCAGGGTGGTGAGATCGAGCCCCACATTGGGCTGTACACTGGGCATGGAGCCTGCTTAAGATTTTCTTTCTCTTTCCCTCTGCCCCCTCCCCACCCCACTTGCATTCTCTTTCTAAACAAAAACAAAAACCAAAAAGTGCTATTCTTGATCCTAGGCTTCTAGTTCCTGATGGCCATTATTTCTAATGCTTAGATTATGGAGGAAATTAAAGTTACATGTACCATAAATTATTATCAGAAAAAGCAAAGGTTTTGATAGTAACCGTGTTTTGCTCTGTTCAGTGGGCCTAGAGATCTGAGTGTGTTATTTAATGTTTTGAAACTTGGGCTTAACTTTACTAGGTTTAAGAAACTTATTATATTATTCTGTGTTCAGGCTGCCATAACAAGGTAAGATAGACTGAATAGCTTAAACAACAGGATTTTTTTTTTTTTCTTACAGTTCTGGAGGCTAGATGTTCAAGACCTAGGTTTTGACTGCTTTGGTTTCTGGAAATAGTTGTCTTCTTGCTGTGTCCTCACATGGGCTTTTCCTCTGTGCAGAGAAAAAGGGCTCTCATGTCTCTCCCTCATTCATAAGGACACCAATCCCAGTGGACTAAGGCTCCCTATTGACCTCATCTAACAGTAATTACTTCCTAAGGGCCCTATCTTCAGGTATCACTCTGGGGGTTAGGACTTCACCATATGAATTTGTTTGGGGAGGGCGAACACAATTATCATGGTAGCATATTTAGATACTGGGGTTATTTTGCAATTTCCCTTGTGTTTGAAAACAAAACAAAACAAACAAAAAACAAAGAATATACCTTTTTGCTGGTGAGGATGTGGAGAAAGGGGAACCCTCCTACACTATTGGTGGGAATGCAAGCTGGTGCAACCACTCTGGAAAACAGCAGGGAGGTTCCTCAAAAAGTTGAAAATAGAGCTACCCTATGACCCAGCAATTGCACTACTGGGTATTTACCCTAAAGATACAAACATAGTGATCCGAAGGGGCACGTGTACCCGAATGTTTATAGCAGCAATGTCCACAATAGCCAAACTATGGAAAGAACCTAGATGTCCATCAACAGATGAATGGATAAAGAAGAGGTGGTATATATATACAATGGAATACTATGCAGCCATCAAAAGAAATGAAATCCTGCCATTTGCGACGACGTGGATGGAACTAGAGGGTATTATGCCTAGTGAAATAAGTTAATCAGAGAAAGACAACTATCATATGATCTTCCTGATATGAGGAAGTGGAGATGCAACGTGAGGGGTTTGGGGGGTAGGAAAAGATTAAATGAAAGAAGATGGGATCGGGAGGGAGACAAACCATAAGAGACTCTAAATCTCGCAAGACAAACTGAGGGTTGCTGGGGGGAGGGTGGAGGGAGGGATGCCGGGAGAGGGTAGTGGGGTCATGGACATTGGGGAGGGTATGTGCTATGGCAAGTGCTGTGAAGTGTGTAAACCTGGCGATTCACAGACCTGTATCCCTGGGGCTAATAATACATTTTATGGTTATAAAAAAATAAAAAATTTATTAAAAAAAAAGAACACATCTTTTAAGGTACTTATACCAGAAGCATCATTATAGAAAATGAAAGTGACTTTGTGAAAAATAAATGCAAAAATAATGAAAAGATTAGGTTTACTGGGAAGGGTAGTTTAAATTTCTGAAATACTTACATTGTAGAATATTTAAAAACATGCAGCTCATTATCTATAAGCACAAAGAATAATAGTGATACTTTAAAATTGTTTTTTTATCCTGATGGAATTGATTTTAGTGAATTAAGAAATTATTCACTTGTAATTAACATTCAACTAATGTGTCTGGGTTCTTAAATTCTTTTCTTAAGTAGGGAAAATGTGCCCACATACAGATTTAATTGCATTATTAATTTGCTTAGCATTTTCATGGTGTAATTGACTTTTGCACAGACTGAATTGCTAATTAGTGGAACTTTAATGAATATGGCTTAATTTTACCACATAATAAGGCCTGATACATCAACCACAAGCTTTCTCTAGGGAGGTATTAGAATAAGAGGTATCCCCATGGACATTTTACATTTATGTTTCATCCTACCCTGACAGTGCTGAAAGGACCAGTAATCTGTGATAGACAGAGATATACACACACATACATATACAAATGGGTTTTATATCACAAAACATCTAAAAGCACTCCTATAGTGTATTCTGTTCTTTTTGATAAAAAGTATGAAAATACAGAGCTTATATTCTCATGTCCATATTATCCAGCTAAGTTACAAAACCTTCGTATGATACAGATAGTTTGGTTATAGTTTTCACTGCTATGTTGAACAACATTTTATCTCTTTTTTCAGCTTTTGAAATTTAGGCACATATGGGGAGGAACTAAAAGTTAAGTTCATACCTTAGGATGCAGATGAAACCTTGTTAAAATTCTACTCTGTTAAAATCTCATTGAATTGAGTGAGCAGACTCTAATAAGCCAATAAGAGTAAGGTGACTCCCTGCCCTTGTAGTAAGTTAGTTAACTTCATATTTGGGAGGTAGAAAGAGTCATATGAAGGAGTAATATATGTGTTGGGAGAAAATATTTTCTCCCCCATACTTACTGTTTTGTTTGTTTAAAGATTTTATTTATTTGTTTGACAGACAGAGATCACAAGGAGTCAGGGAGGCAGGCAGAGAGCAAGAGGAGGAAGCAGGCTCCCTACTGAGCAGAGAGCCCAGTGTGGGGCTCAATCCCAGGACCCTGGGATCATGACCTGAGCCGAAGGCAGAGGCTTTAAACCACTGAGCCACCCAGGCACCCTTGTTTTTTTTTTTTTTTAATGAGGAAGACAAGGGGATTTTGACTTTATATTTTGAGTTTGGTTGATTGAAAGGATTAAGAAATACAATGTAATCATCTTATATCATAACTTTATCTATTTGCTGCTTCACCCTGTTTGGAGCATAAAACTGTTCTTTGAGACCACTTGAACCAAAGGTAACAGGACCAGGGTACCAATCATGTAATTCTAGTTTAGAGTCTCATACACATTGAATGGGCACCCAACATAACTACCATCTAAAGGAAGTTTCCAGACAATAATGCATTGAAATTGGTAGGACCAGACAACTGTAAGCTTTCCGTAGAAAAGAGTCACAATCAATCTGGCTAAGTAACGTTTTCAGAGATCAGGTGAAGGTCACGTACATTATAATAGTGTGACATTCTAGGAGGTGCATACTTAGACACTTAAGCCACGTTGTCACTTGCCAAATACATTTTAACACACTTGTGATGTGTGTGGCACTGCACTACTAGTTGTAGTTGGATATTCGGATGAGTAAGACAGTGAAGGGAACTTACTGTTCAGGGAGGTAGTACTCAATGGAGAAGAATTCATACAATTGTGGAAGTGACTAGGCAGTATGGAAAAGAGTAAAAGGAACTTTAACTTGCAGGTGTCAAATGACAGATGCTGTAACTGTTTCTATTGGAAGGATTTTTGGTTCCTCAGCAGCCTCTTCTGTATATTTTCTGAATTCAGTGTTACTCGAGATTATAATTCTGTAGTGTTTAGGGCTTTGAGAAGAGCCTCTTACACAGTTTAAAGCACACATTTAGAGTATAGAATAAAAAAAAAATGCTAAGGCATTTTGAGCAACATTTCCTGTACTGTCATTTATACCTTAAATATACAAGTGCTTTTAATTTTTTCTTTTTCTGGGGTTGAAGATTTATTTATTTATATTAGAGAGTGCATGCATATGTGCTCGTGAGTGGGGGAGAGGGAGAGAGAGTCTTAAGCAGACTTATCGCTGAGCACAGAGCCCCACGCAGGGCTCGATCTCAGGACTCTGAGATCATGACCTGAGCCAAAATCCAGAGGCTTTTGGAGGCTTACTGGACTGAGCCACCCAGGAACCCTTAATATTTTTCTTTCAAGGCTATTTTGGTAATCTTAATTCCCATAATATAAAGATTAGAGGGATAGTAAGCTCCAGATTATTCTAAAGTTATCTCTTGTCAAATAAAATTTGTTAAAAAGATTTTCCTTTGTTCAGTATTAGTAAGTGGACAGCAAACAAAGCATACAGATTTTTGCCAGGCATAAACAATGTTATATCCTGTTGATTAAATAGAAGATACCTAAGTCGATGTGCTAAAAATGGATTCCTCAAGTTTTGGGTTTTGTCACACCGGGGGTGGAGTCATTAAACAGGAAGACTCAAATCCAGTAAACAGGAAATGTATGCTGAGAGACAGATTTTGAAGGGGAAATGGAGGCCCATGCTCTGAGAATTTCAATGGAATATTTCACTATTGTGAGTACCTTTTTAAGAAGGTGCAGTATTATGGAATGCCAGGTGGTCTTTGCTTTAATACTATGGATGACAAATGATCTCTATGGGGATTGCAGGTTGCAGATTAAAGGTTTTAAATTTAATTCAGTTGTATTTTCACAGGCTAATGCATTGTGTTTAGCCTCATTGTTTTTTAATACTTTATACATTGTGTTTAGCCTCATTGTTTTTTAATACTTTATACCATAAGGAGATACTTTTTCATTTTAGGTAGAGACAGTTTTATTTATTTTTTATTTTTTTGAGATTTTCTTTTTATTTGAGACAGAGAGCACATACGAGAGAAAGAGATTGAGAAAAACAAGTTGGGGGGGGGGGTTGGGCAGAGGGAGAAGCAGACTCCCTGAGGAGCAGGGAGCCTGATGTAGGATTCAGTCCCAGAATCCTGGGATCATGACCTGAGCAGAAGGCAGATGATTAACCAACTGAGCCACCTGGGCGCCCATAGAGGTCGTTCTAGGTGTAATTTAGAAAGGTTAGTAGAGTTTCATATTGTTTTGTATAATCACATTTTTATATTTACACGCATATGAGTATATATGTATATTCAAGGGAGCTGGGAAAATGTCAGCTGTAATATTTAAAAAGCACTTTCCCCTCCTGGAGCTCCAGCAGGTAAACAGCAAACAAACCTGAACTTATTTTTCTCTTTGAAAGCAATTGTTTTTGGGGGATGCCTGGGTGGCTCAGTCAGTTAGGGATCCGACTCTTCATTTTGGCTCAGGTCATGATCTCAGGGTCCTGAGATGGAGCACTGTGTTAGTAGTAGACAAAGTAGAAAACAAAATTAAGACCAGTATGTTATTTAAGCAGATAGGGGCTCAGAGGAAAGAATTTAACATTGATAATACCAATTTAATATGTAATGGAAATTCTTACAAGCAGTGATGTTGAATGTTTTGTGCCTCAGATTTTTTTCTAGAAGTATGTTTTTTAATTTAAAAACTGCGGGCACCTGGGTGGCTCAGTTGGTTAAGCAACTGCCTTCAGCTCAGGTCATGATCCCGGAATCCCGGGATCGAGTCCCGCATCAGGCTCCCAGCTCCATGGGGAGTCTGCCTCTCCCTCTGACCTTCTCCCCTCTCATGCTCTCTCTCACTCTCTCTCTCTGAAATAAATAAATAAATTCTTAAAAAAAAAAAAACAAAAAACAAACAAAAAAAACTGCAAACATGCTAAAGCCTCATCTAAAACAGTGTAAGTAAACGTAGGCCTTTCTCCTATATATCACCATCCCAGAATCTCTAAAAACTTTTTATATACTTCAGAGGAAAGTTTTATGATCCTACAGCATGGCTTATTCTCTACATAAAATTCTTGCCTTTTCCTTTACATAGAGTTTCTATGAGATAACCCCTGAGGTCAGCCTTGTTCTTTTCAGAACTGTGTTTCCCTGGATGCATCATAATTTACTGTGTTTCCCTGGATGCGTCATAATTTATCTCCTCACTCCAGGGAGGAACATGTAGGGTCATTTCCAGATTCCATGTCACCTGACAAGTAGTGTTGTGCTGAATATCATTGTACATGTGTGTATATATGTTTATGGGATAGATACATCAAGTAGTTTCCTGGTAGTGGAGTTACCAAGTCTAAGTATGCATATAATTAACATTTCGATAGATACTTCCAAATGACTCATTGAAAAAACTGTACCAATTTATATTTCCATCAACATGAATAAAAACCCAGGCCAACAATGGATTTTTGTTTAATTTTTCCAGTTTTGCCAATCTGAGAAGTGAAAAATTGTATCACAGTTTTCAGATAATATATCTTTGATTCTAAGTGAAGTTAAACATATTTTTCTATGTTTACTGGCTAATGTTGAAGGCGTTCTTAACCAGTTTTACCTATATGTCAATGAGAAATGCTTCATTTTAAGTGGAGCCTGGCTCAACAAACGGTGGGATCCTGAAAGCCTCACTCCTCTGTAGCATAGGGGAAGTGCTCATCTCAATGTAGTGTTTGGGGCATGTGGGCAGAACAGAAGAAACAGAGAATTCCCTGTAACTTCTGAGTATGTGTGACCAAACATCTTTTCAATGTTGTGTACATCTAAGATTGTAGGTATAAGAGTTTTATTCTTGTTAACAAAAAACATTATAAAGAACAATTGGGGGAAAAAAAAGAACAGTTTGGATATTTATTTTTCTTTTTTGATTTTTGAAAGTAAAAAGATAACTTAATGCCACTCAGAACATTAAAAATCATGGTAATAACTTGTTCTTTTATATCTTTTTTCCCTTTTTGTTATAATTGAAAGTTAATGGATTTATAGCTTTGACAAATGAGGGACATTATTTATAATGTATACTGAATCCAAATTGATTTCTGACAAAACCAATAAGCAATTTATTTGCAGTATCTGAAAGTAAATGATAGGATGGAAAAATGCTACTGGTACATTGGCAAGTGGATGGGACCAGATGATCAGATATTTCATTTCTACATCTACATTTCATGAGTCAGTTTCACACAACAGCTGCTACGGAGGAAGGGTTGATTTACCAGACTACTTCATGGTTTAAAAAAACAAAAACAAAAACAACAAAAAAACCCAACAATGAAAAAACAGCAAATACCCCCACCAACCCAAACCCATAGAAAAATAATATGAAATGCATTTGGGCATGAAAGGGTAAACTGAGCAAGTTATTGCTAATAAATAAAAAAGATCACTTGTACAGTTCTAAGAAGAGTCCTTATTTTTTGGTTTTCAGTAGTTTCAAATAACAATGGTTAAGTAAAAAAGTAGTAATAACTAAGAGCAAACATTTATTGAATAGCTTCTGTATAAAACATTTCACTATGCTATGTGAAGAACATACCACATTTTTGAGAAGAGGCTTTGGAAGTGCAGTGACTTGTCAGCCCTGATATAGATGGTAAGTGGTAGAGCTGATGTTGGAATCTAGGAACTCCGAGTGCTCTTAAGCACTATTTTAGATCAGATTTAAGTCAGTAAGAAGAACGAATAGAATTTGTGACTTGGGCATATATTATTAAAATAAGTAACCTGCTAATTTTAAAACATTAAAAGTTTTTCTTAGGGCTCCTTTTCAAGGATTAAGAATATTTTTTTTTTTCTATAACAAATACCCATTTCCTCTAGTTTTTTTGATGAAAAATATTGGTGTTTGTGCTACTCTTGATTCAGATCTTAATTCTCCTTTGTTTTGGGGTTCCAGGGATCATATGAAATCTCCACACTAAATGGAAACCTATAGGAGTGAGACACATAAAAATTATACATTTGAAATATTTATTTTCTCCATCTTTTGGTATATGCATTGGGAAAGTATTTTTTGGCACAAAATATTCCTCTGGGCCCCTAACTAGTTGATAACAGAAGGAGGATTTGTAAAAACCATATGATATATTAGTTTATATTGACTGAAGGTTTGGATCAAATCTTATAAATTTTTTACAGTTGCAGGGATATTTTATATACAGTATTCTGGGTAAGAGGTTGATCAAATGTTACATGGTTGCTTTAAAGTTGATATTTGTTGGGGAATGTGTTGATGGAGTAAGTGCTGCTGGCTTTTTCGTTTTGCTTTTTTGGATTATTGTTTTGTTTTTTTTTTTTAGATGGGCAGGGCACTTTTGGGGAGCAGTGTTTGACTGAACAAATATCTCCCTTTTCCACAGTCCGTGTTGTTTTCATGGAGACCTTTTGATTCTATTAGAGCAGCCTCTAATGACCCAGGAATATGGCATTGGGTTGGGTGTGCGGGGCCATGAGAGCAGACTGCAGTCCAGATGTGTATAGTCAAGTTTGTTCATATCTGTTATTTTGCAGTAGCCAGAAGCCCATTGGTCTTTTGCAGTCTCCCCCTTTCTTGTTCTTTTTTCCTATATATGTGTGTGTGTCTGACATAGAAATAATGGGACTGTATAGAGAAAAATCATTTTTCCTTCTCTAGTCTCATGTGCCTTCCTCTTAGGAGAGGACAAACCATTGTTGAGAATTTAGTGAATGTCCTTCTGATGTTTTTATTTTTTTGCTGCATATGTGCCATATGTCATAGTTTTATGTTTTTAAAGTTTATCTTAATACTATTGTGCTTCAATTCCACAGCTTGCTTTTTCTTGAGTTCTCCATATTTCTTGAGTTTTCCATATTTCTTGAGTTCTCGTCATGTGGATGTATGGCTCATTTGTTTTAGTTGGTGTATAATATTCTCTTGTATTGCAGTTAATCTAGTCCCTTAGTTTTGGATGTTTAGAGTGTTCGCCCATTGTATTTGTAACTCCTCAGTTCGATTTCTGCCTGTCCTTTCCATGTTGGTTAGCAGAAGAACTCAATAAATACTTGCTTGATTTAATTTTGATTTGGCGAAAGCCATGTAATAAACTATCATTAATGTGTGTGTGTGTGTGTGTGTGTTTACCAACAGGCACTGTTTATATTGTTATTTTAAAAAATTGTTTTAGGTATTCTCCAGTCATTCCTTCTCTTCACATATTCAACCTAGCAAAATTGAACTGTGAAACATACTAGCCAGGTACTTGTAGCCTGGCCAGGTTCTGGGACGTCTTGATTATCTCAAGTTGTGCATTTTTCAGAAGATTATAAATAACAGATTCCTATTGTTAGAAACAGGCTTCTAACATTTCGTTTGGTCTTGGATATCTAGAGAAAGCAGAGCAAAAGCACTTTTGATCAAGTCCGTTGGTGGTTTTGTGTGTTAAACAACTTCCTTATTTTTAATTTCCTTATTGTCATAATACTATTCAGAAAGTACTGCTGAAGACTCAGTGTTTGCCCAATACAATTGTCAAAATAGAGGCTATATATAGATCAGTGCTGCCCAACAGAAATGTAATGCATGCCATACATATAATTTAAAATTTTCTATCAGCCAGAGCAAAAAATGTGAAACAAAACAGTTGGAATACATTTTATTTGACCACCATATTAAAAAATACTGTCATTTCAACATGTAAGCTATCTAAAACTTACTGAGATGTTTTACTTTCTTCTTTTCATACCAGGTATTCAAAATATAGTGTGTGTTTGACACTTAAAACATATCTCCACTAGGACCAGCAAAATTTCAAGCATTCCATAGCCCCACGTGGCTAGTGGCTATCATAGTGGACAGCACAGGTGTAGAAAACACAATTATCAGAAGTATCACTTACCAAAGAAGATATGCAGATGGCAAATAAGCATATGAAAAATATGCTTATTTCCACATCAAATTTCAGAGTAATGAAATTAAAACAAGATATCACTACTCACCTGTTAGAATGGCCTAAATCTATAACTGACAATACCAAATCTTGGCAAGGATATAGAGCAATACGAGATCTGGTTCATTGCTAGTGGACATGCAAAATGGCACAGCCACTTTGGAAGATGATTTGGCAGTTTCTTACAGATTAAATATACCCTTTTCATATGATCCAGTAATCATGCTCTGTGGTGTTTACTTAAAGGAGGTGAAAACTTAAATCTATACAAAAACATGAAAAGGATGTTTATAGTTGCTTTTCCAAAACCTGCTAAAACTATTTTTTTAAAAAATTGTTCTTTTTAAGACATTTACAACATTAATCAAAAATTATTCTTTTTCATTTTCTTCATTACTGTTCTAGTAGCCAGCCTTTTTCTTTTCATTTGAAACTGAACATTAATGACTAAAGATCATTGTGGAAAATTACTTGGAACATAAAGGATACTGTTCTTAAAAGAACTCAATAAGAAAGGTGAACATTAATAGTGAACAGAAAAAGAAAATACAAAAAGAAAAAATAAAATGGCCTAAGTATATGAAAAATTGATTTTCATTAGAAATTAAAGATACAGGTTGCATGAAATGCCATGTTTTCATTCATGAAACTGGAAAAAATGTTAGCAAAATAATACTCAGTTTTCCTAGGGATTTAAGGAACAGGTACTCTCATATAGGAGTAGTAAGTATATAAATGTTATAACATTTTTGAAAGGTCCTTTGGTAACATGCAGTAAAAGCCTGTACATGCCCTTTGATTCTGTAGTTTTTTCCTTCTAGATTTATCATAAGAAAGCAATTAAGGATATTTGAACAAACTACCATTTAGGGCTTAATTTATATGCCATCTACTGCTTATATCTGCTAACTCACATAATTTTCATAGCACCCCAAGAGGCTCACAAAGGTCAGATGACATGCCCAAGCTCACACACTATCAAGTGGCAGATGTATATTACAGCATCACTTAAAATCGTCAAGAAAAAAAAATAGTAAGAACTTAAATATCTAAAATGAATGGCTTGATGGAACAAACAGAGTTTATAGTCAAAGACTGTTTTGTAACCTTTAACTTCCTGAAGATATAATAGATGTCACTGATGACAGTTGATTGTAAAACAGAATGCATACTTGAATCATGCAAAAATGCATAACTGAACTTTTAAAAATATACCCATATGCTCACGTTACATATGTTTCCAGTCACCTCAACAGACTCAGGTTCAAATGTTTGCTTTGTTCCTTTATATGTGTGTCTTAGTCAAGCTACCTAACTTTCCTGTTGCTTTAATTTTCTTCACAGAAATTCTGTTATCAACTTACATGTAGTTGGAAGAATTAAATAAACGCAAAGAGAGTTTTCGACAGTGTCTGGCATATGTCTTTAATAAATCACTTTCAAAGGTCTTTAAAAAACCTTTTTTCTGAGTGAAAGGATTACAGATAATTTAAAATTTCTTATTTTTTACATTTGCACTTGTTCTACAATAGGTATATTTTTTGAGTTAAAAAAGAAGTTAGAAAATGCTTAATTTACTTCTGGGTTAAAGAGAGAAAAGATAGATATTTGATGAGACATATACCAGAAACTGTTATATTGCTTACTGAATTGGAAAGTTTGGAGAACTACTCACTTGATGTTGAAAACAGCCCTTCAAGTATACTTACATTTATTTAGCAGTATTTATAAAGATAGTAGATTTCATTGAATCCTGGGGCGTATTCTCTGTTGTTAGAGTAGGTGGTTAGGTGAGGTTCAATAAAGGAAGAATAGATGTTGAAAATTGCAAATACTAGTTCCTTATGTTAATTTTCAGGGAAGTTTTTATTTTGTGTAAGTCATTTCTTAAATTTTGAATGAGGAAGTGTTGTGACCCTTAATAAATGAGAAGAAAACTATCAAATGATTTACTAATTTTGGAGGTTATGTATAATGCTGTTTCTGATTATTTTTCCTGATTTTATTTCCATTTTGCCTTTACCTCTTTTGAGGTATCTGTAACACATATGGTGGTCCATATTTAATAACTACCTATTGAACGCCTATTTTTCCATTTGTGTTTTTCATGGCTTTCTTGTTGTAAATCATTCTTAGCTTTGATTATAGTTAGGCATTGGGTACAGGAGTGAATCTGGATTTCATATTACATTGTCTCAGTAGTAGTATATCTTTCTCTTTTATTGGTTGCATTCCGGTGGGACTGTCAAGAACAAGTCCAGAAGAAACAAAAGTAAACTGAGTTCTGATGAACACATTGTTTTATTTTATGCATGTTCTTTCTATAATCGATTTTGTCAAATGTTGATATTTTACAAAATGTTTATTACTATGTTTCTTGAAATGAGAGTGTTGTGGTACAATTGTTTTTTTGCTCCAAATTAAACTTGGATAAAAATAAATTTATTTACTGCAGCATTTTTGGAGTTCTTAAGTTTTAGGTCTGCATCATGCTTCTCTAAGGTAGGGGAGAGAGTAGAGTATTTATTTCCCAGATTTATTTCACTAAGCAATGCTTTTGCAGAATCATCATTAAAGACACTCTGGGATTATGGACATTGGGGAGGGTATGTGCTATGGTGAGTGCTATGAGTGTGTAAACCTGGCAATTCACAGATCTGTACCCCTGATGCTAATAATACATTATATGTTTATAAAAAAATTTAAAAAATTATTTAAAAAAAAGACACTCTGGGAAATACTGTTTTAAATAAAAATATAGAGAACAAGAAGAAAAAAAGCTGAAATATCTACTCATTGAATAAGAAGTAAAACTGGCTCTTAGAACTGTATTGGAGACACTTTAAAAGACAGCAAATTTAGGTAAAGTTTCAGTTTTAGTTTTTCTTTTTCCTCCTCCTGACCCCCATCCATCTATCTCTTCCTTAAAAAAAAAAAAAGGACATTTTATGTAAATAGAATGAAAATAACTAGAGAATCACTCTGTTTGTTTTCCTAAATAGATCATTTCTATGTACATTGGTAATAAGAGTGTTCAAAAATTGCTTTGAATATTATGTTTTAGGCTGTCCAATTTTGTGCAGGCACTTTGTAAAATAGCATTGTTTAGGATTGGGTAAGCTTCCACTTGTTTGCTTTAGAGCAGTAATAATCAGAGTTCCTAGGAGACATTGTTATCACAAACAGATGTGATTTAGAACATAATTTTATTCTAAAAACAGTTGGGCACAGATAGAATTTGGTTCTAGAAAATTTCCTCTATAATCTTAGGGTTTTTTACTTAGAATATTTTTGCTTTTTGGCCTAGAATTTTCAAATCCTGGGAGAAGTTTCATCAAGTAGTATTAATTTATTTTGTTATTAGTTATATTGCTACTGTTATTAGTAGAATTGATTTATGTCATTATTTGTGG
Source organism: Taxidea taxus jeffersonii (assembly GCA_003697995.1). Lineage (NCBI taxonomy): Eukaryota > Metazoa > Chordata > Mammalia > Carnivora > Mustelidae > Taxidea > Taxidea taxus. The sequence continues at coordinate 18,885 of ML104637.1, read as the reverse complement.
TATTTGTATGTATAAAGTTGCCAAGCACCCTGTGTTACCAAATACTGAGCCATTGCTCCTAGAGGAAGTACTAGGGTAGGTTCCTGCAAGCCTCTGGTCACCATCTGTTCATCAACTGATCAGTATATAACCGTGTTTGATGACAGAACTAGAGAAGCAGGTGAGACTCATTTTATCAGTGAAATGTCAAGACAGCTTACTAGGTAGGTAGGATTTGGAAAGGAAACTGGTAGAGGTTAATTCTGTCCCAGCACAGTTCTTGAGTACTCCTAAGAAGTAAAGAGGCACGTGATATTATTGCCTCAGCATCATTGTCTTGTGTGTGTGTTTCCAGCTTCTGAAATCCTCTCACTCATAACGTTGTCGTTGCACTTTAGAGAACGTGCACTTCCAGTGTCATTGGACTCAGATTACAGTCACATTCCTAGGCAACCTCTCATTTCACTCACATTACCTTTGTTTCTTGTTTTTATCTTTGTTTTAAATTCAGATTGTCTTAGAAACTTTTTAGCATTTAGAAAAAAACAAATGATTGGTGATTGATGTTTGACCATGTTAATGTATTTTTTTTTTAAAGATTTTATTTTTTATATGATAGAGAGAGAAAGCTAAAGACAGAGTATAAGCCGGGGAGAGGCAAATGGAGAGGGAGAAGCAGACTCCCCGTTGAGAAGGGAGCCCAATGTGGGGCTCCTTCCCAGGACCCTGAGACCATGATCTGAGCTGAAGGCAGGCACTTATTGGAGCTGAGCCACCCAGTGCCCTATGTTAATGTATTTGAAGATTTGCACAAAAAGCTGTTTTTAGAGATAGGTGAGAGGCTGAGTTAGTGATTGACTAAGAGATTTTAGAATTTAGAGATCCTTGATTTAACCCTTTTTAGAACACACGCTTGGGGGTCAAAGACCCAGAAGTAATCAATGACTTGCTCAGAATCTCAGATAGGATTTGATTCCAGATAGCAGTCAGATTTTTTTTTTTTAAATAAGCGAAATCTCTCTCTCTCTTTTTTTTTTTAAAGATTTTATTTATTTATTTGTCAGGGAGAGTGAGCACAGGCAGACAGAGTGGCAGGCAGAGGCAGAGAGAGAAGCAGTCTCCCTGCCTAGCAAGGAGCCTGATGCAGGACTCCATCCCAGGATGCTGGGATCATGACCTGAGCCGAAGGCAGCCGCTTAACCAACTGAGCCACCCAGGCATCCCTAGCAGTCAGGTTTCTTACCTTGTTACTGTATTGGTACCGAAGATTCTAGAGTGGTTGTGAAACAGGTGTTCTGTTGATAGTAATTGGTATGCGGATAGTCCCTGTGCCATGCTATAATTGTATTTGCCTAGAAAACCAATCATTTTTATAATCTATTTATAAATACACAGTATACACTGGCTTTCAGTAGATTCTATATTTAAAGCATAATTTTTAGGGGTGAAACACTCAGTATTATAAAAATATGTGATATTTTGAAATCTAGAAAATCCTGTAACTTCTATAACTTAAGCCACAGAAATTAACATAGGGAAACATTTAGTTGGTGTGGGTACAGTGATTCTGAAATTGGAAATAGAGGACAGGCAACCTTAAACTAGAGGGGAAAAATAGATTTTTAAGTTTTACAAAAGTGTAGATAGGTGGGATGAAACTTAAAGTGAGCAGTTTTGATTTTCCATTTGATTGACCGTCTCTTGTGTACTTTTCTTTTTATTTCCTCTTCCTTGTTTTGGCATGATCTAAGAGGATTAGAAAAGGGAATGTTTAGGCATTTCTTCTTCCCTTTGGCTTTGCGCAAAGGTGGGAATGTTCAATAATACAGTTCTGTCTTGAGAAGAAACATATTTAGTGGAAAGGAGATAATGGGCTTCTTTGTGGAAAAAGTTTCCAGGTAGTGGAACAGATGAAATGTTATCTGTTTCTGTAATAGGGCCATTACTGGACATTATTTTATAGTTCCCCACATGAATTGACTCTATTTAGAACAGGAGAAACTCCTGGAATTAATTTGAGTAGTCCTACAGAAAATGTGACAGTTTTCAAGTATGTCTTTTGATTGCTTCTTAAGGAATAAAACAGTACTCTCTCTTGGCAGACCTGTGCCATTTAATAAGTAAATGCATCCTTATATTTCAAGGTGAACTCATTTTTAAAAGTAAGGGCAATTAACTGATCTTGAAAAAAATATATCTCACTTGTGTATGTTGTTTTAAAGTGTAAACAGGCTAAATAATTACTTTGAAAATGGTCACTTTCTAATTTGCTTGCTCTGAAACCTTTGAGAAAAGTATCCTTAATTACAGTATAAAGATTCAGATTTTTCAGGCACTCAAAAATTTGTATCGCCAAGTTGATTTTTTTATTGTTACTGTTTATAATTTCTCTTTTCCAGGTCTATTCAACTCTTCTCAATATTCTAACCTAAAATGAAGCCATCATCCAAATTCAAGTATTTGATTCAGTAGTGTTAAACTTATGAAAACTGCCTATTGTGAACTGCTGTCTAACCCACCATAAAAATGCAAAATCAGTCAGGATAGTTGTGCTTGCTCTTATGTTTTCACTGATCTCTTTGGATAAAGTTAGTGGAGTCCTAAGTCCAGTTGAAATGGTGATTGTGTTTATTGTAAATATAAATTATAATTATTAATAAAGGATAGATAACAGGCAAAAAGCATTCTAAGCTTGAAATTTGTGCTTACAGAGAATTAAAAAAAAAGTACATTGGCAATACACCAAGATATCCTTGACCAACCAGATGGGGCAGATAAATGGTTTAAAGAGACAGTTTTACTTAATGTGCTGGGGAAGGAGTATTAAACCTAACTGGAAGCATGAGATCTGATTTTGTCATGAAGGATCCTGAATTAGCAGAGGTTGGGAGGAAAGATTTAGTTTATCATACTGGTTAAGAATGCTAGGCTAGGGACGCCTGGGTGGCTCAGTTGGTTAAGCCGCTGCCTTCGGCTCAGGTCATGATCCCGGCGTCCTGGGATCGAGTCCCACATTGGGCTCCTTGCTCAGCAGGGAGCTGCTTCTCCCTCTGCTTCTGCTGCCACTCTGTCCTCTGTCTGCCTGTGCTCCCTCCCTCTCTCTCTCTGACAAATAAATAAATAAAATCTTAAAAAAAAAAAAAAAGAATGCTAGGCTATTTCTTTCCTTTATAAGCTGTGTGAACTTGGGCAGGTTACTTAACCTGCTTAAACTTTTTCATCTGTAAAAGGGGGGGAGAATGAAAGAATCTACCTCATAAGACTCTTCTGAGGCTTGAAAAATGATCATTTTCAAATAGGTGGTTTTTATGAGTTTGACACTATTAAATACAATAATTTTGAATGATGGCTGCACTGTAGGTCACAATCTTAAAGTCAGGTAGAGCTGGGAAGGAGAAAATTGTAAACAAAAAATAATTGAAAATGGAAATAAATTTTTGATTGATAAAAAAGAATAGAATAGTCTAGTCTCTAGGACAAGATAGATGCTCAAATGTATTTGTGATTTTTATTGATGGTATACACCTATTCCTTATTTAATTGCATTGGTAAACCTATGAAATCATTATTACCTTTTTTTATAAATGAGACTCAGGGAAGTTTGGTAATTTGCTTCTTTGTAGGAAAGCTGGGATTGAAATCCAGGCTTTCAGACCACCCCTCCCCCTGCCCTCTGCCAAGTCAGGCTACTCCCTACCATGTCCCAGTATGCTATGTTTTTGTTTTCCTTAAACTACTAACAAATGCTTATATACATTTATTCCAAAAAATTTAGGTAGGAGCTTGCTGTAATCATTAGGATGTCTTATGCTAGCATTTTCAGTTACCTGGTTAATGGCATCTTTGGTTAGTTATGTTACTGTATGTATGTAGTTATGATAGCTGTAAAGCTGATTTACTATAAACAAATACTGTGATTTTTATACCCTATATGGAAAATCATAATTCTGGTATTACAGTGTCATCTAACACCATAAGATTAGCAAGTACAGTGGTACTAGGTGGTTTGGACAAGAAACCCAGTCACACATGACGGGAAACCAAAGATTCCTTCAAATGTTTCCTTAAGTCTGTGTTTCCCCAGACTCATCTGGTTTTAAGAATTACTTTGGGCAGCAGAGGCACAGATTCTGCTTGTGAAAAATACAGATTCCTAGGTCTCCAGAGTTGAAGAATTACTACAGCTAGAGAGAGGCTCAGTAATATGTATTATTTAAGAAGCTCACCCTGTGACTCAGTTAATTTAGGAACTACTTACCTAGTGTGCCTGTAGCTTGGTTCATTGGCTGTTCATTTTATTTGACTAGTCAGGGTTCTTGCATTGTCCATTCAACGTGAGGAAAAAATACTGCTCAATTGTACCTTCTTCACAAGGAACTTCATGATCTATAAATGTCAGTGAGTGTATGCAGACTCCATTAGCCGTGAGATTAGGACTGCAGCTTTGCCCTTTGTTGGAGGGATCTCAGATGGTTGTGGTTGAGTAGCCTGAGTGAATCTGCTATGTAATAATAATATAAATGCTGGCATTCAGGGTATACCAATTCAGTATCAGTCTTTAAAAAAAAATAGCAGGGTTGTTATGAAGCACTTGTGAGAGACACGGCCATTAATATTTCATCTATTATTGGTGATACTCCTAAATTACGTGTTTATTGTGTTCATTCATTATGGCCGATACTCCTACTAAACTTTATTGCTGAATTATGGGCTTATTGTATTATTTACTTTCCAGTTTGGGAATCATAAGCCTATGTCCTTTTAAAATGGTTTCTAGAGTTTCAAAGCCATGCCTTTGACTTAACTTGACTATATCTGTTAGCCAAGATGAATGAATGGCTTTTTTGAAGAACAGGTTTTACAACCTTATAAGGTTTGTTGCACTTGGTATCTATAATCTATTTGTGAAAAGGAATTCTTCACCTCACCCACCCCCTTTTCCCTTTCCTCTTGAGTTAATTAATGGCAGTGGCATTGGGACTGGGGTAGGGAACCTGGGTTTTGGAGGAGTTGGCATATGGACTGAGGCAGGTGGCAGTGATAGCAAAGCATAATGGAATGTGTGTACTAGTACTAACACAGGTTAGCGTGTTGTAAATGGTTGTACCATTTAAAAATTCTCCCAGTTGGTTATTTAACCCAGTTTGTTTATTCAGCATTTCAGAGCTTACTGAAAGTAATATTTTCTTCTTAAAGGAGGAAAATATAAACTAGCAGGTTTTTATAATTTTTGTTCTTAATAATGTCTGCATTGCATTTTTGCTACAAGTGAGAAGACGGAGAGTTCCTGTTAATTCTTCTGCATCCACCCTCTTCACTCCCCGTCCAACAATAAAGTCTAGGAACTGCAGTTCAGTGTTCTTTTATCTTTCATTGTTCTCCTTATCTGGGGAAATACTATTACTTAGATGTAAATACAGATACAGATATAGACTATATTTGAACAAAAAGCAAAGGAAGGCAAGTGACTGTTCTTTGGTTCTCTTTCTTGTGTCCTCAGTGTGGAAGGACTTTAAGATTATTTACGTAGGGGGCGCCTGGGTGGCTCAGTGGGTTAAAGCCTCTGCTTCCGGCTCAGGTCATGATCCCAGGGTCCTGGGATCCAGCCCCACATTGGGCTCTTTGCTCCGCAGGGAGCCTGCTTCCCTTCCTCTCTCTCTCTCTGCTTGCCTCTCTGCCTACTTGTGATCTCTGTCTGTCAAATAAATAAATAAAATCTTAAAAAAAAAAAAAAGATTATCTACTTAGGGGCGCCTGAGTGGCACAGTTGGTTAAGCATCTGCCTTGGGCTCAAGTAACGATCCCAGGGTCCTGGGATCAAGTCCTTCCTCAGGGGGGAGCCTGCTTCTCTCTCTCCCTCTGCCGCTCTGCTCCTTCTGCTGATCTCTTCTCTCTCTCAAATAAATAAATAAATAAGATCTTTAAAAAAGATTACCTAGTTAATCCCCAGTCTTACATGGGGGCAGTACCTAAACCATCTTTATTGAAGGCACTTAAAAGATTATCAGCAGTTATTAGCATTTTCCTACCTAAATTTGTCTACTTTTAAGTAGTGGACACCTGACATTTATAGAGTTCCTTATTGAACATTTTGCGCAAATGTTTTCTTTGTAAGGAGGGAAAAAGTAAGTTAATACCAATGGCAACCCTTGGTGGTTGTTAAAAAAAAATGCAGAGATTGTTCATTTAGGAGAACATCCAAAGTATCTGAAAAGCACACATCAAAGTCTTCTCAGTTTTCTCATTTTGTATGACTTTAATTCAATTTCATTGAAAATAATGAAATTTTTACTAATTGCTAAATCAGACATGACAACTTCAAGAAACTAGAAACTGTTACTGGCCATCTTGCCAAAGTCCCTTCCTCACATTTTGCCTTGATGGGCATCATGGAGTCTGGCTAATTCTTTCCCCCTTAAATTTGAAATAATGGCAATAGCTAGATAATCGCCAATGTGTAAATGCTTTATATACCTTAATCTTTTTTTTTTTTTTTTAAGATTTTATTTTTTTGAGAGAGAGAGTGAGAGCACAGAGGGGGAAGAGTCAGAGGAAGAAGACGACTCCTTGCTGAACAGGGCCCACATGTGGGACTGGATCCTGAAACTCCAGGATCATGACCTGAGGCAAAGGCTTAACTGACTAAGCCACCCAGGTGTCCTATATACTTTATCTTATTTGATTTCCACAGCAGCACTTTACAAGGTAGATAATACCCTACAGTTTACATATGGTGAAATTTAAGTTTAGTGTTGTGAAGTAATTCTCCCAGCATCTCACAGCACTAAATAGCAAAGTCAGGAGGACTGTGACTGGGTTCTGAGGCCAAAATACATTCTCTTAATCATTGTACTCCGCTACCTCTATCATTTGCAGTGTCTCTTTGTCCCTCAGCCTCTGTCCTGGATGATGCGGCTGTTCATATTTTGCATCCTCCTCCCCCAATTTTACAACTAAGAGTTCCTAAGTTCAAATTCCATAGAATTGCAAAAGTGGCAAGACATCATTACTATTCTCTTGGGGAAAACCTGTCGCCTGAATCTGCGTGGAGAATTTTCTTCAGATTGTAGAACTTGTAATGGGGTCAACTACGATATTTCTAAGAAAACTAAGCGTGGTTTGTTCTTATTGTCCAAGATGTCAATTAAAAAAAAAAGGTTCAGAATCGAGTTTGACCACTATAAAATTATCTTTGTATATATTATGGCAAATTAAATTTGAGGCATTCTATTTTCCAGTCTTCAAAATTTCAGTGATCTGTTATTTAGAAAGGATATGCATATTGCCTAGGCCATTGTGGAACCGTCCATTTCTCTAACAACCCATTCATTGCTTTCTATGGGGTTTTTTGCTCTTTTGTTAGGTATTTCCTCATGCCTTAAATAGTTTTTTCTTCTCCCCTCCCTCTCTTTCTTTTTTTTAAATTAGCAGAATATAAAAATTCTACAACTCTTCATTAGAAGTGTGGATGCACTTTTAACTGATGGTGTGAACAATAGTGTTGTTAACATAAATAGCTCCCTATTTACAGATGGAAGCAGCTGCATCCTTTTTCTTAGGAGGAGCGAACAGTATTGTCCTTAGATCATCAGGTGAATGCTCCTGTGGGAAAATGCAAGATAATTTTAGCATAGATCCTATTGATCTCCCTCCAACCAAGCTTTTACTAATCTGTACAGAAGAGACTCTGTTTCAACTCCAAGTATGAAATGTAGCATTGGATTCATATTAATTGGACATTCACTTTTTTTTTAGTTTAATAGGAGTTTTTCATCAATAAATTGTCATTGTTCAACATTACAAGTTGATACTGTAGCTGTGCAAAGACTTCTAAAAAGTCTTTTATTACGTAAGTATACCATAGATGGGCACGGCTGTCTAGCTTCATTTTATTTAAAAAGTTTTAAAAATATTTTGTTTATTTGAGAGAGAGAGAACGAGCACAAACAGGATGGCCAGAGGGAGAGGGAGAGAGAATCCCAAGCAGACTCCCCACTGAGTGCGGAACCTAACCTGAGACTCAATCCCATAACTCTGAGATCACAATGTGAGCCAAAACCAAGGGTCAGAGGTGATGCCTAACTGACTGTGCCACCCAGGAGACCCCCCCTTTTCCCCCTATCTTCGTTTTAAAATGTTGCTTATTCTATGAAATGTACTTTTTAACCAATTGATTCTTCTGTGTTATTTCTTGCCAATAACTGTTAGTCATGCTTCTCTATGAGATCTTAACTATAGCTAATAAGTAAGTTTAATCCTCTCTCAAATCCAATGAAAACATACTTTTATTTCTGTCCTCGTTTTACAGATGAGGAGAGTTCAGGAACTTGCCCAAGGTCACACCTGCCCAAGGTAGATGGTGGAACAAAGCTTCAAAGTCCTATTTATAACATAGGAATATCCTTGATAGTATTGGGACTGTGGCTGCAGGTGTTTGTTTAATTTATTTCATTCAGTAGCACACATGTGAAGAAAGTCTACTTTAAATCAATGGCATTGAAACCCACAGAGCTTAGACTAATGTTGGGGTACATCCTTAATATGATGTGCAGTTTACCTTTTTCTATGTGTAACAAATTATATGAACAAACATCTGCTACTTTGTGCTTCAAAGTAATGACTCCAAAATGAAGTGGACCTGATTTAAGTGAATTTGTAATGTAGGCTCTTTTTATGCAGTCTGGTAAGTTATCATCTTTTTCTCTTTTCACAATGAAACTTTTCTTCAAGTGCAAGGCAGGAATTGATATTCAAGTGAAGTTTACCTACTGCATTGAGATTTAAAAGGTAAAAATACTTCAACAATTTCTTCAGCGATATGTCCTATACATTTTCCATCTTCTAATTTCTTGTGATTATATATTTGGAACTAATTAGAAAATAAGTTTCTTTAAAGCTATAGGTTTTGATATATTAATGTTTTTGATCGGATATGTGATTACACTGGAAAAAGTCTTGAGGAGAGGAAAAAAGGATAGCTTGAATGAGGACCTTCTTTCATGGTTAGAAATAATCTTGGATATAATTGTAAAAACTGGATTGTTAAGTAGCATTCTAAACATTTTAAGACAGATGTGTTAATTTGTTAGAAACTGCTCAATTATGAATTAAAAATTGTTAGTAAAATTGAATTTTGTAGCAAATTTCTTTGATGCTGGGCTTAGAAAGGAGGTAGTCAGAAGACCTTAACTATTTGGAGGTAGTTTTCTTTTAAAATAGTTAAATTATATTTTTAGAAGTTTGCATCATGTATAATTTGTAGTTCCCTTATAGTTTTTGATGTTCTTTGAATTAAAGAAATAATTTAGATTGTGATGTCAGTTGTGATAGTTTGTTAATTGTAGCCATACATAATTGCTTTTCTTCATACATATTAAGTTTGATCCCTAGTGTGTGGTGGTCAGGTTTGATGAGTAAATCAAGAATGGGAATGTCTTTCAGGAATATAATAGTCGCTTCACAGAGGCAATGAAGACTTATATTTTGAGAGCTACAGTAATTGAGATTATCTCTCAGATATGTTTTGAACTTTCATACCTTTTTAAAGCTTGCATTATAAAATTCTAGAAAGTGAAGTCCTCACAAGGCTTCATGCAGACAAACCAGAAACTTTCATCCTGCTCGTTTATATTCTATTTCTGACACATCTTTAAATGTTTATTAAAAAGCTAGGAGTCTTTATGTATATTGAAAATTCATCTGAACTCTCATAATTGTTATAAGAAAATAATTTTCAACCTCCAGAGAAGCATATTTTCAAATCTTCAAAATTAAAATTCAGATGTCTTGTATAAATTAAGTATTCAAATGGAGTTTACTTACCGCATTGAGATTTAAAAGGTAAAAATACTTGGATGGAGAACCTACACAAATTCTGCCCCCCCCTCTGTATATTATGCATCCCAAATATCAAAAAAGCACCTGGAGGATTTGCTGGCATTCTGTCATTTAATCCTCACAACAGCCTGAGGGGTTGAACATTAGTTTTACCACTATTTTTCTTTTTTTTTTTTTAAATTTTAAAGGTTTTTTATTTATTTATTTGACAGATGGAGATCACAAGTAGGCAGAGAGGCAGGCAGAGAGAGAGGAAGGGAAGCAGGCTCCCTGCCAAACAGAGAGCCCTATGTGGGACTCGATCCCAGGATCCTGGGATCATGACCTGAGCCGAAAGCAGAGGCTTTAACCCACTGAGCCACCCAGGTGCCCCATTTTTACCACTATTTGTCATATGAAACAGACTCTCAGGTTAGGTTACTTTGTCCACAGTTAAAAACATGCAAGTGGTAGACTTCCAGGTTTCAACGAAACCTGGCCCAGAGCTCTCTTACCCACTGTGTTGGTAAATGGTGCATTCCAGGAGTCTCCTTTATTACTCCTTGTACTATTTTTTCCAGACAGATTACTCAGGGAGGGAAGAAATAAGTGAAATGCCATAGTGTAGGCACTCACTATATACATACAACTACAGATGTAACTGTAAGATAAAACTGTATAATTGTTTTGTTGTTGCTACCCTCTTGCTAACACCTCTTCATATAATAGGAAAACATTTCTGGTGACTTGGGCACCACTTGCTGAGTTGTGTAAAGTGCTTAATTCTTGTTTTGTTTTTAAATTTTGTATGCTATCATTCTAGCAAAGGTAGTTGATTACTAGGTATTTATCCCTACTGGAAGATGGGAGTACTTGAAGTAAATGGTTCAGTTATTGTACTTACAGTGAAAATGGTTTTTTTTTCCTGCTCGGATGATTTTGTGTATTACTATACCTACCTTACAGATTTATAAAAATGTGGTAGAATTTTTTTCCCCCCAAAAGCCCCAGTAACATCCTGTTAGTCTTTCATATAATGAGAGCTAATTATGGAGACATTATTTACTGTGTAAAACTGATAGTTGAATAAGCAGTTGGTCTTGGTGGTGAATTAGCTGTGGTTACTTGCGGATCCTTGCTCTTCTTGGGTAAAATTGATTATATTGATAGTACAGCAAATAAAAATGACTATAGAAAGAAGTTCAGGGGAAATACAAGAAAGCATTCAAAATATAATTCAAGTTCTTTTCAGTTTCCAGAATTCGTTTTTTTAACCTTAATTTTTTTTCAGATTTATTGAAGGATAAATGACATAAAATTGTAAGATATTTAAAATGTATACTGTAGTGATTTACCATACACATACATTGTGAAAGGGTCCCCCACTTTGAGTTAACACATCTGTTACCAACAGTTATCTTTTTTGTTGTTGTTTAGAACATTTAAGTTCTACTCTAATAAATTTCAGTTCTACAACAAGGTGTAATTAGCTGTAGTCATCATATTATGCATTAGATCCTCAGGCCTTATTCACCTTAGTACTGAAAGTCCCTATCCTCTCACCAGCTTCTTCCTATCCCCCTTCCCCCAATCTGTGGCAGCCACTTTTCTACTTTGTTTCTAGGAGTCTGACTTTAAAAAAAAATTTTTTTTAAGGTCCCACATATAAGTGATACTTTACCACGCTGTATTTATCTTTCTCTCTTGGGCTCATTTCACTTAGCATAATGCCCTCAGGTTGTTGCAGATGAAAGGGTTTCCTTTTTTCAAAAGTTGAATGATATTCTACTGTATAAATATATCACATTTTCTTGATCCATTTATCCATCTATGAACACTTAAATTGTTTCTATACCTTGGCTATTGTGAATAATGAGGCCTAAGTCCATTTTTTTTTACATTATACATTGCAGAAAAATAATTTTGTCTTTCATGCAAAAATGAAAGCTCTGATTAATAAATGAAATTCACCCTTCTTAAAAATCCATAAATTAAATCAACCCAGTGGAACTGTCTAAGGCAATCCAAGAAAATTCATGTTAAAACTAATCTATTGAAATAGTTTTGTGGGCATAAAATTAGAATCAGTGTATTTTCAGAGAGGACGTACTATAGGCTAGATACTGTATAGTTTAGAAAGAGGCCGAGATGGATATACTGGAAGGTCAAAGAGGATCAGAAAAATAAGTAGAGATATTACAACTGTGGAAATCATGTGAAATATCTAGAGGGTATGAAGAAATAGTTGTGCATATAAAACGATCAAAGTTAGAATCTTAGGCTTTAAAGGTTGCCAGTTGCTTCAGTAATTTGTATTATGTAGGTATGTATCAAGGTATATAATAGTTTATAAATTACCAACTTTATTTTTTTAAAGTGATGTGTTATGATTGGACTTGTATATTTCTAAGTTGCTGCTACTGAGCATGCTTTTAGTTTTAACTTTCTGGAAAGGTGATTGTTGAAAGGGTATAGCATATGTGAAATAACACTGGAACTAATCGTGAGGTTTCAAAAGTATGACTTTAGTTTTAAGTTTGCTGATTAGATAATTATAACATGTATAACTACCAGTAATTTTTTTTTTCATTTTTTTCTTTCTTAAAGGAAAGGGAGACGGGGAGAGGGAGAGAATTTGAATCTGAGAATGAGTTTGAATAAATGAAGAAACCAATGTTTTGTTTGATAATTCAGATTACTAAGCTGTTGAGACATGACATCTCTAGAAAAATCATAGATAGAGCTCAATATCAAAACAGTAAACTGATTTCCAGATCATAGAAATACAGATGTCTGTTGTATTTTGTGACTTAGTCCAGTTTGCTATTTTTGTATTCGTCTTAAGGAGAACAAAACTCCTAGACTCTGAAATATTACAAGCACATAGAATGGTACAAAAAATAACAATGTACCCTACTGAAAATCTTTAATATTATGTACTCCTGCTGAAAATCTTTAAAATGGGATATACTCTGCAAACTTAAAAAAAGAGACAACACAAAGGGCCTTCTGTTTCTTAAAGGAATTTTTTTCCCTGGGTAGGAGAGGGGAAAAGGTCTGTGGGATAAGCTTATTTAATATGACATCAGTTGAATAAAACCAGCTGTGAGTAATTATATCTGATATTTGATTTCCAGCTGGTTTGTTGAACTATTATTGGCTCTCAAGGTACTTGGATATTAATTGAATGATGACTTATAAATAAGTCTTGTTTAGTGTTGCTTCACCTAGAACATTTAGAATGGGCCACCTGGTATAAAGTTGTCATCCTTTCTCATGCAACTGCTATTTTAAAATCAGTACATTTTTTTAAAGATTTTATTTATTTATTTGACAGAGATCACAAGTAGGCAGAGAGAGAGAAGGAAGCAGGCTCCCTGCTGAGCAGAGAGCCCGATGAGGGGCTCGATCCCAGGATCCTGGGATCATGACCAGAGCCGAAGGCAGAGGCTTTAACCCACTGAGCCACCCAGGCGCCCCTTAAAATCAGTACATTTTTAACTTAGAGGAAAAAACATACGGTTGGCTGTATTTTGACTGTGATTTTCCATAGATTATATATGTATACATGAATAGAATTAAGTGATCCTTTCTTTGTCTAACAGTTTTCAAACTCAAGTTATTGTAAGTGAAGAATCCATGTTAGATTGAGTATAGAAACACAGGTATGAGTATAGAAACACAGGTATTTTTATTTTGGCATGTCAGACATCGAACAAATTGTGTAAGCATTGCGTATTGTGGAAGATTTGAAAAAACAAAACAAAAGAATTGAAGTAAGAGAAATAAAAAATTAGGAAGTAGGAACTGGCCAAATGCGGATTGATGTTGTAAAGATGTAAGGAAAGGGGTGCCGGCTAGCTCAGTCTGAGGATCTCAGGGTTGTTAGTGTGAGCCCCACAGTGGGTGTAGAGATTACTTAGAGAGAGAGGGAAGGAAAAGAGCAGAGGCATAAATTAAAACCAAACAACCCCTTTAGGGACTCGGGCAGTAGGTGTGGTGGAGATGAAGGGCTATTGGGCAAGAGGGATGAGCTCTTCTAGAGGAAAGGTGTGCTTATTTGCAGATAATAAATAGTGACCAGACACACATTCTACATTTTCACTTAACCTTTTGCATTGGGATCTTAGTGTGATCACTCTGTTAATCTTAGTCTTAGGACTACTCAAAATAAAGAAGTTAGTGTAGCTATTGGCTACAGAGTCCTCTGCCAGTCAGATTCTGGATTTCAGTAATTCTAGATCTTTCCTAGGGATTATGAGGAAAAAGAGGTATAAGATATGGTCCTCTCTGAGAGCATACAGTCTTTATTATTGTCCATATTGACTTGTTCCTGCAAATACTTCATTTTGTATATATGTTAACAAATACCAGCAATACTAACAAACATATGGTAAATTACTTATGAATGATGCATTACTAAATGTTTAGGATATTAAAGTAAGAAAGAGAATGGTGGAGTGGTCTGAAAAGGCATCACAAAGGATGTGAGCTGAGAGGCCCATCAGGATGGCTTGGGCATTGGTTATGTGCAAGGCAGAAGGAGGCATGCATCTTACATTGCATGCTGAGAGGCAGGAAAGCCATCCACATAGAAAATGAAGCAGAGGAAGAGTAGAACAAGTCTGGAATAGGATCTCAGGTGCAGGACGTGGAAAGCACTGTGAATGCATGTGTGATGCAATTGGAATTTGGTGATCGGTGGAAGTTTTTCACTTGGGGGCGGGTAGGGGGCAGCCTACACAGTTGTTTGGAGTCCCTTATATTATGCATGATAAAAGGGGCGATGGCTCTAATATTGTCCATGCCATTGAAAATAGAATGAAAAAAAAAAAAATAAAGAGTATGACAGACTTAACTGGATTTGAAAAAACTAAATGTATGGAAAAGGAGAAAAGAGCTGCTATAAGTTGCAGCTGTAGGTGGAAGATAAGTCTCAGGGTTCTCCCCAGAGCAGCTGGGACACTTGTACCAGTGCCAGAAGAAGAGAAATCGAAAGGTTTGTGTAGGAGAAATTTAGTGTGGATTTTAGTTACCATTTTAAGTAATGCTCCATCAGCTTGGAATGGTCACTAATCAGCTGGTGTTTGTGGTCATTTGTAAGAAAATTGGGGTCAGGGAGTCATTTGTAAAGGTAGACTGAGAGCAGATGTGACTTCTAAGTGAAAGGATTTTATAAAGAAGAGTGAGGTTCAAAGACCAGCCTTGGGACATTCACCTTGGAGAGACTTGGTGCAGCCTGCAGAGCCCTTTGGGAAGTCGCAGGGGGAGGGAGTGGTCAGCACTTGCCACCTTATATGACATCTCATACTCTCCTCCCCTTTGTTATTTTTTTCTTCTTACAGCTTATCACTATCAACAATTTTTATACTTCGGTTATTCCATTTTTTCTGTCCCAGGAGACAAGTTTCCACAAGGACAGGGAATTTAGTCTGTTTTATATACTAGTGTATCCTTAGCACCTACAAGAGTGCTTGGCACAGGGGAAAGTAGAAGATTAATTTGTTTTAAGCAGATTATTGGTGATCTTGGAGAAAGGTCTTTAAGTTTAAGGGCGAAGATCAGATTCCAAAAGGTTATACAATAACTGGATAGTTGAGAAAATGGACAAAAGGGGCATACCTCTCATACCACAATCTTGACTAAGAAATAGAGCTATTGCTCTAGAGGATTTAGGAAGGGTCAAGTGAAGATTTTCTGAGGTGGGAAACTTTTCATTGCTAAGGACAGAATGGAAAATGTTACAGAGAACACAATGTTAATAGTTAAAAAATCTGAGTGTGTGCTGTTATTTTGTGCTTGAATGACTTCCCACTTTCAGAAAAAGCACACAAACGTGAATTAAAAAAGCTACTCTTGTCTATTTTTTTTTTTCCTGTTTTAATTTGTAAAAACTTAATTTTTGCTCAGGGTGTTAATACTAAAGGCAGGATCAGCATGAGTATTTTCATGGTGGTAGTGGAGTTGTGAGGAGGAGTTTACTGGTCTACCAAACTTTTTTCTGCATTTCACATTTTTGCACTGAATCTTCTACTCATAACTGGCCTCCTGGGCAATACTTGTGTTTGGTAGAATCCTCACTGGCATGATGAAGCAATGGTCTGGACAGGTTTACATTTGGATCATTTCAGTGACATTTAATATTTACCTTCATGAATAAAACAATGCATTGATTCCAAAGGAATAATAAATACAACAGTTAGTTATCTGCCAATTATTTTAGAGTTAAGGAGGATTAAATGGCACATAGGTACGAGTCATGTAATATAGTAGATTTAGTTCCATAATTTTCTGTTATTTGATTTTGATGTACTGTTTTCTACTGAAAATGAGGATCAGCTATAATGAAGTGAAATTAAAGATAAAGCAGGGCTTATATGTCTAAGAAAGTATTATCTTTAGAATGTTACATTTCCAAGTAATATTTTTTAAAAAACCATACCTGTTGTTCAAAACATTTTTAGGCTGTAATGTGGTGTTATGGTGTTATCCTCAGAGTTGCTTAGTGAGTCCTACAAGGAAGTTACCTCTTCATATTATTGCATGTTATTTTTGAGCCTGCTTTAGCTTAAAAAACCCATTCACTCACTAAATGTAGTTCTGGGTAAAAGTTTGATATTTTCAAAAGCCTAACCTCCCCAAATTACTACTACTGATACAGTTCAGAAGAATGTGCTTACAGGTATTTGTAAAGCACACAAAGCTTATGTGTATGTTCAGTAGCTAGACCATGACTATGAATAATGGTGAGAGGCCTGTGACTAGAGAGGAAGCAATTATGTCCTTTGTCTTCCCTTTTTCTTTTTTTCTCCTCTGTTCATCATAGTTGGCACTTGGCTTTGACAGCAGACTGGGTGCAGGGCAGTGGAAAGCTGTGCCCAACACAGGTTTAGCATAGCTGGTGGTTCTGCTAAGTTGGGTTTTCTCCCTAGAGGCATGTAAATTTATTTGTACTTTTAAGGCTAAATATTTTATTATTGATCTGTAATAGATGTAAATAACTCAATAAACCTACACTTTGGAAATGACACTCCTTCTCTAATGGTAAAAGGACTTAATACTGACTGTTGGATCCTATCACATTTCCTTATGTGTAGTATGTACTCAGTAACAATTTGTCAAATGGAAGAATGAGGTTCTAGATATTTAAGATTTCTGGTATAATTAATTCTCTTAATATGTGTTTTGAGGATCAGGGGCCTATGGGAGAAGAAAATATGTGATATGATTTAGAAGTTCTTCTGTTGGCCGGCAGCAGTGGTAGAGTGACAGAAAGCATTTATTGAATTTGTAGTAAGAAAATGTGTCTTCTGCCAACCATGGCTTACAACTTAATCTCTGTCTTGCATTGTAGCCAGTTGTGAGGATGTTTTATATATCTTAAAGACTAAGTTTCTTTGAGGACCAGAGTTGTTCTGTTCCAATCTCTGTCCTCCAAGACGACATCTAGCACAGTGTTTGCTCAGAACATATACTCAGTATTGACAGAGGATTGTCTGCAAACTGTGAATGAAGGGAAGGGATGATGTCTAAACAAGTTCGGGGTCCTCCCTACCCTGTGTTGAAATTTGGGCTAGGTAGAAGTCTCACTTGTATCACAAAGAACACAAGGTGTATTCAAGATTCTTTATTACTTTTCAAATCTAGCCATTCTTTACTTCTTTAGCTGTCTCCTGTTAAGAGTCTTGCAGCATTGTATTTTCCTTTAAAACCAGAAATTGTCTAAGAGGACAACTGCAAAATGTGAAGTGTTATTGTGAGTATGTTGCCAGGTCTCTGGAGCCTGACGAATTTTGGGGAATTATTGGTATTTCCTCCACTGCAGCAGCCCTTAGATTTCCATAATTGGCATTCATCATTGACTAATAAATAGTAGTAGTAGCTGGTGCTCAAGAAAAGTGCCTACTATATGCCAAGGCACTGTCTAAACACTTTATGAAGCATCATTGCTATAAGTCCCATTTTACAGGTGAATAAACAGCTACCAAGAGGTTGGGTTGCTCAAGGATGCTGAGCTACTAAGTGGCAGAGTCAGGTTTTGAACTCAGGCAGTGTGGTTCAAATGACTCCTACTCTTAGCCCATGGCCTGGTGGACAGAGAGTACATAGGAGAATTGCCTGGCAGGACTACCTCGGAATACCTACCCTGCTCAAAAATCTTGCTGTGTTTTCTGCTATTTTTTCATTCTGTTTTAAGGCCCAGAATTCCACCAGAAGTTTCCAGTGTTAGAACTTTCTTTAATTAAAATTTATTGCAATCTCTTTTTGGGGGGAAGGTCAAAATACCTGCAGTGCTTTCCTTTGGAAAGTTCTGAGAATAAGAGCTAGAAGTAAGAGGTTAATAATTTTTGAAAATTTTATATTTATCCCCCACCACCTCAGTAGTCTGATTGCCTAAGTGGGTGTCCCAGGTTTTTGGATTTCATTGAATTAAGAGCATTGAACTCCCTGTCTATCATTCAAAAATTAGATTACCAACATAATGTGGGCAGTTAAAAAAACTTTCTATTAATGGTATTAGACAAAACAATGAACTGTTATCATCTAGTATCACTTTATTTTCAAAGAAAGCAAACAAAATGATTATGATCGTAACATAAAGGAGAGCTCTTTAAATTGTGTATACTTAGCTAATCAAGAATCTCACCATATTGTCCTTGTTTTTTCGTCTTGCCACTCACTTGCAAAAATGTTCCTGTGGACCTACATTTGGAGCCATCTCACTGTTCTTCTTTGAAATTTGTCTTTTACGAAGAAGGGGAAATTGTACAGCTTCCTTTTCCCTCTTCCTGGTTGGATCCTCTTGTTCTAGGATGCCAGGGCCGATACAGAAATCCATTTACCCTTTGTAACGCTGGCTCTGAAGTGGCACACCATTTAAATTGTGAACATGTATCGTAGGAAATGTGGAGCTGGGAGCCATCTTCCTGGAGCCTTTCGTTCTTACCTCCCTGTCTGGTTGTGATGGCTTCTCTGCAATCCTTGACTTCACAGGACGGTCACTGTTGCCACAAAAGTGCTCTTTGCATCCTTCTGATTTCTGGAGAATCTTGGTAACGATGGTCCAGCAGCTTCGGGGGGGGGGGGGGG